>CM042665.1:296475-358123 GCA_023638005.1 Forsythia suspensa
AATTTACCATTCGTAGGCTACAAATAGTAGGTATGGAACCCAAGTATTTAACTTATGAAGTATATTTAATATGTCATTAATGAACTTCCACATTGCTTTTCGCTATCACACATGACGTGTATTGTAGTCGTAGTCGCTTAGTCGAATTCAAATGTCTCCGTAATCTTTCTAATGCCAATGCCTTCTTCCTTAATTTATTTTCTTTCTTTTAGTTATGGTAACTTATATATTCTATTAAATTTTCGTCAAACAATAAGAAAAATTTATAAAATAAACTTTCTTTATTATATTATGTTGTTGAAAATTAGGGTTTACGTATTATTATTTCATATTGTACATAACAATATCATCATAATCTTCGTGTGTTTTGTCAAATTTTCCTATAGAAACTTAACAAAATATGTTATATGATATATACTTACTAAATAGTAGAGTATAAAAAGTGTAATTTTTGAAAGTACAGTAACTGAAATGTAATTATACCTTATATAAATAAAAAGAGTGCTTCGTAAATTTTCATTAAAATTAAGTATAATTAAAAAATAAGGACACGCGACAAAATTGTAAATTGTAAAATGTAACGTTTAAATTAACGTACCAAACATGCTAATAACATTTACTAATCTAATAATTCTAAACCCCTAAAGCTTTTAATGCAAACATTAATAAAAGAATTGATCACTTTTAAATATCTATTCTCATTATAGGATTTTACGTAGACTTTTGAGTTCATGCCAACTTTGAAGATGTGAAGTCTAGATCTAGAATAGTACAACTTAGAAGGAGGTTAAATAAATAATACAAACAACTTTTTATTTTGATTTAGCAGATTGGTGGTGTATGTGTTACCCTATAATTTATTCAGATTGGTGGTGTATGTGTTACCCTATAATTTATTCAAAATGTTGAACCACTTTTATTAAATGTCAAGTTGCAAATTCTACGACACTTAAAACGTGCAATTAAGAAGTCATAATCAATTTTAGTATACTCAGAGTAATAGAATATTTGACAGTGTTAAAATTATTTTTTAAGTATTTATAGATTATGTGTCGTATAGAATGTGTAGATAATAAATTAGTAGTAAGTCGTAGGTTCTACGAAATATGTAAATAAAAGTTAAAATTAAAATCAACAATTAATTTTAACTACATATTTTAGGACCCCCAACTTTTATTAATTTTTTAATCGTACATTTCATCAATTTATTTTTTTATCAAAAACTACTAAAAATCTACACCAAACAAGTTGTAAAACACATGAGCAATTCGTGAACTTCTAGAGTATCAAATCTAAAATTGCAAAGAAGACCTGATCTAATGCAATATTAAATTTGCATGAAAGACCCCAATTTGGTGAAACACTATTTGAACAAATCGCCTACAAGTTTTTACTACTAAAATTGTGGGACGAGACTTTGAACATTAATCAAACACTTTAATTATCGGTTGTACTAGAGAAAAACGCATATTGTCAAAGATATGAAAAAAATATTACAATCATATAGAATTCTTTGCTCATCCAAATCCTCAAGTATTGTAAAAATAAATAAATAAATAAATAAATAAATAATAATAATTTAATTTTTAATTTTTATTTATTTACATAAACTTTACACACCGACAATATAACTATTTGTATAAACCATAAAGAGAACAAGAAAATTCTTTGAATACTAAGCCTAATTTTTACTCTTTATCTCGTACTCAATATGAAAACAAACCACATCAATATATTATAGATGATTGCATTATTCTGCATGATTTTCTTTTCTTTCCGATTGTTAGACCTTTTGAAATAATACCTTTTTATTTTGGCTCTTTTTTTGCCAATTTCCCCGAGTGTTTGTATGTTCATGTTTGTGTATATGTGTATTTATACGAACCGGTCCCTCTCCACTTGACTTGACCCTAGTTATGTCCAATTTCCTTATCCTATCTTTACTAGCTCTTTGTAAATTCAAAGATTACAATTGTTTTATTGGAGCTATCGAATCGACTATAGAACCTTTAGAATGTAAATTCTAATATCGCCTTAGTCAAGATATGTTCGACTCTTGTCCAGCCAAATATAGTCAATTAAATTGAACCAATCTTTATCCACTAAACAAAGTCGAATATTGATTCTTCATTTATAAGCACAATTAATGAACCACTTTTTAACCTAAAATAAATTAACTCAATTAGGCTCTAAGAATTTCGTGTTGTGAATGCATGCTCTAAGTATTCTATCGACTTGGAGTCCTTTCTAGTTTGACTTTAGCTCATATACATAAAAATAAATTTGGAATCCTATACAACCTCGCTGATTATCCCAATCTCTAAAGAGGCTTATGTTTTCTTCACGATCTAGCTATTAAGAATGAAATATGAGGTTAAATTGTAGGAAAAATATGATTTGATAAATCTTGAATTTGTAGTGAAAAAAAATTGAAAATCTTTTCCAGCTTCAAAATGATTTTAGCACTTTTATATCAATTGGATATTTTAAAGAAACAAAAAGCTTCACTGTTGAGACATAAAAATAAAAATAAAAATAAAGCCCAATTGCATAGGCAAGTAGTAAGACATGTCTAAAAATTAGGAAAATTGGCGTAGGAGGTTCCAACCTTTGCATAAACTGGCACTTGGGTATTCAATCAATTCGTTTTAGCATTTGAGTTTCTAATTTGACCTTTTTTAGCACTTGGGGTCCTTAGTTATGGATTTCGTCCAATTTGGAAGGATTTTGATAAATAATAAAATTATACACTCATTTTCAAGTAAACAAAAATAAAAAATAAATCAATATTTATTTTAAAAAAATAGTTTGGACGTGGCGAACAATGGGCCAATAGGGGGAAATAGGCGTGATAGTGGTGGTGGTGATAATACGATGATACAAACTAGATATAGTTTTTTCTTCTTTTTATTGTCTTTTCTATTTGCTTTTGTCCATTAAATTATTCTCTTTACCCTTTTATCACGACATGGTGTTTCAATGACCAATTGTTAACTTACATAGGACATAATTGCGGACATAATTGCAATCAAAGCACTCCGTAGGGTACCACGAGACAAAGTTATAGAACATACTTAATTGATCGTTAAAATTAATGACGACTAACGTGGCCATTCGCGTAGACTTTTAATTACACGTCACACTAGGGAAGTGTATTCAATATTTGATTAAAGCACTCCACTTGTCATGGACATTAATAACATGATTTGACATGCAAGACAATTAATTGACAAAATGAGCTACGTACTATTGAACTCGAGTCCACTTGCTATGGTAATATGTTCAAAATGTTGCTCCACGTCTTAGTATATTTTGTGGAGAAAAGTGCTCCATGTATAACAAGGCCTCATCCACAAATTTATTGGATTTCTTTTGAAATATGAAACCTAACAACTAGATTCTAACTTGCCTACATCCACAAATTTATTGGATTTCTTTTGAAATATGAAACCTAACAACTAGATTCTAACTTAATTATATGAGATCTTTATAGTACATTAAGTTAGATAAAATTAAAAAGATATATTGTAATACAATATATTTAACAAAAAAGTTGAAAATTAGGCGTCATGTACCTTTTAAATCGTTTGTATTTTATGTCTGTATGCAATAAAGTGGTAAAGGTCTAAGTAAACTTTTGTGAATTTGATATATCGTGTCAAATTCAAATTCTCTCTTATTGATCGTCGTTGAAATAATTTAACCAATCTTAAATTTTAAACCATTTAGTAATTATTATTTTTTAATGTCTAAAGATAAGAAAAAAAAATGTGATTTAGACTTTTTTCTTTTCAACTATCTTTGCAATTTCTATCATGGGATTATCAATCAAATCACATGAGAATCCTAAACTTGAGGAGGTCAATAATTAGAGGGTGAATCTAACTATAATATAACTCAAGGTCATTATTAATTAACGTTAAACATATTTAGAAAATCAATTCAAGGCCCCACAAATATGTCATTTATAACACAACACATCATTTTGATCTTTAATTTATAAACAACCCACAAAACTCAACACAATTGATTAATTATAATGTTTACAATAATATTATAGGTTGAAAGGAACTTTGATATACACTGCATGCTTGGCTTAGCTTATAAGCGAGAAGTTCTATGTAATACGCAAGATATAAAAAGTGAATAAAATTATGGCCTTACTGAAAACATGTTGATAAAAATAATATTTGATCAATTTATAAGATTTGAAACACTCCCAAACATATGTCGTCATTAAAATAAAAATTTCTTAACGACAAATTGATTTGTTGAAAAGTATGGTTTCAAATAACCTAAAAGTTTTAAATGAAATGGTTGGTGATATAGAAGGAGATAAATATTTTAAGTTAAAATCTCTACTCCATGTAATTACGAAATTCTACTTCGATCATAAAATTTTATGCGAAGTAACTTAACATTGTACACTTAGAAGCTATATGCAAAAAGACATCCCAGCCCCGCAAAGTCTGTCAGACAAATCACCAAAGAAAATTACATATTCTTCTCATGTTGGTCTTCTCGAAGAACCATCTGGAAAGTTTGACTATTTTGTCACTTACACTACTCCTCCATCTAATGATGGCCCAATTGTTCTTACTGGATGGCTAGATGATGATGAGGATCACAACAGATGGCATAAAAATGGGATTGGGATAACAATGATGATCTGAACCCACCCTCTACAATTTCTCCTATCAACATGTATCATCCACCTACTCCTCCAGAGAATTTTCCTCTTTAGTTTCTTTTGACAATGAACAGTCCACTCATTCCTGGAAAATACGAAATCCTACTATTAGAACACTTGATGGAAGGATAATTTTAGTAGTAGCATGAAGTATGCTCAGAAGTTGTGTATGCTTTGTAGTTGCCTCTCCGAGAGGATCCTCTCGCATCATAACTTTGTTTCTACTGCATCATATGATCCGTTATAGTGAGATTAATGATTCCAAAAGTCAAGCCCATATTTGATGCTCGAAGAGGCGCTTTGTTACTTACACATTTGCGTAACGTGACTTGCATGTTCTCTTCCAACATCTTTTAACTGTTCTAGCGCAAAGCTCCTTTCATCTCCTATATCTTTCTCGATCCCCCATGTGGGGATTGATCGCAATGCTATTTTCTTCTTTCTACCTTTCCTTTCCTAAATCAATAAATATAAATGGGTCACTGCATTGACACCTTTTTGGTAGGATGCAACAATATTGATTGATTGTATAAAATGAAAAAAGAACAAGAGAGAAAACATACATGTTTACGTGGTTTGACAATAAGATTATTTTACGGGAGTAAAGAAGTTATTTTTCACTTTATGAAAATAATAGAATTACAATATATGTATGTGTGTGTATATATATATATATACTAATCTTAACCCGTACAAAATATTAAGAAAATCTAAAAATATCCATATATCATACCGCGTGGCGTTGCCTCTGCACTCCTAAACTATTAAGCGTCCGTGGCAAATTAACATTAAATTTATAAACCCCAAATGTCGATGATGTTGTTACACTCCACTCCAACATCGACTTCCACCTAATATAAACTACATACTCCAACATTAACTCGCCAAAATCGAAATCTAGTAGTCTTAGTCCATATTTGGCGAAGCTTAAAATAAATTTAAGTTGATCAAATATACTTTTAGATTTTGTAAATTATAAGTTAGAAGATGTCTCACTTAAATGCGTGGATAAAAATGGATAACGTTGTGATTCTATGAAATATGCGATAAAAATAATGTTTAACCGATTTATAAGATTTATAAACACATACAAAAATATTCTTAATCACACATTTTATACGATTCATAACTTACTACTTATTTATTATTTACACATTTCATAAAACAACGATTTATAAATAATTTAAAAATATCTTTAGTATTGTCAAACTACTATTAACCAGTGACTGACGTGAACAAAAGCCAAAATCAAAAACATCAAGGCCCAGATCATTAATTCTAAATAAATAGGACATGAAATACAAATATGGTTGGGACGGTTAATGTTGAGACAAGATATGTGGCACTATACGATTGGGTAATTGGGTTCATAGACATGCTTGAAAAAGGTAGTTTGTTTGTCATTTTGTTGGACAAATGAGTTGCTGACGGTGAAGATCTTAAAAGACATAGGGTTAGGTGGTTAGAGTGGCCAAAATCGTAGCCACGTTGGTGCGGTCCCGCTGGCATATGGGTGTCGCTTGGCCATAAACCAATGGTTAGGTACGGCTGGTGTCTATTTCTTGTAAAGTGCTTTTGCTTTGATGTTTTACTACTTTTAGCCTTTTCGGAATTTTTTTTCTTCGTTTTTTATTGGGAGAGTTTCGAATTTTGAAAATTGGATTGAATACATTTTATAATTATTTCTATCAATTAACGAGTACGGAATTGGCAATAAGTCGAAGAGACGCTACACTCACAATCTCTTTCATGTACATAGTGAGTACGAAATTAACAATGAGTCGAAAAGACATTATGATAATGAGAAATATGACTATGACGTATGATGTGTAGTTCTTTAACTTTTATCTTGTATTATATCGTCGCACGTGATAAGTTTATTTTTATTGCATTTTTAACTAGAGACCAGATCGAACTGCTCCTTATATATGTATTATGTTTTATTTTCTTTATTAATTAAACACGCCACATAGAGTTATTTGAAATTAAAAATTAAATTCTATCTAGTAAAGAGGATAAAATATATTTTGTTAATTAAACATAATTTACAAAATAATTTGATAGGAATCTAGTAATATAGTAATTCTTGAACATTTGAGAAGTCAGTTAGTCATATCAAGAAGCCTATCAAACTTGGTGAATAAAGTTTTGTGAGTAAACTTGGTGAATAAATGTTATTGTGATTAATGTTTATTTAAGAATATCGAACGTAGAATTTTGTAGTTTTATGTTAAGGAATCAAAATAGGTTAGATATCACATCGTTTGAGCACTTTAGAATATTGAAAACAACATCAAAATGTAGGAACGAGATCATGAACACAATTATAATCCGAATAGGATAAATCGAGAAATGAAAATCGGTAGTAAATGACATTGTTAATGACTATCGACTAGTCTAGTTTTAACTTTTAATATGAGATAAATAAAATGGCCAACAATTATAAACTTAGTCAATAACAAAGAACTAAATCTTAATATAAGATTATATAATGATATAAAATAAAATACAAAATTATCAAAAATATTTCCTAACAATAGATTTTATATATATATATATATATATATATATATATATATATATATATATATATATATATATATTCACCGATCAGAGGAGGCTTCATTTCTTCACAAAGACAAAAAAAGATTTATTTGTCATTCTCACTACGCCTTCATCTTTTCAAACTAAAATCCATATATCTCTCTCAATTCTATTGTTTTCTCCATATTCTTTAAAATCAAATCTCTCTCAAACAAAACTCTCACTCTCTCTCAATCTTCAACATTCTTTTCAATTCTTCAATCCATTAAAATTCTTTACGGTCGAATCTCACTGCAAAAAAAAAAAGCGGCATACTAGTGTATATATATATATATATATATATATATATATATTGTACAAGGAAGACCATAATTTCCTTATGATAATATTAGAACAACATATTTTCATTATAGTAGCATTACTAGCAATCCAATACATACACTTCAATCATAAAATAAAATCAGCCCGAGCCCGAGCCGAAATACATAACGAACATATTATAAGTGAAACACAAATTGGCTATCAAACTGGCACGCTATGCAGCACAACAGTCTCAACTGTTAGGCCCGGCCCGAACCCGAATAGGACACCCCACTCCAAACCTTCACCAGTGGTGCTCAGCCCTCCTTGGTGGAGGACTTCCTCATTTCATCCAGAATAAATAGCACACAGGCGCTCGACATGTTCCTGTACTCACTTAAGACGTGCCTGGTCGCACGAAGTTTTTTCGGCTCCAGGCCCAATTTTGACTCCACCTGGTCTAAAATTGCAGGCCCGCCAGGATGTGCAATCCAGAAAATTGAGTTCCAATCAGATATATTTAGAGGATCAAATGCCTCTTTAGACTTTTCTCAACATTCTTTGATATCAGGCCCGGAACATCTTTTAGAAGATGGAATGTCAATCCCACTTCACGTAAATGTCCATCGATGGCACCATCACTATCAGGGAGAATAGTTTGAGCAGCTGAAACCACCTCGAAAAGTGGCCGCTCCACCCCGACCACGGGATCCGAGCCGACTATAACGGCGGCCGCGCCATCCCCGAACAGGGCCTGACCCACAAGGCTGTCCAAGTGCGTGTCAGCCGGGCCCCGGAACGTGACGGCGGTGATCTCCGAGCAAACCACAAGAACACGGGCTCCTTTGTTGTTCTCCGCCAGGTCCTTGGCCATTCTTAAAACCGTGCCACCAGCAAAGCAACCCTGTCACATCGATTAAATATAAAATATTAATTTAACACGAACAACTTTTAAGATATATACAACTCCAAGAGTACTCAATACCTGTTGGTACATCATGAAGCGTTTGACAGAAGGGCGGAGCCCAAGGAGTTTGGTCAGCTGGTAGTCGGCCCCGGGCATGTCGACCCCGCTAGTAGTGCAGAAGACGAGGTGGGTGATTTTCGATTTGGGTTGACCCCATTCCTTTATGGCCTTTTGGGCAGCTTCTTTGCCTAGTTTAGGCACTTCCACCACCACAATATCCTGCCTAGCATCAAGGGATGGAGCCATATATGCACACATATTTGGATTCTCCTTCAAGATTTCTTCTGTCAAGTACATGTAACGTTTCTTGATCATCGATTTATCACCTGAAACATAGTAAATTTATAAATTAATTAAAAATTATATATAAAATCAATCTATAAGTAATAAATTACACCGATCTTCTGAATTATAAAGGAATTTAATAAAATTAAGTAAAACAAATTGACCTTTTTTTCTTGACAATTTGACGTGACACTTGGAAGTTTACTTATAAGATGGGAGAGAAAAGTACTTTTGTCAGTATTAGAAGTGGCTAAAAAGTCGTGTTTAAACACAATTAGAGTATTTTATTCCATATCCAAAAAAAAAAAAAAAAAAAAAAAACATCATGAAACTGTGACATTCATGGAAGCTAATGATTTGATTCTCTCATGTATATAAACATCAAAAAACAAAAACAAAAATAAATGGAGAAGATTCAGAAAATACCTTGAGAAAACCCTAGAAATAGACTTTTTTTTATAACTACCAGTAAGAGCATGTATCTTTCATTTGCATGATGCCTTATTAATGGCTAAACTACGGCCTCGAAACCGACATGGACACGTAAAACTTCCATGCAACTACCGTACTGATTTATCAGCCACCACCCACACGGCGGAGCTATTTAATTACTGGAAGAGGCCATGATATTGTAATGAAAAAAACAAAAACAAAAAACGATGATCATATATACTCTGTTTGCTTTGTCTTTAAATCCTTAATGTACACAAATGAGAAGCTACATGTGTGTTATGTTTAGTACCAACCTTAAAAACATGTCACGAGTTGGGGGGAAAAAATTCTTAAAAGTGGAGAGAAATAATATATAGCTAGCTTACACATGCGCTTGAATTTTTCTTTAAGATCAGTCTTGTGTTCACTATTAGTGATTTGAAAATAGTAATCCGGGTACGAGCTCTGGTCGACGCAATTTGGTGGATTTGCAGTGCCGATGGCCATGATCGTGGCTGGCCCTTCGGCCCGTTGAGCCCGACGAACATCCTCGACCGTAACCATTTTTTCGACAAAGTTGAAGTTGTAAAGAAAGAGGAAGAATTTGTTAGCAGGTGTGACAAAGTGATGGGAGTGTGGTATGGTATTTATATAGCGGTGAATAAGAGTAGGTAGCTGAAATTCATGTGGTAGAGCTTGCCACAACAACCTTCGGGCCGGCTAGCACGTGGAAAAATTTCGGTTTTAGCCCACACTCGCCGTTTGGTACCTAATTAAGTTTCCTAAGTAATTAATTAGGTTACAACAAACTCCAATGAGTTCATCCTCGTATTCATGTGAATTCAAAATGCTAATTACACCAAGGACTCTATCCGTACGATGCAGGATGAAACAACCAACTCTCTTAAAAGCCGACTTGACCTATAAATCCTATAGGTTCATTCTCGTATTCATTTCTCAAGATCTTGTCTATGCTCATGTTCATGTCCATGTTCATGTTCATATGATATTTGACATTAGTGTGCTGTATAATTTTTTCTATATTTTTCTTTAAAGAGACTAAGGGCATGTTCGGTTTTCATTTTTTCCAAAAAAATCTATTTTTGAAGAAAAAAATCTACACCAAACATGTCATAAGTGTCCGTTTGATTTTCTTAAAAATCAGCTTTTTAGCGATTTGATAAAAATCACGAAATGTCTAGCTTAAAAGTTGGGCCTCATAAAATATGTAGTTAAAATTAATTTTTAACTTTAATTTTTTTAACAATTTTTAAGAAAAACCAAACAAACCCTAACATGATTCAAAGAATTGGGCCAGTAGTTTGTGTGACCTGAATATTGTACAGCAAGGCGGGTGAATAATTACTCAAATAGCAAAATTAGGATTGTGTTTCGTAGGCTACAAATGATACGCCCTGCAAACAGCCAATTTGATGAGGTAATGTAAAGATTCTGCTTTTCTAGATGACTTGTCCAGCATGAATTCACTCGATATGGGACTTTGTGAAGTAACAATACATATAGAAGAAAAGGAGACTCGTCACACAATGAAAAATGAAAGTTGTTAAGGTCTTGTTTGAAATTAATTTTAGAACTCAACTTCCTATTGTTAACAATCAAAAATTGTTTTTTAAGTATTTGATAAACTTTAAAAAAAAAAAAAAAAAACTTAGGAATGTGTCGTCAACCCGGATTTTAAAAATTTGTTAATATTTATAAATTTAAATAGATTTCAAGAATTTAAATAGAATTCCACGGAATTTATAAAATTTCAACAAAATTCTAGATTATAAATTTCAATATATTCTTATAGATTTCTATGAATTTTCATGGATTTGTGGTCTTTTTATTAAAATAATAATTTTACATTGCTTTTAGTCCAATAGTTTAAGTGGTATCGTCGACATAAACAAATATTTTGAGTAGAATTTGAAAAGAGAACAATTTTTGAAATATAAGTAAGTAAACTATTTTCACCAAAAAGTGAATGATCTAATTGATTGGGAAGTATATCAATCCAACAAATATGCCAAATAAGTTCCTAGGGAATAAAACTAATAAATAGATCATCCATCATCTCTAAGCTCGAAGGACAATTAGACCCATTGTTTAGGGATTTACATTACTATTATGAATTTCCTCAGTTTGAATTAAAAAAATTGATTAAAGAGTAAGGCTTCTTGAAATTTTTTTTTGAAATAAATGGGGATCTCCTCAAATTAGATTTGAATGGATTTTAAAAATTCATGTAAATTTTGGTATCCCCAACTCATATTTTAATAGATTCAATTGAAATTTTGGGAGTTAAATGTTTGAATAATCATTGCACTTTTAGTCTTGTCTCTATTTACTCACCGAACTTTAAAATTGTCTTTGAATGCTCACTGAACTTTACAACGTTACTCATGACACTCACTTTTGACTACCCATTTGACGTAATACATGTGTGGCAAACAGAGAGTCCAAGTGGCATGCTCGCCAACCAATCTTGAGTTGTCCGCCATATCAACAATTTGTATTTTTGAATAATCATCGAACTTTTAGTCGGTATTCATTCACCATCGAACTTTTAGTCATGTCTTTATTCACTCATCGAACTTTAAAATGTTCTTTGGATGCTTACTAAATTTTTTAAATTACACTTCGTTACTCACTCGTGACGATTCAATAACAGCTTATTGATGGAAGCCCACGTGGCTGACGGAATGACCATGCATCATCTATTTTTTGTCATTAGATCTACCAATCAGAATAGTCATGCGTCATGTCATCAAACGCATTTTCAAAATACATTTTTTAAAATGTTAAAAACGGTGAAACCCCCAATTAAACAAGCAATTTCATTCCTATTAATCTCAAATTGATTTCTAAAAAACGATGAAACTTGCCCCAAAAAATCACGCGATCTACCCTCATCCGTAGAATTTGCAACCCCAAAATCGACAACCTGTGGATAACTTTCCGTCCAAAATGTCTTCAACATCGAACATTCCCACAATAACACTATTTTCTGCTCATAATCAATCAAGAATTAGAGTTTTCCATCCCAGTTTGGTTCGCCAGAGAATATGGTTTAGGACTGGGATTTTTGATAGAACATTTAGGAAAAATCAATTTGAGATCAATTTAAATGAAATCATTTGTTTAATTGGGACAAGTTTCACCGCTTTTAACATCTTAAAAAGGCACTTTGAAAATGCATTTAATGATATGACACACGACTATTACGGTTAGTAGATTTAATGGCACAAAATAAATGAAGCATGGTCATTCCTTCCTTGACCGCGGGCATTCCGTCAATAATAGGCTATTATTGAATCGTCACGAGTGAGTAATCGAAATGTAACTTTGAAATGTTTAGTGAGCATCCAGCAACATTTTAAAGTTCAGTGAGTGAATAAAGATATGACTAAAAATTCAGTGAGTGAACGAATACACGACTAAAAGTTCAGGGATTATTCAAAAAATATAAATTGTTGTTGACATGGCGGACAACTCAACATTGGTTGGCGTAACGTATGCCACGTGGGTTCTCTCGTCACCACGCAGGCCGATGCGAGCCGAGGACCGGCGGGACCATGGACCGACTAGCCGTGACTCAACACATAGTCCGATAAGAACATTAACGAGGCAAGAGCTAAGAAGATCAATGAAGATATGCAAGGTCGTGTTCAAGCTTACGCCAATGAAACCGATACCAAGAATCCGATGCCAACTTTGGTACACTTAATTCAAGCTAAGGACTATATTGGAAGTATATCGATTCTAATGGCGATCGGGGACCAAAAGGAGCAGTGACAAAGTTGGAGGACCATAATGCAAATATGGCGTAAATCCGCCGCCAAGGCTCGGGGAAATAGCCATGCGATCGCATGGTTATCTATCACGCGATCGCACGGTGACAATTCAAAAGCGTAATGTTATTTGGCCAAATCATGCGATCGCAGGATATTGCCTATGCGATTGCAAAGCGCGATTCTCTGGAGAAAATCCGGGTTTGGCAAGTTTTAGTTTCCTTTAGGGTTTAGGATTCTTAATTCAATTTAGTTACTTAATTTCGATTTAGGTTAGAATTATTCGTACGCTTACTATTTAAACATCTTTCATTGTAAACATAAGACAATTTACGTTATTTGTGAGATTAATCAAAGTGAGGATTCACTTTCTTCCTAGTTCTTAATCGAACTAACCTAAACTTATCAAAGAATTCGCATCTCTTTGTGGCGTTCATAACTTTGGTTCGTTGTTTCAAGAATTCATCGGGTCAAGTTTTTGCGGCTGAATTTTAGCTTTCTTGGGGTTCAGATCAAACATTTGTGGGTCCGGGTTTTAATACTTCAGCAGTTCGCATCATGTGTCGTTCCATCAAATGGACCGTCAAGAGTGAGTAACGGCGTAGTAACGTTGTAAAGTTCAAATGAGCATTCAAAGACCATTTTAAAATTTAGTGAGTAAACGAAGACAGGATTAAAAGTTCAATGATTATTCAAACATTTAACTTAAATTTTGGTGTTCTCAACTCAAATTTAAATATATTATTTAGAAATTTAGGTGTCCCCAATTACTAGTGGATTTTTAAATATTTCATTAATTAGAAGATTTAAACAGATTTGCATGAATTTCGAGCTCATAAATGAATACCAAATTCTTTAGGAATTCTATCCACACTCCTCAAAATTTAAATCCAACTCTTCTCTTACGCATTTCTCCCCATCGCCTCTCTCTTCAATTTGTGTCACAAGTTTTTGTAGATTTATATTAGCACGGAAATTTATTAATTTTTTATTTTTGTACAATTGTCAAACATCGTCTTTGAAATTTCATTCTTGATGCTCCATAACCATTCATTGAACTAAACAATTGGGCTAAAAAATATAAATAATCTATTAGTAAATATTAATTAAACAATTAGTTTAATACCATATAGGGGAATTAGATATTGTAATGTAAAATCAATATAGCACTAAATATTTTTTTTTTAACTTGTTAATATTTACTCACAATCATGCGACACATGTAAATTATCTATTTAAACCATAAAATATTTTTTTACAAAATGCTAAAATACGTTTGTTTTTACAAAACGCTAAAATACTGATTTTGAAACATACACAACAATTATAAAACAAAAGTTTATCAATCTTCTTGCGGTTGAACTTTTTTAGCACAACAAAAACTAATTTTCTTAAAATCACAATAATACCAAATCGAGTCTGGGAACAAAAAATCCGTCCCAAATTTGCACACAATGAAGAGTATCGAGGACAAAAGAACTGTCCAAAATTTCAAATTTGTGACACATCCTATCAGTTACACAATGAAGGGTATATCAAGAACAAAAGATTGGTCTAAAATTTGTGACATGTCATACCCATCACATAGTGAAGGGTGTCAAGAACAAATGATTCGTCCCTAATTTGTGACACTTCCTATCTGTATCTCATATTCATGATTCATCCCAAGTAAAACGTGAGTACCTAATTAGTTTATGGAAACTATCGATTTTTTTTAATTAAATAGTCACTTACTTTGTACGTAATATCTATTTTAAGTTTATCCCATCTCTCCGTCTCCATTTTCCTTCATGGAAAAAGAAAAGAAAATGATATTAAAAATTTAAGGAAACTATAATTTAATAACGAGGATTAATACTTGAACAACTTTCATAATTATGTTCGTGTTGAACCGTCGATTAAGACACACTTGGTTAGAATATGAAATGTTTTCAAAACATGCATGGTATATTAAATATAAATTATATCTTAATCGTATGGTGTGTTTGTAATTTTTTTTATTTATTCTTCGTTAATAAATATGTTGGCTATTTTTACTTATTCGCAATGCCAACATTTACTATAAGCAAAGCCACACAAATTTATTAGTTAATGTAAGGAAATCGTCCTTATCACAATTAGAGTAAAATACATATTTATCTTTCGTTAATTCATTATTGTTCTACGAGAATATATATTAAAACTCTAATTTAATCAATTTAATCAACTAAAATTATAATTTAAACAATGACGAACAAGCACTTAATTACATGTACGACATATTTTGAGATTACAATTTACTCATGATCATTTATTGAATATAAAAAGGGCAACTGAGTTTTGACGTGTGACAGCTTGGAGGTTTATTGTATATTGGGCTAGATACTGTCCTTAAACCTCAAGACTGTATATGACCGACATTAATGCAAGAGCTCAGAAATTTATAGCAGTAAAACCCTAATTCAAACTTTGTTAAAGATAGAGTGATCACTAGAGTTTAAAAGAAGACAGTGTTGTATATATATATATATATATATATATATATATATATATATATATATGCGTTTTTTTTAAGTCTGAAATATGTCGAGGATCATTGTTAAAAGATAAATTTCAAATCAATTTAATATCAAAATTATAACTAACATATAAGAGTTTGTAGTTACGCTCTTAACAATGTGAACTTTTAAGCAAGGCTCAAGTCTTAATATAAGATCGTAATTTATAATGCTTCAAATGAGTCATTCAATCATTTAAAAATTCAAAAACTATATATCAAATTTCAAGATTGATATTCTTAAACAAACTACTGTCTTGCTAACATGTTAAAAGATAAATTATGCATCGACTAAATATTGAAAATACAAAGTGCTCGACTATGGGATACTCAAAAAGCCCCATCCCATTCGTAGGGGCCACCACTAACCTAACCGTTGGACTCGAATAGGTCATCACCTCCAAAACCAACCTACCAGTACTTGTTTTGCAAAAAAAATCATCAATATAAATTTCAACTAATAATTTGAAGACACATTTAGAGCTTATTTGAGAGAGCTTTTTTAACAAATTTTAATAAAAAGTTGATGAAATGTATGGTTGTAAAGTTATTAAAAATTATGAGTCCCATTTAAATATATGATTAAAATTAATTATTAACTTTTAACTAGAGTTTTTAACAAATTTTAATCTAAACCAAACAAGTCCTTATCAACAACATTTCAATGTATATATAGATGTTCTTAGGGATGGCAATGGGTCAAGGAGGCCATTACCATCCCCGTTCCGTCGAGGATTTTTTTGTAGGCGGGGCGGGGATTAAAAATTTCTATTTATCGTCTCGTTTAATTAATTAATTAATTTTAATATTATTTTTATTTTTAAAATACGATTTATATTTTAAAACATAAAAATAAAAATAAAATACAATAAAAGATTCGGGGTGAGTTCAAAGAATTCGGGATTATGACCAATGGCGAGCCAGGAGACTTTTGAAGTTGGGGGTCCCAAAATAGAGGTGGTAGGAAGGGCCTCGTGGTCGCCTCAAATTTTTTTTTTTTCTCAAACCACAATTCTCGAACTTATTCTTATGAGAATTTAATATTTTTTATAAGTCATAGTATTTAAAAATTTACAAGAAGTCATTGCACAAAAAATAAATTTATATCTATTTTATCTAAAATTAAGCTATGTAGTTGATGGACACAAATTTAAACCCTTTTAATAGTGTTATATACAATTATTATTTGAACACGATATCTATTAACAAATTGAACGCCTTTTATTAATTTTGTATTATCATTTGAGGAATGTGCCAATCATTTGTAATTTTGTATTATTAATTTTATTAGGTCAATAGGTCAAATTGTCTTACATTAAGAATCGGTTTAATCTAATTTATGAACTAGTTTATTTGACTAAAATGACTTATTTGATAAAAAATAGTTTATATTACCAAAAATTTGCCTTAATAATTGATATTTTTTACTATTCTTCATCAAATAAACCATTTTAAGTCAAATAAACTAATTTATAAACTATACCAAACAACTTAATCGATATCGGGTCAATTGATCCAATTGTCATCCATTAAACTTACATTAAGAAAAGTCAAATTATATATTAAAAATTAAAAACTAAAAACTAAAAAAAAAAAAAACCACCCAAAAAGTTGGGGGTCCAGGTCCCCTGGACCCCCAGCTCCCCCCTGACGGTGACCATGATTTCTATTCCCGTCGACCCATTCGGAACAGAGTAAGATGGAACGGGTCGAGGACATATTTTTACCTAAATGTTGTTGCCCTCCACAACCACTAATTAATAATTGTTGTTGTGGTTTTGCTACCTACCAAGGTTAAATCTTGCGTGGGTGGGGTTTGCATCAATGTGTTGATAGTAACACTGCGTGACTCTTTTATTGCAGAAAAGGACGCACCAATTTCTTGAATAATAAACAAAACAAAGTCAAGTCGAGAAAAATCAATAATTTTTTTTCTAATTTTTTTTAAAAAAATTGTTGATAGAAATTAATAAAAATAAAGGAAATATTATAAAATGTCTTTGTCACCTGTATTTATGGTTCATACGGATATTTGTCCCACATTTTTTTTTTTATAGAAAATTGCATATTTAGTCTTTAATCTTTCAAAAATATAAAGGATATACTCCTAACTTTTAAAAATAACACCAGACATCCCACAACATTTGAAAAAATAAGTATGGTAGGTCCTTTATGACGAAATTTCCCTTCTCTTTAAATAAATAAAAAAAAACAAAGAAAAAAATGATTGAAAAATAACTAAATTCACCCCAAAAAAATAAAAAGTAACAAATATGTCATTTTCTTTATCAAACCTCAAAATTAAAAATCCATCATCACCCCCCAAAACCTAAAATCCATCATCCCAAAATCCACCACCACCACCACCACCACCACCAAAAATATTCTACCCCACCTCACACCCATATACACATCAAGTTTCTTGGGGTCGGAGGCCACCATGGGGCATATGTGCAAGATAAAGAGACTCTTCTACCAAAGAAAGGCATTGACTTGATACTTTTGACATCAAGAAATGAGGTCAGCTTTAGCCTCAATGACGGTATGCGCACGCTTAAAGCAAATGTAGTGGCAATAACACTTCTAATAATTTCTATAGACTATATCTATATATTGTATTTTGTAGTTCTTCTGCTAACCCATTTCACCTCACTCTCTTTCCCATTTGTTTCTTTTCATATGGAGCTACATATAGGTCAAGAAATAGAGAAAGAAGAGAGTTAAAGATGGCTGAGAAATGTGATAACTTTGAGTTTGAGTCTGAGGTGTCCACATAATGAGATTCCGCCGCCGCCACCGCCTCTGTTTCCGTTGAATCTATTGCAATCTCCTTTGGCTTTCATGCAGCAGCAGAATTAGAAATCTTCAAGCAGTGATCCATTTCAATTATCTCGCTCAGAAATTTTCTTTGGGTTTCTTTCCATCTACGTATGCTAGATATCCTTCAGATTATGCTATAGATATAGTCTATAGAGTGCTATTTTGTTAATTTTTATTTTTGGGGGTACATTTGATTATTTTTCTATTCTTTTTTTTTTTTTTATTTAAAGTGAGGAAATTTCGTCATTAAAGGGACCCACTGTGCCCATTTCTTCAAATGTTGGGATATCTAGTGCTATTTTTAAAGGTTATGTGTATATTTCAACGCTTTTTACATAGTTGGGGACCAAATATGTAATTTTCCTTTTTCTTTATATTATGAGGATAAGAAAATGTATATTTAAATGTTTACATAGTAAAATTTATATATAAAATAGTTGTTAATATGTTAGAATAATTGGACACAGTTAAAATAGAAAGAATATTATAACGATTCAGACGTATCGTACAAGTTTAGACCTAAAATGTCAAGCATAATAAGGACTAAGTTGTAGAAGCACAAACCAAAATAATGGTTGTATCCATTCATCTTATTTGTGATTCATTTATTGGAGAAGTAATAAAGGTTAGAAGTTTGTTTTTAATACAACCATATTTTGTTATGTCATTCATTTGTGCCTTGTTTATTATTTCTAGAGCCAACGATTGTGCCATTTAATTTTTTCGATTTCTCTTAATGGGAACCAGACTGAGAGAAGGAATGGTAGATGAAGGAATAATAGCAGGGGGACCAACGGTATGTTAGTGGGATTCGTTTGCAAATACTTAAAACACAAACTAGATTTCAAGACACGTTACTGTGTTGCTTTCTTTAAGACGTAACTGAAATGCACCTGAAAAAGTAAATACACTTATAAGATACGAAAACACATTCTTTATTTGTTATTTGCATTGTACCTTTTACAAAGACGACATGAAATACAAAAGAAAGAGTAAATCTTATACAAAAGGTTTATATTTTGTCTCTAGAGTTTGACATAACATAATCAAAGATGTTACAAAAGAAGAATATGAAGAAAAAGAAAAGAAAATGCAAAACTTCAAAGTACGAGAGAAAAAATTTCGAAATTCATTAAATCTTTCTTGTTCTTCATCAAATTTATCTTGAATCAATTTATAGATTCTCAAACACTCTTTCAAAATGAGTTACAACATTTGATTAGTGACTGTTGAGTTTGAAATACATTAGACAAAATCGAATTATAACATAAAAAAATTGTTTGAACATAAAAAAACACCGTAAGTATTGTTCCAAGTTCACGTGTGAAAAGAAACAACGTGCTAGCCAAAACTTTAGCCAGCCTGTTCGCGCACGCACGCCATAGAGTTCATACGAACTCAGACAGAATGCTGGCCAATGCTTTACCCAACCTTCTTGTGCCCATGATTCGAGTCACTAGCCCTATACTGCGTAACCTCACATCAGTATTTTTGCAACTTTTTTTTTTGGGCTGGGTTGTACTTGTTGGTGGGCTTTGTGTATCGATAATACTATTTTATAGGGCTAGGTGGGCTCAAGACCAAGGTTGTCTACGATCTTGGCAGCTGTAGCAGGAATGCTACTTTTTTTTTTTTTTTTTTAACGTTTGATGTTACTCATTCTTATTTAGGATTATTTAGCTTAACACATTTAGTTCTAGCCTTCAAGATATAGAGATTGAAAGTCTTTTGAAGTCCTATTATATCCAAGTTATTTACTTGCATGTCACCAAAGATGTCGACAAACTAGTCAATATTTGAATTTTGTGGTAAAATTATTTAGAATTTAAGAATTACTACAATTATATTTGAATATTGTAATATTTTATTTACTTTGAACTTGTACAAGTCCAAAGTATTAGTGTTGCAACGACTATATTTTAAATATTATAATTTAATTTTTGTATAGAAATTTTAGATCAGTATATTAATGTTTTAACTTATTTAAAAAGTATTTTGTTTATATCGTTAATTAAATTTGTTGACATTGGAAAATGACGCCGCATTTCACAAGTCAACTTAATGTTAAGAATTTAAGTTGGACGTGGTCAAACTAAACTAAATACGAGAATTATAACAGAAGACGTGTTTGTAAGCTTTTTTTGAGTGTGCTGTTTATTATCAGCCATTGAGTGTCCTCTTTCTAGGGAGATATGTGATGATTACATGCATTTAATATCAAGTTGAGTATTAAATGCTTACAAGACATTTTCATTTAATGTGAAGTGACATCTGTATTAATTACGACTGATGGACGACTGGTCTGACGTGTGACACGTGGGAAGACATGTCATTGATGACATGAACTTAGCAGTAGGCGACTGTGGCATGACCTCCGATTTGAAGTAGGTTGGGTAAGAGTTGACGAGTTAAGACCTAATGTGGTACGACTTCAGAACTCCTCCGCACATAGGTTTGGTAGGACCTGATTTGGTAGGACCTCCCTCGTAGGTTGGGTAGGACCTCCAGAAGAAGAGTTATTACTACACTCTGTCCAAAGATCATTTGCCACGTATGATATTTTGTCAGGTATTGTAAGTGAATGAGTAACGGGTGATATATGAAAAATTTAATTGAAAGTTGGTGGTTAAAGTTTGGTGGTTAAATAGAAATTAATTGAAAATTGGGTGGTCATTGAGATACTTTTCAAATATAAGTGGTTAAGTAGAAACTCAAGTTTTAGTGGATATTGGTTGAATTTACCCTCTAGTTTATACCCGCTCCAATTCAACCAGAGAGTAAAACCCTTTCCTCTACGCAATCCAATCCCTCTCACCATGTCGTCCAACAATCCATCGCAGCTTCTCCCCTCTGGTACTTGCTCTTTCCTCAATTCATTGCATTTATGTTTTATTGTTTATCTCTCTCTCTAAATAGAGTTTTTCGGATATTTCAGTAATGATCAATGTGTTACTGATAGTATTTACTCTTTAATTTGTACGCAGAGCTGATCGATCGTTGTATAGGGTCGAAAATCTGGGTCATAATGAAAGGTGACAAAGAACTGGTTGGTACCCTAAGAGGATTTGATGTCTATGTAAACATGGTGTTGGAAGATGTCACCGAATAGTATGTTCTTCACTCTAAATAGTATTAACATGGTGTTTGTTAATTTTACCGGTGAAACAGACCCGAAAAGATAGTGTTTTTTTTGTTCTTTTTTTTTTTTCTGCAATTTAATATCTATAGTTTATGAACAATGGTACTTGTAGGAATTGTTTCTTAGGGAGAACTGGCGACGGATATTTAGTTAGTTGAAATGGTCGCTAATCGAACTAAGAATTAGAATATTTCATTTTATATTGTTTTTAAACTTTACATTGGATTGATGGTACAATAATAAAATGTAGAAACTGCTTAACGGTTTGTGGATCTTTGGTCTTTCTGAAAAAGATAAAAGATGGAAAGATTGTCAAATATTCTACTCTAAACATTTATATGATTTACTCGTTGGAGAACCGACGAAAATTTATTTCATTTTGGCACTAATGCGAGTCCCTAACGATTTTTTTTTTCCTGTTATATCTCACCCCAGATCAGTTTTTTAAGGATTTTGATGGTAGCAAAATACGTAAATAATCAATCGAAAATTTAAATGCTTAATGGACATCATTAGCTATTTCTTGGCTCTTCTATGATTATGTTAACCCATCTCTACTAAGTCATTGTTACAACCACGATTTTGCCATTTCTTGTAAGTCATTGCAGTAGTAGACTAGTAAACATGTCTACTCATTTGTTAGCATTCTATTAGAAGTTTTTAGGAATTCAGATTGTTATTTGACCTTAGGTCTGTAAAATAGAGGAAGATTCATTATCTATACAACACGGTTACACCAGATAAAGCAACCAGTTACAATCATCTTCCTAGGTATCTCTTGTGTAGGAAGATATTTAATTGTCTAAGAAAACTGACCAATCTTTTTTCACTTAGAAATGGGGATTGTATAATTACCCCTTAAATGCCAGAGGAAACCCCCACATTATTACTGATAGAGAGAAGAGATGATGCATGACAAAGTGTTCCCGTGATTCGATGCCTTGTATGCACATGTTCTTTCGGTTGTATGACAAACTGTTGGTGTATCTTGTCCAGCTTTCCAGAAAAGAAAACCAAAGAGTGATTGTGGTAGTTGACAGACTCTTCTAAACTTAATTGCTCTTTTAGGAATAAGGAGGGTTATTCCGTTAACTATTTTAACTTGGACATATAAATGCCCTTGCATGTCTTTCTCTATTACAGAAAAACTACGAGGCAACTGATCAATTTCAAATTACATATGAGATCCCATTTAAATTAAGGGTTTGAGGGCTTCCAGGCCAAAGGTTAAATAAATTAACTGACTCAGGGTCTCAAGATATAGATCTGTTTATCATTGTAAAACATAATAACCGTATGAAGAACTAATTGACGTGCTTGGCGGACATGTAAAAATTTTTCAGGGCATCCAATTGAAACTTTCGTGACTCTAGTTGTTTGTTAAGAGATTTTTAATTTTTTTTAATATCTCCTTTGATATCCGTCTTATTTCTTTGTGTATGTGTATGTGGTTTTCTCTTTCTGTTGTGTATGTGGAAGGGTTGGGGGTTTGGAAATGGATAAAATAGGAGGTACAAGGGAATTGTTGAGATTAGAATACAATTTCAGTCTTTACAGTGAAAGTAGAGCTAAGCTCCACCAGCTGTTTGGATCAAGTCTTTAGTTCCGTTCCGGTGTTCTTGCTTTTATTTGAAACTATGTTTAGTGTTTGCCTTGGCGAGGCAGGCTGGTGGCCTGGGGCATTGGAATTATGCCTTTCAAGCATCTGATAAACCTCAGGAGATCTTAAGGTAAAAAGAAACATGATAAATGCAAACTTGAATATGGAGAAGAGAGAATTGCACTAAAATAAATATTTACCTTGGTTCTTAAATAAAATTGGAAATAAATAATTTTCTCATTCTTTGCAGCTTTTCTGAGCATGAAGCTCAATGAACGACTGCAAAATTGTTTCTCCCATCAATTGTCCTTTTATCTACCCATTGTAGGAAGTTGATTACTATTATAGCCATTATGTTGACATAATAAATGTTTCCAACCTTCTACTTCTGTGTGTGAGAGAGACAAATGAGTTGCAATAGAGCTTCAACAGAAAAAGAGGACAAAAAGTTAAAAGATAGGGCATACAGCCAGATACTCTTATATGAATGTCTTCTTTACCCTTACCTCAATTAATATGCATTTGAAATCGGCCCATCAGGTGTACTCCTGAACATTCAGGCTCAAAAGAGGCGTCCCTCATGCATGCCCATCTATACATATAAGCCTCGAGGCCCTTGTCTTTGCCTGTTCACCTCTAGGTATTTTAGGCCTTGTCCATTCTCGGGACTTGTGGTTGCTAAAGATCTAGTTGGTTTAGATCTTCAAGTAGATATAGCAATGAATCGAATGAGGTCGAAAAAAGGATTCATGTAGCTCACCCCAACTTTAGTGGGAACAAGGCTTAGTTTTTTGTTTTGCCTGTCTGTCCTCGGGGGATTGCTCTGCAACTGACCTTAGGAGGAGTGCGTTTAGAAATTTTATGTGGTGCTAATATTACGTCTAAATGTTTAAACATGACGTGCTGCTAAAAGTCGAATGCACTTTTTTCAGCGAGATCACCTCGGAAGGGAGGCGAATAACAAAGCTGGATCAAATCTTGCTCAACGGAAACAACATAGCGATTGTAAGTATAACATATCTATTGACAAGTGTGCTGTCTGTTTTGCCTTCTTCATTCTAGTTTTATCCACTTTTGTCTATGCCAGCTTAAAATTTCTAATGTCAGCTAAGAATCTTCTTTTCGTACAATGCAGCTGGTTCCTGGTGGCTCACCTG
Source organism: Forsythia suspensa (assembly GCA_023638005.1). Taxonomy (NCBI): domain Eukaryota; kingdom Viridiplantae; phylum Streptophyta; class Magnoliopsida; order Lamiales; family Oleaceae; genus Forsythia; species Forsythia suspensa. The sequence continues at coordinate 320,740 of CM042665.1, forward strand.
ATCCAGAATAAGGTGCTCCATTCCAGTTTGTATTATTTTGGTCTCTCTTGGAAACGATGGTGGTTGTCAAAAGTTAAAAGCTTAGCCAATTATGTATCGCGTTATTATGTGTACGTCCTGGAGTAACAATTTAGGAGAAAGATATAATATTCAAGGTCGGTTTAGCAATTGTTTCTCTACTGATTTGCGGTTGCTGGTCGGATTTTAAGTCGACTAGAAGAAAGTGTTGTTTGATTGATCCTTGTACTATTGCACTTTGTACATGCATCATGTTTTTCAATCGTCTTCAACTAACTGAAAAGATGATCAATGTTATTTAAATCTCTTCTATTATTGGAACATCTTGTCTCATCTTTAAACTTCTAGTATCATAAGATTTGAAAGGAACTTCTTTATGGCTAAGTCAATGTCATGAAATCTGGATCAAATTGGCTGGTTCAACCAGGAAAATGAAAAACCAGTCTTGTTATATGCTGAAAATCGTACATATGAAAATTGGGACATAACTCGGTCGGATTTTGGTTATTGACAGTATTTGTTTTTGTATTTACATTCAGTTGAACATCACTCGAAGCACTTACTCTTGATCTTTCACCTTTTCAGTTTAATGCTAGATGGGCATAAAAACTATGGGTATATCCATGACATGATTTTTGTTTGAAATTACGTGCACTGTAAAGATCTCCAACGTCTTTCCGCCTATTAGGGTGTGTTTGATAGCTTTCCATGGAAAATGCAAATATTTTCCATGTAAGTTGAAAAGAAATTCCACCAAATGGGTGAGAAAAAAATTTTCCAAGGAAGTGGCCAAATGTGCTTTGAGACAATTGTACTAAAATATTTTTCATTTTCCATGTGCCAATCAAACACAAAAGTGGGAAAATAAAACACATTGATTTGACAAGATTTTCCATGGAAGTGACATTTTCCATGGAAAATTTGTGAATCAAACACACCCTTATAGTCTATGTGGCAGGTAAAATATATGGACTTTCAGTCCATGTAGCACTATATCTATTGCATAGACGGTCAAATTATAAATTCGTATCCAATGGATTCCGTTTAAAATTAATATTACTGCTTATGTGACATTAATTTTTTTTAAAAATTGGTAGGTCTTTAATTTATATTTTCCATGTCTGGCTTTTTTTAAAAATAAAATCTTTAGATTGATTTAAATTTGATTGAGTTATTCCGTCTAGAAGTCCGTCTAAGAGCATCTCTAATGCACTCCGTTTATTGATTTTTAGACGTGTCACATAAGTATATATAGACGGAGTTATAAAAAACTCTCTTCAATACATATTGAGGATTTAGCAGCACTTTTGTCTTGTTAGCTTTGCAAATGAGTTCTGCCACATAAAGAAGTCAATCGCAAAATGATGCTATAGGTTTTCAGACCTCTCTAGTACTAATAACATTCATAAAAATCAATGATTTCGACATTATTATAAGATAATCCCTCGCCCCGGGGGTCTTGTAGGAGCACCAATTCCTTTATAAGGTATCTAGGCGTTAGAGAGCTCTAACTCAAACTCGGTAAGTAGAGGTCCAGCCTGATTTGGCACACCAAAAATAGACTTCTTTACAGAAGTCCGTCTAAACTTAGAAAGATTTTTAGACGGAGTGACTCAGCAAATTTAAATCAATTTCAGCATTTTATTTACAAAAAAAGCCAGACAAGAAAAATATAAATTGAAGACATGCCAATTTTTAAAAAAATTAATGCCACATAAGTGGTAATATTAATTTTAGATAGAACCCATTGAAGAGGAATTTATAATTTGATTTGCTCATTCAATAGACGTAGTCTTGGCACTGGACCTGGAAGTCCGTCTATTTTACATGCCACATAGACTACAATAGATGGAGAGTATTGGAGATGCTCTAAGTTTAGACGGACTTCTAGACGAAGTCTATTTTTGGTGTGTCAAATCAGCTAGATGGAATCTTCGTCAGCATGCATTGGAGAGAGTTTTTTATAATTTCGCCTATCTATCGCTTATGTGGCAGATGTCTAAAAATAATGAGCGAATAAGCGTTGGAGATGCTCTAATTTGTGGTCGATAGAACTACAACCAAAAGACTCAATCAATCTATTACTTCCAAAGGACTTGATATGCATTTTACTTCAAGCTCTTAGGCGTGACTCGTGACATCATTTTTGTATGAACTACGCTTTATGAATTAGCTCAACATAGTGGCAAATGACCTAGGCCAAGGGATTGCATATTACAAGTTTATATAGGTATTCAAGGCCGAAACCATGTAGCTCAAAAACAAATTCCAAGTGTAAACTTCAAATCTATATAAAAGTTCATACGATACCAAGCATAAAATGTGCATGTGCATGTACATATACAATTTAAATTGTCCTAGAGGTGTAACCCTGAGCCCAAAAATTTCCCATTTCTTTTGTTTTTGGTTAGTTTACTTCAAGGAAAAATCAAGTCCTACTATAAGTTTTTTGGGGTGTCGGGTGGCTGTGCATTTTGCAGCGGCTCTCCACAAAATGCACGGTCTACATAGCACAATTGCTCTCCGCAATGAGGAAATTACGCCAAGAATTAAAAACTTTTCAAATTCTAATTGTACTTTGCTTCTCTGAGAGAGAGAGAGATGAGATCAGGTGAATTTGTGGTAGTGGGAGACTAGTGTATCACCTGTGAGATGCACGGCACTTAATTTTTATGATAGTGATTTTCAAATATTATAAGAGTATATTGTTTATTTATTACATTCAAACAAATAAAAAAGAGTATCATATAATAACATTTGATTACTCATTAATATTGAAAAAAAACAATATAACTAATCCAGATTTTGAAACGCCTATTTGAAAACCACGTTTGTAGTCGAACTGAGAAGTGCTTTGAATCGTATGAATTTAATTTTGAAATTATCATATTTAGGGTGTGTTTGATTTTGATCAAAATCAGATTTTTTGTAAAAGTTGATAAAAATTGGTGAAATGTGTGGTTAAAAAGCTGTGGGCCCATGAAATGTGTGGTTAAAATTAAATGTTGACTTTGACTTTAGCTTTTTAGCAAAATTTTAATTGTTTACAAACAAAGCCTTAGTTTATTAGTTTAATCGATTTATTATTTTTAATTAATAAATTAGATCATTTAATAATATAACACAATATATTTTTCAGATATTGATATTTTTTTTAAAAGTGCAAATCTATTTAAACCTACTATGTGAAACATAAAAATTTGTGGGAAAAATATATCAATTTTTGGAAAACTATTACATTATTGCCAATAGTTCTCGTGCATTGATGTTAAATATTTTTGAAAACATAATTTATTTAAATTCCTCAATCGGTATAAATTAAAACCTTGGAACACATGACCTCATATGTTTTGCGTTTTCAAGTGAATTTATCTTGGAAGATGTGCATTTTTTTTTTTTTTGAAAATGTTAATTGTTAATAATATTCATTTTAACCAAATATCAAACAAGATTAAAATATTGGAAAGCTCATCTTAATTAAATTATATTGGAATACTGATTATTTATATTGAAATACTTTTTAGTAATTATCTCGAAGTTGAACAATTAATTAATTAATTAATTAAATTTTAATATTATAAAATATTAAAATTTTGTCATTTGATTTAATTATATTTTTTGCTCATTCTGTAAAAATATAAATAATAATAATATTATTATAAAATATAATATAAATACTTTAATATTATGTAATATATAATATAAATAATATAATATTATAATTATTGAGTAATTTCTATTATAATTTGAAAAATAATTTTTGGGTATGCATAGATAAATTTTTATAGATAATTTTTTTTAATAATCGACACAAATATTATTACATTGATTGATTTTTAGTTACAATAACAGTTTAAATCTTATCATTTGTTTAAATCAAATGAATGTGTTTTCATATCTCTATTTAACAGTCAGATTTTGTATTTATATATATTTTGTAAATTGTAATTAATTTTAACTGTTTCTTAGTTAACGTGGAAAAAAAAATAAACAGAATTTAAGGAAATGCTTGATTATCATTTTCTGATTTTTAAAAAGTGCTTCCTAAGCAATTTTTGGCACTGATCATTAAATTACCCACTAATTTTTATATTATAATTTGAAATTTGATTTTTAAATTGTAAAGATGGAGATTGCATTAATGATATTCTGCAAATTTATTATTTTTCTATTTGTAGACAATTAGTAATATTTACATTCCCTAAATCTTATATTGATTAATTAATGTAGCATTTAAATTTGTTATTACTAATAATTGTCTACGAGATATTTAAATAAGAATATGCAAATTCACGTGAAACCAATTAAAGAATTTGAATTTTTTTTTTTTGCATTTATCGTATATACTATTAAATGTTACACTTCGTTTTTTTGCAAAAATAAAATAAAATTAATCAATGTGCGAAACCAATTAAAAAAACAAACTCCTATGCAAAGATTTATGGCGGAACTTACTAAATTTGGAAAGAAAAATGACGGAAAAATGTGTGCGTGAAATTTTTGACTTACTCTATTATAATATATATATATATATATATATATATATATATATATATATATATATATATATATATATATAGATAGCAACTTAGTGGTGGTACAAATTGGTGGCGGTAGCGTGATGGAATATTTTGATGCCGTTTATAGTGGTGGGAGATGGCGGCTTGGTGGTGGTGGTGGTTTGGAATATTCGATGCTATTTGTGGTGGGATATGACGGCTTTGTTTGGTGGGGGCGGTGGTGGAATATTCTAACGCCATTGGTGGTAGTCGAGATGGTACATTTGTGGCCAAGGTGCAGATGTAGTGATGATGACAATGGTGATTTAACAAGGTACATTATAAGTAGAGGTGGCAAAAAAATAGGTCCATACCGGGCTAACACAGTTAACACAAATTTTGGGCTGGGCTGGGCTGGGCTGGGCTGTTAAAAGATGGCCCTAAAAAAACTGTGCCTATTTGGCATGGCCCAATTAGCTGGTCCAGCCAATCGGGCTCAATCCGGCTGACCAATTTTCCCCTTCACTAACTCTGTTGAAACAAATTGTTATGTTGGTGTATTGTTTTGTGTGGCTTTCCTTTATTTGAGATCGATGTTTGATGATTTTTTTTTTTTTTAAAAGAACTCATTTGTAGCCCTTAAATTATAAATTTTCATTGATGTTTAACTACTATATTGCTTAATTGTTTGATGGATTTTCATTTATGAAACTAATTTGAATTGCAATTTACTGATCTATAGTCTATACTATATTTTAGCATTATTTTATACTTGAAGACTCAATATACATCATCTGTCATCATACTATATGCCCGGGACCTTTTCCTGTATCTAAATCAACACGATGGAGTCTAATCCACAAGAACAAGTAATATCACCACTGGGTGTAGGGGTGAGCGTGGATTGAGTTGAGTTGAGTTGAAAACTCAACCCAACATATTCGGTTTGACAAAAAATCAAATCAAACCAACCTGATCAAAAGTTGCAACCCGACCCAACCCAAACCGACCAAGCTTAGATCGGTTTGAGTTGGGTTTGGTCGGTATGGGTCGGTTTTTATGAGGTAACCATAACTCAACCCAATCCAATCCAATTTTGGTAAAACTGACCCAAACCGATCGGGTTGGATTAGGTTGGGTTGACCAGTTTTGGTTGGTTTTTGTCCAGCCCAAGCTGGGTGTAAACCTGTGTACCCAAGTCTTTGATGGCATTCCCTATTAGCATGATCCCATGCCTCAAACGAAGACTAAAAAGGACTGCTTGAGACCCATAAGCATCTCATACTACCGTTGATTCTCTCGATCATGATGCATTTATAACCCAATAAGCTTTATTGAATGAAATGAAATTATTCCAAATGACCATCGGAAGTTTTCCAAATTCCATACCTCTCGATGAGAATAGAAATGGTTAAAGAGAAAATAATGGAATGCAAAAGGAAAATTACGAAATAAAACTCAATTCAATTATACCCCATAAACCAATATGTGGTCATATTCCTTTGAAAATATTTCCAAATTCCAAATTATTGTGAGCTACCTTATTGCGGACTTCCAAGTAAAAACTGTAACATCACTGAAACTTGCTATGTGAATATGGAACTTATCGTGCATCCTTGGATAGGAAATTGTGTGTTTCACTCTGTCGAGCATTGCACAGCTCATCACAGGAGTCACCTCTTTCAAAAACAGCGGCTGCCCCCATCCCTGTGCCTACAGTTCAAATTAACATAAATATACATCATTCATTCTTCAAAACTAGAGCATGTTTGGCTAAGCTTAAAAAGTCCACTTGTAAGTAAATAAGTTTAAAATAAACAATTTTTTTATTGGCCAAAGTTGAAAAAATAAAAATAAAAAGTAAGTTATCCAAACATGCGTGGAGATAAAAAGTTACTTAAAAGTAACTTCACTTTTTCTCAAACTTAACCAAATATTCTCGAGAGTCATATACACACGTCTGAGCACACACGAAAGAAAGAGAGAAGGGCTACCTATACACATAGACACCACACCAAATCGACAATCTTTGCCACGACGCTTCATCTCGTGCAACAAGGTGGCAACGCAGCGAGCTCCTGTTTATGGAGTCAAGCAAGCATGAATTTCAACAAGGATTATTATGAACCGATCAAATTTACACACCTTGACCACAGAACATATATCATATAGGAAGGTATACCATACTTACAGAAATCGAAACTATTTCAATCGAAAATGACTGGCTCAAGGAAAGACTTTTTAATTAGACAAATAAAAGAGTAAATTCAAAAATGATATTATCAACGAATTTCCAGATATTTCCAAAATGAGAGCTGTCATGGTCTTCATATGGCTGTTATAAGTTCCAATAGATTCAACATGATAAGTAATGAACAAGATCATAGAAAAAACCCAATTTTAAGTAGAGCAATGGAATGCTGCAACAATACATTATAAGCAGTCTTAATCACATGGACGCACTTAAAGAGTGATTCAAGTAAATGAAATAACAGAGAGTTTGTCTTAATATAAATGTAATTACCTGTTGCACCCAAAGGATGTCCAATAGCCATTGCACCTCCATTAACATTTATTTTCTCAGGATCAAGTTCCAACTTCTTACGGCAGTATACAAATTGTGACGCAAATGCCTGCTCAAGGTCATGATAAGTAATGAACAAGCTTTGTAATAGCATAAACGCAAGAGGCTATTTAAAGCATTGCATGAGGTTACCTCATTTATCTCGAAAAGATCAATGTCATCAAGTTCGAGACCCGCAGATTTAACTGCAGCAGGTATCGCAACAGCTGGACCAACACCCATAATTGCCGGATCCACACCAACAGCAGCAAAGCTCCTGCAGGATTACCAAAAGGAATTCTTTTATATTGAGAAAGTAGCCTGCCTTTCTTACTTCAGTCAAGGGTGGTCCACTTTTCCAACAGATGTAAAATACATGATCCACTACTTAGAAACGGTATGGGCGCATGGCCCTTTGGGTAAAACAAGTAATGAAGAACTTATTGGAAGAGGCCTAACACAGGCTGACCTAAGTTGAGTTCTTAAAAGGTAGAAAGAAAATAAAACTCGATGTAGCCAGTGCTCCATAAATGTGGAAAAACGCAAAAGACAAAGTAGCATGACTTAAAAATTGAACATGTTGAAGATCCAGGGACTAATGAAGCTAGTCTGTCAAATTATTCACACTATTCCAACTTGTCATTCTCCAATCAAGTAGGAAATGCCATCATGGTGACGGATGCACAGATGGCATTTGACAAGATCTAGAAGTGAGATGAAACTGAAGAACCCTCATGAACATCAGACACATAGGTTATAATAAAATTTTGGTTCGTTTATGATATTAATCCCTCAAAAACTTCCAAGACTTTGCCAGATATGGATGGAAGACTCTAAATATGTGATAAGAGTTGGGATATTTTGGTTATTTCGGGAAAAGAAGAATTAATCAGCCATTTGGAGAGAAAATAGAATTATAAAGGAATTCCTTATATACTGCAACATTCTAAGTTTCTAACTGTAAATAGCACACCTGAATACACCAAGGATTGGCATTCCTTTCAGCATTGCAATGCTTCTCTTCATAAGGAGCACTGCTCCAGCACCATCACTCACTTGGCTAGAATTTCCTGCAATGCATCCAGAGAGTTTATTGCACGAAAATTTACAATTTCCAAGTACAACTGTCACACATTACTCTTATCTACCAGCAGTGGTTGATCCATCTTTCTTGAAAACAGGCTTCAGCTTTGCCAGGTCTGCAATTGAGGCGCTTTGGTCGAATTCCATCATCAATAGATATCGTAACAGGCTTCTCATCTCCAGTTTTCGGGTCAACAATCTTTTTCAGCAAAATATAAGTCAGCAGAAAATCAAGGACAATACAAAGCTGAACTAACAGAATCTTAGAATAGTTAATCAAAATTCTCACTGAAGCTATTACCTTTGTTTTCACCGGTATGATTTCATCTTTAAATTTGCCAGATGCAGTCGCAGCAGCAGCCTTTCTATGAGACTCAACCTGAGAAGACAATTAGAAAGACACTAATGACAGAGCCAACTTAAAGCAACCACCAAAGTGACAGATCATTCAACTCACTGCAGCCTGATCTTGCTCGTGCCTTGTGACACCAAAACGACCGGCAACATTTTCTGAAGTAATTCCCATTGAAGCAGACAATCCTGAGCTTGTGCCATCATTTTACCTGAATTATTCACAAGACGTTAACACAAAGCACGACACTCCTTACCAACGAAAATAATAGAACTTCATGATAGAAAGAAATATACTTTTGGATTAACTGATCCTTCCCAAGCCATAGGATTGGCGGTCATTGATTCCAATCCACCACCAATCCCTGATACAGAAGGTTGGAAATTCAATAAATGGGAAATTATGATTAATCCTTCACTGATTTCCACCTCCCTTTTGTATGCTAGGAACCCATTTGTATATGGTAAATGTTGATTGCTTTACTCCACAAAAGTGCATAATAATATTTTTATTTTTTTGTGTTGAAACTAGTGGAGGTGAAAAATCTAACGGTTTAAGTGATGATTTACAGCATAGCTCATAACAAATAGCAAATACAAAACTCTGTATTTTGTATTGGTAGAAGGTACCCTTTAAGCATAAATGCACATACCAATATCATAAAATCCAGCTTTGATGGAGGCAGCAACATCAGCTACAGCTTGAAGGCCAGATGAGCATTGCCTATTTACAGTTCTTACAGGCACAGTTTCTGCATCCGAAAATAGCCCCATGAATATCAGTGATATGATCCTTTTGGCAAATCAAAGTGTTTAAAAGCATAAAAATTTCAGAATCACACCAGGAAAACCGGCATAAAATGCAGCCATCCTGCATTCACTTGCTCTTTGGGAGCCTGGAGCCAAAACTGTGCCCACAACAATATCCCCAACTTCACTTGGATTCAAATTTGTTTTCTCAATCAATGCCTAAACAAAAAGGTTGTGACAAAAAAGACATTAAATATGTAATTCCCAACTTCGAACTTCAGCGGCTTAAAAATCAATGAGGTGCAAATAAGAACAAGAATTGAACCCTCAAAACTGGTGCAAGTAAATCATCAGGATAAGTATCTTTGAAGCCCCTCTTTTGACTTGCAGAGTGCAGTTCGATGGGCACTACACCAAGTTAAAAGCATATTTATTTTTGAGGCATATATAATGAACTGAATCATCTTTCTTAGAAGATGTGCAACTTGATTCAAAATTCAAGTCGAAACAGGATAACTTACGCCACTATAACCACGTCATCACCAAACACAGAAGCCCTATGGTATGCAGCACTATCTCCAGCTGAACATATAGACGCCTGGTAGATATTTTGAAAATAAAATGAGTACAAAAACAAAATATGCAACTATTCATGTCTGCATTTCATGCCATTGACATGGATGGAAATGAGTAAGTTGAAGACACAATTTCATCACAAAACACATGTTCAAAATACCAAATACAAATATTATAATCTTCAAGAAGTCAGCTATTCTTCAGATCCAAAATACAAACTTAAAATAAGCACTGAGAAAGGAAAGTTTATCTCATTAAGTTTCACAAAGAGAGTTTTAACAAGGTAAGAGTATTTTAATACAAAGAATCTTTCATTATTCAAAATGCACATCTATTTGAAATTTAAAATTTACCGTGGACGAAAAGGCTAACAACTAAATATTTTGGACACATGATCAAATACTCTTCTCTCTCAAAATCATAACTCTTTCAGTTTTTTTGCCTGACAAAAAAAAAAAATTGATATAACAAACAGAAAAAGGGGTTTAAATTAGTTTAAATCTCAAATAGCATTTAGTATTCTACTTTATTTAATCTATATGGAAGAGCAGGTGTCAGATGGGTTGTGATAATGTACTTCATTGAGGGGATGGTAGACTGGGGCTTGTCATGATGGGAAGGATGTGCCTGGTGATGGAAGTTGGTCCTCTTCGGTCTTCTAATATGGTTAGTGTCTTCATCGGTGCTCGATAGTAGTCTAGGCATTATGAGAGTCTGGAGGCAGGGATGGAAATGCTATCTAGATGAAGATATTGACTGATGAGCTATGGTGGGGTGTTGTTTGTGTAGTGCACTGCTGGTGATGATGTAGACAACGTGGGAGATAAATCACTGTGTCTGTAGATGTGGGTAGGAGGGGAGAAAAGGAGGACTTTGTTACAAAGGAATTCTTGTTATTTTGGGTTTAGTTTTGCAATTTACCTACAATTTTATTGCACTTGTTCTATGTACGCAGTTGGGAAATGACAGGATGGGATGATTAACCAAGTTTTAAAAATGATGGGGGTTCATTTCAGATTTTAAACTACAAGTTGCAAATATGCCACTTTCCGAAATCACAATGGGGTAATATTCCATTTACCAGCATACAAATATGTCAAAAATTTACTAATAATACAATATCATAAGGTTAAATAAATAAATCTAACACAGGCGTCCCACAGGCAAACACAAACATATATACTGTATAAAGTATACGTATACTCACAAGACTTCTCAGATTACTAGTTTACGGAAACTAACACAATTACTTTAGTGCTGTAATGACCAAAATAGAATTGAAAATATTAGGAAATAAATGGTGTTTGGAAAATCTTTACAGTGGATATGGTTAAGTTTATTATATTCAAATTAGCAATTATTAAGATATCAAAATAAGCTCATTTGGCAGATCTATAATTGAGGAATTTATATGCCTCTCATTCCTGTATTTACTATAAATGGGAAAAAGTTGTCAAAAAATAAATTATATTTTTCTTTCTATTTGTTTATTGTGTGTTTCTTCTTCTTAGTTGTTAACAGAAAAAGCTTTCGATTCATTTGCTAGTTACGTGCCAAAATCAGCAATCAAAGAACTTGAAAAATATATTAAATCACAAATTAGAAAGGATACAGTAAATCATCACATAAATGAGCTCCCACCAACAATGACACACTCTATCCAATTCGATACACAACTAATTTCGGACCTCAGATTCAATCAAATAACAACCAAGCAATCACAGAAACTCAATAACAGCTACAATCCAGTAAATCTAATAACAAAAATTCCAAAAGCAAATTTAAAAATTAAAAATCAAACATATAATTTATATATATATATATATATATATATATATATATATATATATATATATATATATATAAAAAACTCACGGAGATTGAAGATTCGATGTCTTCAACCGAAGAAGAAGTGAAAGAAGGACGGAGATGCTGCAGCAGAACTCTTTGCCTATCAATTGCCTTCTCCATTTCTCTCTAAAAAATATATATGTATATAATCAAACAAGTGAACAGAATTGAATCTTACAAACACACACGAATGGTTGCATATACTTATAGGTGTGAATGTGCATTGGGAAATGGAAAACAGATTGGATTCAATAATTAGGTGTAAATCTAGAAAAGAAAAACAGATAAGAATTAACGTATTGATAGATATTATATTAAATATATTTAACGGGATAATTGGACGGTGTAAGATATTTTTTATAGCATTTATTTCAGTTAGCGGAGTGGACAAGGTTTCCGCGAAATTAGCCCAAGGACCCTGACCTTTTTTAAAACTGTAACGGCCGGCGGGTTCTCAACCTTCAAATTTTGGCAACACTGTCCCGAAGAAACTTTGGAAATATTTGACCTTTGAATGATAAATGTCCAAAGTTCCGTTTGTTCAGTATGTGAATTGCACTTGTCCACGTTTTAGAAAGGCAAATAGTCTCTCCACCTTTTTCCAACTTAAAATAATTAAAAATAAATAAATAAATATTAAAAATTTCCAACGTCTCCAACACCGACAATATAGCCCACCACCTTGAAAGGATGGCAAATTACCTCATCCCGTCTTGTTGCACCTCATTAGGTAATCACGGTAGAGATAGGGCATAGTCCCGTCTCGAATTCCCCAAACTCACCTAAGCTATTTTATTTTATTTGGTTTAAAATTTAAATTGTATTTTAAAAAATAAAAAATAATATTGCAAAATAATTAGTTAATTAAAAACGATAAATGATAATATTTTAATCTTTGCCATGACTTTCAAAAATCTTCGACGGGACAGGGATGGTAAGGGCCACTCCGTCGCGTTGCTTACCCTAGAGAAACCTCTCCCCTATTAAGGCTGAATTCCATCTTAAAATGTCAACATTATTATTATGTAAAGATTATTTTATTCTTGTAAAATTAGACATGTGCACCACCATAAATGTCACAACTAACATATATTTCTACGGTTACGATTACTATGAAAAAGTCCTTCGACCGCATATTATTCCAAAAGTATGGGATGACACTATCAAAATTTGAATTTTGAAAACCCGCACTTTTAAAAAAGGTTAAAAACTCCACAATCAATTTTCCCTTATTGGTATATAACATTTAACATATTTGACGGCCCCCTACTATAAATTGTACCATTTTCTAGGCATTTGAAAAGGTAATGCATTTCTCTATACGTATTTAGAGCATGTTGGGATGAGTTTTTTTTAAACTTTTTTTTTTCAAATTTATTTTTAATCGGACTCACAGTTTTTAATAATTTTTCAACTACACATTTCACAATTTTTTTTTCAAAATCTCCTAAAAACTATTTTTAAATTCTACCAAATACACGCTTAATATAGATTGATTGCATACCATTCAAGCGTTTGAAAAAAAATAATTATTAATGAGGCGTTGCGGCATAGCGGTCCAAATTCAATCAAAATTACACATTTTACTAACTCTTTTTCGAAACTAATTATAGGAGCAGTAATAGCTTGTTTAGCTAAGTTTAAATTATAATTTAAGTTGATTAAATTGGTAAAATATATTTTTTATCTATACATTTATAGAATTCACAATTTAATATCCAATTATTATCCACAATGTTCTATTGAACTCACAACTTATAAGTAAAAATAATTTCAACACTACAATCATGAACTAAGATTCTTGAAAATAAAAATTAAACTAAAAGTGTTTTATAGGCATATTTAAGTGGGAGAAGTGGCGGTCCCTTAACTTACAAGTTTGTTTTACATTGGTCACTGAATTTTAAGCTGTCCTATTTGATTGCTTAACTATGCGATTGAACAATATGATAATTTCATTTATAACTATTATCAAAATTGAAAGAAAATAAAAATCTATAGTTAACAAGTTGAGAAAACATCCAATTTGATGAGCAAGTATTTTTCTAAAAAATAATTAATATGTGATGAGTCCTTTCATTTGGGATAAAAATTTGTCAATTATGAAAATGACTAGTAGAGCTATTTAGGAGACAGAGCACCTTAATTATTGTTTTCTTTTGTAGTTAAAATCTGTTTAGGAAGGTCTTGACTCTAAGATGTTACTTTGTGGATTATTTTACTATTGTCCTAAAGTTTGTAATATTTCTTTTTGAAGTTAGTGAAGTGGTTTTATAGTAGTTGTGGAAGTCGATAAGTTCTACTTTGAACTTATAAATTTTGTGTTCTTCTGCTTCTTCCTATCTTTTGCATTTGATAATTTTCTATTTTACTATTATTCCAATAACAGATTTGACGTGAGTTTTTACTAGTAAGTGGTATTAGAGTCGATGGTTCGAGTTTGAGGTGGAGAAATATTGTTGTAATATAGATAAGTGTTAGGGGAAGAAGATAGTTTTTTTCCCTTTCATTTTTTCTTGTGTCTTTCTTTATTTGTTTTACTTGGAAGTTAGTGTGTGATTGTATTTTTATTAAATTTGGCAACACGAGTGATGTGTGATGTCTAAAATACGGAAATCGTTAGTAGACTTGACTCGTTTATTAAGAAAAAAAGAATGAAGATTTAAGTGATTACTAACCTGCAATTTGAAGATGGCAGTATCAATTTTCTCCTTTATTGAATACACATTCATAGTTGTATAATAAAAAAAGAAGAGAAAATTAAAATTTGAATCTAATCTTGTTTAATACGCATACTAATTAAACAATTCATAATTAAGAAACATTATAAGGGTCACTAAGGTTTCAGGTTTGCACCTGAACAGCACGTGAAAGATGGTTTCCTGGATTTGATGAAGCGGGTTGATCTTGGGATCGGTTTAAAACCGTTCTAATCCAGGTCAAAAACATATACCATAGATACACTTGGCTACATTAATGAAGACTATGAAAAAGCTACGGTCTTATCGAATTTAAAATACGTTCATAAAGTCATATAATCTCTTTTAAGTAGTGAGTCCGAAAGTGATCAAAAAACTCTTCACTCAACGAATGATGACGAAGAATAAAACGCATGAAATGTAATTTTTAAATTTTAATTATGTTCTCCATGTCTAAACAGGAAAAGTTTTTATATTTATATTTACTGTACTTAGTTTTAAAAAAAATAAATTGCCCAAAACATGTTGTATGAAATTTTGTGTCACATTAGCCCACATGTATACATTGTACGTATTCTGAGAACCTCTTACATTTCAAGGTCATTAAATAAATAAATAAATACATATTCTATACACGCATATAATTTCATTCGCACGTGGCAACACTTAAAGAAGGGAATCTGTGGGAATTTTTTTTTTTTTAAGAGGTTATATGCAAGACAATTAACCTTGTGTGCACATTTGCATGGAACGTGGGCGTGAAGGGTCAAGCCAAATAGCCAATTGTAGTTCAACTGCAATGTAATTCATACGGCAAATATATAATGCCCGAGTCGGGCATGTGCCTGGGGGGCCCACCCCCAGATGAGAGTCGGGCAACACATAAGTGCTCGTAATTTATATGATATCCCACGTGTCATTTTCAACAAGTCAATTCTTTCGTCTTTGACTTCTAATGCTATATTATGTTGTTATAATTTATTGTTTAATATATTTTCTTTCTTAAAATAAAACTGTGTGCTCAACGTGGAATTCGACTTTGTTGTGCTTAACATCTGAAATATACTCTGAAATTTAAATTTATTTGATGTTTGTTTGAATCTTATTTTTATATATTTTTTCGAAAGAAACGTGTCATCAAACATGTTAATAAATGAAGATATGCATAGTAAAGAGCTTCAATTGCTACATAGTGATCACTAAGTAGAGGGAAAGCTTGGGTGTATAGTTTTGTATGTGTTATTCACCTTTTGAAATAAAAAAGAGAAACTTCATATTACATGAACAAGAAACGAAAATTAAGAAAATTGTAGAATTAAAATTGAAGAAGAAAGTGCAAACCGAGACACAGTATGTGTCATGTTTTTAAACAGATTCGTCCCCTCATCAGTAGGTTATGAACGCCTGCCTCCCAAGATACAACGATAGAACCCATTGTACCAAATAACCGACTCTTCGCCCGAACTTTATCACCTCTAAAAGAAAATTTGGAGAAAAAGAAAGGAAGAGAGAAAATGCTTGAATTGTTGTGTTAAGAATGATGAAAATGGACATCCTTATATATGCCTTAGAGTGACCTTCCAATTCCAAATCCATCATTAACAAGAGAGTTACTAAGGTTACAAAATATGAAAGGATGAGAAGATAGAAGGTCTCAAACAAATGAAGAGTTTAAACTTTTCATTCACTTACTTATTTTTCAACAATCCCCCACATGAATGAAAATTGAAAGAGACACGGAAGACTTGGTGATAAAGTTCAACGTCTGAATCGTGCATAGAATAGGTAGGTGTTACCCTTTGAATCTTCTCTTATGAAAGCATATTTACTTTACTAGCTGATCAGTAGACACGATGTCCTTGAACTGTTCTGCCTTTTGTGTAAACGATGATATACTTCACACGTAATTCGCCCCGACATAATTCAGTTCTCATTGTTATGTTTATTTATAGCCGTGAACATATGCCTGGTTCTGCGAGAGTTTTTAAGAATTGAGCTTTACACAATTCTCTTAGAAGCGGCCCCACTTCTCTCTCACATAAGTGATTTCTTAATTAAGAATAGCCCGTTCTACTCCGCTCGTAAGAATCATTAAAAGCATATTGCTTATCCTTTCCTCTACGGGTATTACTGTTTATCATAGGAATGGGTAGGAGAGAACTCTCACAGTGATCTAATTAAGTATTTACAATTAGGTTGTTCCTTTGAACCTAGATCTTGGGATCTCCAGTCAACTAGGTTGGATTTCCATTGTATTAACTTATTCTTCTAAAGGCTTAAGTCTCATTCCTTTCGACGACTTTTCAACTAACTCTCTATTCAAACATTTAGTTAGCGGATCCGCAATATTATCCTTTGACTTCACATAGTCAATAGAGATAACTCCAGTTAAGAGTAGTTGTCTTATGGTATTATGTCTATGACGTATGTGTCTAGACTTACCATTATACATGTTACTCTGTGTCCTACCAATTGCGATTGACTATCACAATGTATGCAAATTCTTCGGCACGAAGCTTTGACCATCTAGGAATATCCTCTAAGAGGTGACGTAACCACTCAGCCTCTTCACCACACTTGTCCAAGGCTATAAACTCAGATTCCATAGTGGATCTGGCTATAACCGTTTGTTTAGAGGATTTCCATGATATAGCTGCATCTCCCAAAGTGAACACAAATCCACTTGTAGATTTTGAGTCTTTTATATCGATATCCATTAGCGTCATTGTATCCTTCAATAATCACGGATATCTAGTATCTTCTAGATCCATAATCACGAGTATATCTCAAATATCTTAGTATTCTTATTATTCCTTTCCAGTGGTTAGCTCCTGGATTACTCGTGTATCTACTTAGTTTGCTAACTGTGTAGGCTATGTCTGGTCTTGTACAACTCATTAAGTACATCAGACTTCCAATAATTTTAGAGTATTCTACTTGAGAGATACTCTTGCCTCTGTTCTTTGATAGATGCTGACTGGTATCTATCGGTGTTCTAGCCATGCCAGAATTATCCTTGTTAAATTTTTTAAGAATTTTATCCACATAGTGTGATTGACTTAGGACAATTCCCTCTGATGTTCTTGAAATTTTAATTCCAAGTATCACATCTGCTAAGCCCATATTTTTCATGTCAAATCTTGAATTTAACATGTCTTTAGTAGATTTAATCATCTTATAGTAGATTTAATCATCTTATCGTTGCTTCCAACAATAAGCATGTCATCAACGTAAAGATATAAAATGACATAGCCATTTTCAGTGTCTTTGATATAAACGCATTTATCGCACTCATTGATTTTAAATCCACATTCCATCATGACATGATCAAATTTTTCATGCCATTGTTTTGGAGCTTGTTTCAAGCCATACAATGACTTCACCAATTTACAGACTTTGTTTTTTTTTTTGCCCTGGAGCAGAAAAACTCTCAGGTTGTTCCATGTAGATTTCTTCATCTAAATCTCCATTTAAAAAGGCAATTTTCACATCCATTTGATGTACTTCGAGATTCCACAAAGCTGCAATTGCAAGTATCATCCTAATAGATGTTATTCTCGTTACTGGAGAATATGTATCAAAGTAATCAAGACCTTTTCGTTGTCTGTATCCTTTTATAACAAGCATTGCCTTATACTTTTCGATTGTTCCATTTGCTTTCATTTTCTTCTTGAAAATCTATTTGTAGCCTAGTAGTTTGCATCCTGGAGGAAGATCCACTAGCTCCCATGTATGGTTTTGCAGAATAGAATCTATCTCACTTTTAATTGTCTCTTTCCATTGAGGTCCTTCCAAAGAGTTTACAGCTTCTTTGAAGCTTTGAGGTTCAGTTTTTAGCATATAAGTCAGAAAATCATGACCATAAGATTTTTTTGTCTTTTCTCGTTTGCTACGTCTTGGTTCAATCTCAACTTCCTCTTCTACTTCTTGGTCCTGACTATTCTCAATCATAGTCTCATATGTCCGTTTAGAAGATCTCGCTTCTTCTTTGGACTTGTATGGAAATACATGTTCAAAGAATGATGCATTCTCGATTCTATTATCATGTTTTTGTGTATATCGAAATTTTTGAATCAAACACAAGAAATCGATAAGCACTATCATTATGTGCATATCCGATAAATATGCAATCAACGGTTTTTTGTCCTATTTTCACCTTCTTTGGTGTAGGTACCGCCACTTTGGCAAGACACCCCCACACTGTAAGTATTTGTGGGAAGACTTTCTTCCTTTCAATAACTCGTAGGGGCTCTTATCTTCTTTCTTCCCGGCACCTTATTTAAAAGGTAATTAGTGATAACACGCCTTCTCTCCACATGTTACGAGGTAATCCGGAACTTATCATTTCTTTCAATGTTCTATTTTTTCGCTCGGCAACACCATTTTGTTGAGGTGAATAAGGTCTTTGTTGTTTCATGTTTAATTCCGTGTTGTGCACGACCAAACAAATGGTGATTCATATTCACCACCTCTATCACTTCTCAACACTTTGATCTTCTTGTTGAGTTGATTTTCAATTTCATTCTTATAGAGAATAAATTTCTCTATAGCTTCGTCTTTACTTTTAAGTAAATACACAAAACAATATTTTGTACTATCGTCAATAAAAGTAATAAAATATTCGTTGCCTCTCCTTGTTTGTAAAGATTTTAAATCACATACATCGGTGTGAATTAAATCAAGTGGTTCGATTTTTCTTTCAACAGATCGAAATGATGACCTTGTCATTTTTGCCTCAACACAAATTTCACACTTATGTTTATTATCAATTTGGAATGTAGGTATGCAATTCAAGTTAATTAGTCTACGTAAAGTGTCGTAATTAACATGTCCTAGTCTACCATACGACAAATTAGAAGACTCAAGCAAGTAAACGGAAGAGTTTTTCATTTTATTCATTTTGGCTTAATAGCCATAACATTGAGCTTAAAGAGCCCATCATTTACATAACTCTTTCCTACAAACATTCCAGACTTACACAAAATAACTTTGTCTGACTCAAATACCATACGAAATCCATGCTTGTTCAACAATGAGCCAGACACCAAATTCTTGTGAATCTCTGGCACATAGAGCACGTTGTTTAGAGTCGACTCTTTCCGAGCGTCATCTTTAGAACCACTTTTCCATGGCCCTTGATTTCGAGAGGTTGTTGAATTTCCCATATCGACTTTTCTCCATCTGTTTCTTCAAAACCACTAAACATCTCCTTGTCGGAGCAAACATGTCGAGTAGCACCAGTGTCAATCCACCATTCTCTTGGATTTGATCCCATCAGATTCACTTCAGAAATGACAAAGAAATGAGGTTCATTTCGACACACATCATGTGATGTCATCAACCATATTGGCTTCTTTCTTGTTGGTCCTCTTGGCAACCTACACTCCAACGATCTCGTGACCTACTCATCACGGTTGTAGCATTTTCCAAGAAATTTCTTCTTGAAACTCCTTCTTCGGTCCCATCTTTGGCCATTTTCCAAACTTTTTTTTGTTCGTCTTAGAACTTTGACCATGCTCCACAACGTTAGCTTTGGCCATTGGAGGATTGAACCCTTTCTTTTTCAAACTTTTGTTGTCTTCTTCAATTCAAGTCGAACAATCGGTTCTTCAATGTTCATTTCATTTCGCTTGTGCTTGGTAATTCTTGAAATCTTTCCACGGGGCAACTTTTCAATCATTCTTTGCACTTGAAAAGTTTCACTTAAAACCATCCCCGGCATGAATCTCGTACAAGATTACTTGAAGTTCTTGTACTTGACTGATTCTGCTTTTGAGTCCACTATTTTATAATCCGAAGCGGCCGACAATAAATTTCTTAGCCCCTGCATCATCGGTTTTATATTTGCGGTCTAGAGACTTCCACAATTCCTTCGCCATTTTCATTGTACTATATACGTTGTATAGTGAATCTGCCAAGCCATTCATGACATAATTCCGGCATAGGAAATCAGAATGTTTCTAAGCTTCAACAATGACGAGGTTTGGTTTTAAGTAGCCACAACTTGAGTAATTGAATCGGTTGTCATTTTACAAACAAGAGAATAATTTTAGTTCCACTTTTAAAATAAATGCAGAATAAACAAATCTGTTTTTCGGTTTAGTTACACTTGCAAATATGAAATTAATTCATTTCTTTTCGTCTTGTTGATTTGAATAACACGCACCTAAAAGGCTTCCAGGTGAGGAGGAGGGGGGGTCACAATTGGACCACTTAAATCCCAAGCTCTCTTTAGACAGCTTTAGGTCCTTTTGACAAAGCCTTCCAGTTTTGCGAATACACAAATCAAGAAAACTCCAACCAAACTAGTTTCATACGTATGTAATTCACTGTTTTACATGTAATATAAATTTATCAAGAATCTGTTTTAAGATTATTATTCACCTTTTGAAATAAAAAGAGAAACTTCATATTACATGAACAAGAAACGAAAATTAAGGAAATTGCAGAATTAAAATTGAAGAAGAAACTGCAAACCGAGGCCGTACGTGTACAATTTCTTTAAAACAGATTCGTCCCCTACCGTAGGTTATGAACGTCTGTCTCCCAGGATACAACAGTAGAACTGGTTGTACCAGCGAACCGATCTACTGCCCAAACTTTATCACCTCTAAAAGAAAACTTGGAGAAAAAGAAAGGAAGAGAGAAAATGCTTGAATTGTTGTGTTAAGAATGATGAAAATGGACATCCTTATATAGGCCTTAGAGTGACCTTCCAATTCCAAATCCATCATTAACAAGAGAGCTATTAAGGTTACAAAATATGAAAGGATGAGAAGATGGAAGGTCTCAAACAAATGAAGAGTTTAAACTTTTCATTCACTTACTTATTTTCCAACAGTATGCACATGTTACAACTTTCTTATGTGCCCTCTTTGGTTCACATTTATGTTGCAATTAGGGGTGCGCAAAAATTCCGCTAACCCGACCGATCCAAACCGATTCGGGTAGGTTGGGATAGGTTTTTTGGACAAAATCAGGTCGATTTTTGGTTGGGTTTTATCCAACTCGAAAATAGATCGAGTTTTTTTAAAAATTAAATAAGTTGTAATCCGGCCTAAAATCGAAAACCGAATTGGGTCATTTTCTAAAATTGGGTCAGTTTTCAATTTGGCTTTTGTCAAACCAATTTTTACGGTTCGGGTTGATCCGAAAATCGACCCAACCTAACCTACGCCCACTCCTAATTGCAATGAAGGAGTCATTCTACATTATTTTAGTTTTCCATATATATATTTTTTAATCTATTCTTGGTGTACCGACGTAGACAAAGAATGTTGTTCTCTCTTATACTTGCTTTATTTATTAATCTATAGGTACGTAGGAGATGAAGCCAAATCTCCTGTTTAAGTTTTGGCAGAAGTTTTAGAGCCTGTATTTGAATTTAGATAAATTTAATTAAAAAAAACAAACAAACAAACAAGAAAGAAGACATGTCTATTTGAAAAAAGATAGAAAAAATTGTTTCCAACTAGGTAAATAGCACCACAAAGACTTGTCATTTGGGATCGCTGCGCAGGAAGGACCCTTTGATATTGGTAAAATTAGTCACCAATTCAACCTTTCATTGCGCGTGAAGGACCTCTGTCCACCTCCGTCCATAAATTGCTGTTAAGTCAGCACATGACATCCAAACATGTCTATATGCCTCAATTAATAAGGATATTTTTGTTCATCTCTTAACTAGACTTGTATAGAATTTTATTAAAATTTTGGCAAAATGAGGACTTATCGTTTATTTTTTTGGTAAATTAAGAATTTATCGTTTTAACTATTATGCAAAATAAGAACATGAAATATAAACAATTTCGTGTTTTTAAAATGTCAACAATATAGTAAATTATTTGAACATGCTCACAATTTCTTGAACTAACCAACTCTTTATCATTAATTCACTATCATAAAATAATTATTACCAAACAAATCACGATTTCTTCAAGAGACGTGTGCAATTAAATTAATAAATTCTGCAATCTATAATAAAAAAAGAATTAAAAAAAGTGGCATCGAAAACACAAACACGGACACAAACACAAACATAGCAACCAAAATTAGAGCAATTAAGAACAATTGTTTTTCATTCATTTCAGCAAAAGAAGAAGAAGAAGAAGAAGAAACACTCAGCTATATTCCAACAGCAACATAGAGTTTGTTGCTCTAAACTCCCCAACAACAACAAAAAAATATTAGTCCATAAAAAGATCAGATGCATGCCTAACATATTGCAACCCATAAAAGAAAAAAGAAAAATACATATAGCATGTAATTAACCAGCATTTGAAGCTGGTGGCTGCAACTCTCTACATCTTCTCTTGTTGTGCCACAGCTGTCCACATTATTTACATTTCATTGTCAATCTTTTCTAACTTGCATTGGTTGTTGATGCTTGAGGTTGTTCATCATGACAATTTTTTCTTTTTACCAAAAGAAAAATAAAAGATAAGACCTTATAAAGTTAAGAACAACAAACAATAGGTCCTCATTTTGCTAAAATTTTATGAAATTGGATACAAGTTCAGTTAAGAGATGGACAAAAATGCCCTTATTAATCGAGGCATATAGACATGTTTAGATGTCACGCGCTGACTTAACAACAATATATGGACGGAGATGGACACATGTCCTTCGCGCACAATGAATGGTTGAATTGGAGACTAGTTTTATCAAAATCAAAAGATAGGTCCTTCTTGCACAGTGACCCCAAACGATAGATCCATGTGGTGCTATTTACCCTTCCAACTATCGCAATTATTATTCAATTAAAGGCTAAATTACACTTAGGGTCCTCATCTTTTGAAAATTGTTATAATTTCATCCCTATTTAATTTTATTCACATCTATTATCTTAACTTTTCAATAATTCATACATATGGTCATTTTTGACAAATTTACCATCTAATTTAAATAAACTAAAACAGCAAAAAGAAAAATAAAATAGAAAAATTACAGTTAGAGTCCTTAACATTTTCAAAAGTAAAAATACATAACATTTTATTTTTACACTTATTCGCTTAAAAAATTAATTAAAAAAAAATAGTACCATCCATACCCAAATCCCATAACTCCACCACCACTAGCCTAAAACCAAAATACCAACATCACAATCTCTAAAAATCACTGCTACCACCTCCTCCATCTCTTCAATTCCTACCCGCTCCACCCACGTCCACATCCACATCCACGTCCACATCCACAACCTCACTATTGATGAGATGGCAACAAGGTAGGTGGGTGGAGTGGGACGGGACTAGGAGGACCATTACCATCCCCGTCCTATCAGTGATTTTGGAATGCAGGGCGGGAGCGAGAATTGAAAAATTCTTATTTATCGCACCGATTAATTAATTAATTCATTTTTAATAATATTTTTTATTTTCTTAAATATGATTTAAAATTTAAAACATAGTAATAAAATAAAAATATTTAAAGCAAGTTTAGAAAATTAGGAGTAGAACAAGTCAATGATTTAATTTTTTTTTATCATCCCTAACCATCGATACTTCCGCCGCAATAAACCAACCTCGCATTCCCACCCATCCCCATTTCTCCTTTTTCGCTGGTAATCGCAAACCGAGAAGAAAATCCTCTCAGTATTGCGAAAACAAGATCTGGTTGCTGGTTTTTATTACAATACGAAAGGAAAAATTCTCCATGAATCCACTATTTTCTCTTCTGATGTCTCTGTTCCTTGTAAAGCTCGTAGCAAGCCTTTTAACGTAAACTTTAAAGAGAAGTAAAATGATGATTTCGATCTGAAAATTCGAACAATAATTTGAATTAGTAGACGATAAATAACTATTGATTTGTATCTAATTTGCTAAAATGTGGTGTTTGTATTTTGTAACAATTAGTTGAATCGTTTGCAAAAACAAAAATTATTATTGAATCTGTAGAAAATGTAATTAATATTTTGATCTCGTGGATAATGGTTTTTTTTTTTTTTTTAGTGATTATGGTGTATGTTGTTTGTGGGAATGGCGGTGGTGATTATAGGGTTTGTTGTTGGGGTTGAATGTAATGGTGAGGTTGGGAAGGGCATTTGGCGGTGGCGCTATGTGTGATGTCTGAGTTAGGGTCTTTTAGCTTTGGAAATTGAGAAATGCAGATAAATATGCTTTTTTTCTTCCTAGCAGCGGCGACAGCAAGGTGGCAGTGGGTGGTGGTTTCGAATATATGTATATAGCAGTGTATGCATGTATATCTATATCTCTGTACGGGGTTAAAATAAACAAGTGGCCATCGAACTTTAACCAGGTTTCTAATTAACCACCGAACTTTAAAAGGTATCTCAACGCTCATTCAACGTTTAATTAAGTTACTCATTTGCTTGCAATACCTGACGGAATATTCTAGGTGGCAAACGATATTCCTACGTGGCATAGTAATGGTGTTAAATCTTTCATAATCAATAAAACGATTTCTATTAAACACGCATTCTTCAAAAAAATTGAAAACGCTTTCGGTTTTTCCACAACCTGAATTGAAAACTTTTTCAATTTCTTTAAAGAATGGCGTGTTTGGATAAGACATTTTTGTTGATTAACGAAAACTAACACGCTTATTACACCATTTCGGAAGATTGCTTGCCACATATGATATTCATCGCGTATGCAAAGAAACGAATAACGAATGATGGATGAATAATTTAGTTGAAAGTTGGGTGGGCGTTGAGATCGTTTCAAAGTTCGTCGATTAATTAAAATTTGGTTAAAGTTTGATTGTCATTTGTTGGTTTTACCCTCTTTGAATGTATGTATTGCAAGGTGATGTAGGTGGCGGTGTCGAAGTGGCCGTATGTAGTGGTCCAACGCCGAAGTAGAAGCAGCGGTGAGGTGGTAGTAAGGACAAACCTTTTCTTTTTCTTTATTTTCTCTTGTTATTTAACCTTTTTCAATTTTTGTTTAATTTATAAGAATTTACCTTGGTGGGTGGATTTCATTGGGGTTGGGGAATATGAAAATTTTAATATTTTTTTAATTTTTATTTTGGGGTTGGGGAAGGTAAAGATTTAAGTGCACTATATAAATTAATAAAAGAAAAAAAAATAAAAAAATTATGATCTATTTGTACTTTTAAAAAGATTAAGGACCCTAACTACAGTTATTTTATTTTTTTTTTTATTTTTGGTATTTTAATTTATTCAAGTTGGAGAGCAAAATTGTCATAAATGAATATTTGTGTAAATTATTGAAAGGTTGAAAATGATAGATGCGAATGAAAATGAATAAGAACAAAATTACGATAACCTTCAAATGAATGGAGATTATAAATGTTATTTATCCTAAATTAAATAACTTTTTGTATTAAATACAATCAAGTGAATTATATATAAACATTGAGTTTTTATTTTTTACCCAAACGTAACTTAAGCATAGCCAAAATATGATGCGAACAACTTATTTGGTATCAGAGAATTGAATGGTTCAATAATGAAAAATCCTGCTCACTCCGTTTCATAAAAAAAACTTTTATTTTCACAAAAATTAAGAAAATATAGTTATTATGGTTGAAATAATAAACATTATTAATATTTTTTTTCTAATTTATCTTTACATTAATATAATGATAATTCGTATTTGTTGATAATACGATACATTAAATTGGAGTCTATTAAAAAAAAAAAAGAAATTAACTATACTTGTTGACCACGAATCCTAACTGGATTTCAAATCAACACCAAAATGTTATCATTTTGTCCAGTTGTTTTTATCCTGACACTAAACACCAGAGGGTCAGTTGACATAGGCAGCCGGAGAGACTACCGTATGTGCTCCGACGCCCAAGTCAAATCATATTAAAATCGGACTGATTTTACTTGTCAAATATGTTATTATAGAGTTGGGTTGAAAGTACTTACCCTTTCTCTTTGGCATTCCTTCTCCCATTTATATCTCGATATCCATTGGTATGAGTGGATTCATCCCATGCGTGTGTGATTGACCAGCGTCCCATCAAGTCGTCATTGTCACCGCTATCTTACTTTAAGGTTTGCGACAAATCACTTCACCCTTTAAACTCTCTCTGTTTGTGTCGGGTTAACGGTGGTCATCCTATTCATCCCCATCAATCGATCGTAGGTCCTGTTTATTATGTCTTCGGATCCTTGACAAAAGCAAATTGATCGAAAATGGTTGCTTGTGAAACTTGTCTTATGTGGGACCGAATTGGCAATTATATGTGGGGCTCCACGTGGAGATAGGGTGTCACGTGAAGGCGTTGTTAAAGGGGGTAACAATATTATCAATCATCGCTTAAAAGCTTTGCGTAGATGGCTCCGTCTAGATTTAAAACTCGGTCTTGACGTCTAGCCACGCTTCACGTCTTATCTTCGCATCGTCCTTATCTCGCCATCGTCTAGACCTTGCTTAGCTAGATCCGAAAATCATAAAATTTAGTCTCCACGCTTAGCCACGCTTTATATTATTTAGAATATTGCTACCAACAAAGAATCTTGCATGTAATTTGGAACATATAAATAAAAATAAATAAAAAAACGCGGAGCAAATATTTTTTTTATTAATCAATTTTATTATTCCTCTTTTCCCAATGTCATTTTACACTTGTCTTCCATGTGTCCTATTGTCAGGTGGTTCCTATTCATACAATGCACTTTTTCACCTATATTATGCTAAGTTGGCCCCATTTTCTTCTGCAAATTTTAATAAGGTTCCATTGTCACTTCAGTTTTTCCGTCTGAAATTGTTCAACCGCCAAATATGCATATCTCCGACCAATTTTTCTCTGTTTCCATTCCCTCTAAAGTCCATGATCAGTTCATTTCCCCATCTTTTACATGCAAAATTCTGATCAATCAATCGAAGAAAGCACTTCCTAGGAGATTGCCACCAATCCGGCCACCGCCACCGCCGCCGGTACCTGGGTTAGAGCTGAAGCCTGTAGCGAAACCGCTGCGAAAAGGAACTACATTTTCACCACAACTGAACCCCCTTCAGAAACTAGCAGCCTCGGCCCTGGACATGGCTGAGAAATTAGTTGTGACAGAACTGGAAAAGAAACGCAAACTGAACCGGAGTGTTGATCCGGCAATTCAGCTGGAAGGAAATTTTGCTCCGGTTCAAGAGTGCTCGGCTCAGCACGATCTTGAGGTTATGGGCACCATTCCACCTGCCCTACATGGAGTGTACGTTCGAAATGGTGCCAACCCATTGTTCTTGCCAACCAATGGCCACCACCTGTTCGATGGCGACGGGATGATACACGCGGTCACATTGTCGGCTGGAAATCGAGCCAGCTACTCATGCCGGTTCACCAAAACAAACCGGTTGATTCAAGAAGCCGCATTGGGGAGGCCAATTTTTCCTAAGCCAATTGGAGAGCTGCATGGCCACTTGGGCTTGGCTAGGCTTGCACTTTTCTTTTCTCGATCTTTGATTGGCTTGGTCAACACATCTCAAGGCGTGGGAGTAGCCAATGCTGGCTTAGTCTACTTCAACGGTCGGCTCCTAGCCATGTCCGAGGACGATCTTCCATATCACGTCCACATCACGACTAATGGTGATCTTGAGACAATCGGACGGTTCGATTTCAATGGGCAACTCAAAGATCCTTTAATTGCCCATCCCAAGGTGGACCCGGCCACAGGGGATCTCTACACTTTGAGTTACAATGTACTAAAAAAGCCATATTTAAAATTCTTCAAGTTTGATAAGTGCAATAAAAAGTCACTTGAGGTGTCGATTTCACTCCAACAGCCAACCATGATACATGACTTCGCCATAACTGAAACTCACGTGATCATCCCAGATCACCAGGTGGTGTTCAAGATGTCGGAGATGATTCGGGGCGGATCGCCCGTTGTACACGATCCGAATAAGGTTTCCCGGTTTGGGATTTTGTCAAAAAATGCTGTGGACGAATCGAGAATTCAGTGGATTGACGTGCCAAATTGTTTTTGTTTCCACATGTGGAATGCATACGAGGAAATTAATGAAAACGGCGATAAGATCGTCGTGGTCATAAACTCGTGCATGACGCCGCCACATTCAATATTCTCAGGCAATGATGACTCATTACAAAGTGAATTATCCGAGATCCGATTAAATTTAAAAACGGGCAAGTCAACTCGAAGGGTTATCGTATCCGGCGTGAACTTGGAAGTTGGACAAGTGAACAAACAACAATTAGGTCAAAAAACCCGGTATGTATATTTGGCCATAGCCGATCCATGGCCAAAATGTTGTGGTGTTGCTAAGGTCGACTTATTCACAGGAAAAGTAACGAAATTTCTATATGGCGAGGAAAATTTTGGTGGCGAGCCATGTTTCGTGCCGAGCAATGTAGAAGAGGGAGAAGATGGAGGGTTTCTCATGAGTTTAGTGACAAATGAAGTGAGCGAAAAGTCTCAATTAGTGATAATAAAAGCTTCAAACATGAAGCAAATAGCTTCAATTAAGATACCTACTAGGGTGCCCTATGGTTTTCATGGTACATTTGTTAGTTCACAAGAATTAAGAAAGCAATCAGCATGTTAATATGTAATGTTTTATTATACAAATATATATATTATTATAGTACACAATTAATTATTTGTATTGGAAATTTGTCAATAATAAGAATTTTCTTTTGCACATTAGAACAAAAATATTCATTGTGTAATTAAAGGCAGAAGATCTAAGTAAGAAATAGATTTAAAAAGAAATTACTACGATTTTTTTAGTAAAACTAGCGGAATTTTTAGACTTACACCTCGGGGGGATTGGATTCCCGGACACTTAAGAAATTACAATATTTCTTTTCAATAAAAATTTAGAAAATCAAAGCAACAATCGCATCAAAAAGTTTAATTTGTTAGAAAAGATATAAATAAATTTAGTTATATCTTCGACACGTATCTTTATATATATAGAGAGAGTTGATTCATTTTTAGTCAAAAGTATGATACCGGCATAATTTTCGTCAATAATTAACGTTAAAAAGATTTAAATTCAAGACTTCTATATAATCTAGTACCATGTTAATCAACTGTCAAAAAGAGACAAAATTATTTATTTAAATTCAATTTCAACACAAGGCGAACCACTAATTTGACAAATTGAGATTTTTTTTGCAATTCGTACTTATTTCGATCTAGTCGAAAAACCTGCTTCAAAAGGGACTAAACATGCCAGGAAATATAGTTTAATAATGATAGTTATCTCATAGTTTTGATGCTGAGCACATATTTTTTTTATCTTATTTATTGAAGGAAATTATATTGGTATAATTTAATTTATTAAAACAATTTTTAAAAATTATCACCAATTAAAAACTCCATTATTAATTTTAAATTAGTATTTTCATTTTCATTTTTTTAATTAGGAATTTTTAAAATTTGAAGAAGTACTAAACTATGTGGCTTTACACAACCGGTTAACTTGTTTAGAGATTGAACTAACTCCGACAATCTCACTCTTCAACATGTCCCATTATTTATATATTTATTTTAATTAAAAGCATGGTAGATGCACAATTTTTATAAATACCTAACGTTGAATTCAGAATTTCTATAATTAACATTTTGAATTTTCTCATCTAAAATTTTGGGTTTTAAGAGAGAAGACAAATGTGTTTAATTAAATTTAATTTTCAACACAAGATAAACCATAAATATGGGGAAAATCAAGAGTTTGTTAGGGTTTATACATGTATTGATCTAATTAAGAATGCATGTGAGGAGCCCCGGACATAGCTCAATTGGTGGAACAATCAACATAAGTCTTGCTTTGAGTGGCAGGGTGGGAGTTCAAAATACTGGTGGGAACACTGCCCGGTGGATTTTATTCGGTATGGAGCAATCACTTTGGGGACGGCTCTTTGTGCTTGTAATACATAATGTCGGATGAGGAGAACCTCGAGGCGGGTTAAGGTATATCCTGCGATTAACCTCCTCCAAGTTAAAGGCGAGGGTTTTGGGGGTGCAGGATTTAGTACGATGAAGTTGGGATCGCGGATATCAAAAATAAAAATAAAAAAAATAAAAATGCATGCAAGGAAATATAATTTAATAATTATAGTTTTCTTGTAGAAGTTTTGTCTTTTTATGTCGACTACATGTTTGTGACATTGTACTGTGTCGACTAAGATGGGCATCATGTGGGCCTTGCCACCTTTTATATATACCTTTAATAAATGTTGGGTGGGAAGGATTGGTGTCAAATAGCAAACCATCAGTTGGTAAAATAATTATACCTAAAAAATCCATTTACTACATGTTATGATAAGATTTTTGTTTAATTTTTAAGTCTTTTTAGTTCTAAAATAGGAAAATATGTCTTGTTTGATTTTTTTTTTTTCCTTTAGAAAAAATCTCTTATTTTTCCCTCATTTTCAGCCGTTCTTAGATTTTACTAAGCAAAAAACAATGTCGTTTGTGAAGATTAATTACTAGATAATTACATTAATATTGATGATAGGGGATTTTTTAGCTGACCTCAATTATTAACCAACTAATTAAGTACCCACACATTCGAATTGGTGACCATGAGGAATTTGGCCACCTCACTGGCAGGCGACTTACCAAACCCTACTCCTGTAGGCCACATCCACACACTGCAAGACCAAATTGCTACAATTATGGCCTTGCTCCAGAAGCAACACTGCAACACCTAGGAGCTTAGCCTGTTGTAATCCCAGTTGCCCAGCCTACTATGCTACCCATCAATGTGGATCCGGAAGTGCCATAACCCCTCGTTGGAGCCCTAGAGTCGTAGCTGCCGATTGTGCCGCCTTCTGCAATAGACTTGGAGTGGAAGCTCAATGAAATAGTACTGGACCAAAAAATTGGAGAAGCGTTGAAAAAGAAAGGGATAAGCGTCGAAAGCTAGTCCTTGAAGAGGACCCTTTCACTCTAGATGTTATGGCAGTTTCACTACCGAAGGGGTTCAAGCAGCCCCTGTTGGGAGAGTATGACAAGGTTACGAATCCGCTCGATTGCAAACCTTTGTCGATTTAATGAGATTACACGTCGCACCAGATACAGGTGTAAATATTTCTCACCAACTTTAAGGAAAGAGGCTAGGGATTGGATAGCTAATCTAACTCCCGGGTCTATTAAGTCTTTTGACGAGCTGTGAAAGGAAAAAAAATAAAGAGATAATTCAACATATAGATATTTAAAATTTTGGTCTTCTACAACAAATTTTTCAAATGTTAAATGTAGAAAAATTTCAACATCTTCGTTAAATGTGAAATTCAACATGACCAAATTTTATTTTTCAAATGATAAATGTAGGAAAAAAAAATGAGATAATTGTGGTCTTCTATAATGTAGAAAAAAAAAATGACTCGACCGACCAACATTCTATAATGTTGCCTTTTATTTTTGTGGTGGTTTGTAAAAGATACGTAACAAAATTGAGCACTTATCAAATTTCATATTTACTCGACCGACTAAACTCTATGTTTAGGCTACTTTTTGTCTTTAGTTTGGGTGTGAAGACTGAAGAGGTGCCCAACAAATTTAGTACGAATTACAAGTTGTGAGTCAAGTTGCAGGCAATTAGTGTCACCAAATTTTATGACATATTTGTTTCGAAGTGAAGTTTAGAATACAAAAGGTCAAGAATGTCGGCATCAATAGTCTCTTTTTGTCGAATTGCTTCATATTTAGGTATCAAGCTAAAAAGCAAAATGAGGTACAAAATTAAAATTTCTATATTCACATGCCACAGAGTCTAATGGGACACATCTGGTTCAATCCAAGCAGGCAAGAAAATCACAATATATAACATGTTCTATTTTTGTTTTTATTTATTGCAGTTGTTAATTAGTGTCTATTTCATTTTGCTAAAAAATAATATTTTTTAGTAGAATTTAATAAAAAATTGATGAAATGTATAATTAAAAATTGTGGGTCTTATGAAATGTGTATTTAAAATTAATCGTTGAATTTGACTTCAATTGTTTAACAAAATTTTAATCATATGCTTTGATTTTGGGTGTTGTCATGGAAAAATTCTGTCACTTATGACCGATTTGCTTGTCGTGTTAATACGACTATATATGTTAGTTTATAATAATTGGATCTATATGTACAAGTAATGTTTCTGAAATGTGATATGAATATATGCCCAAAAATTATCTAATGTTAGGGTCTTATGGCAAGTCACATAGTTTGACGACAATCACGCTAAATATGTTTGATGTGTAGTAGTAAATAAGATAGAATAATATAATGAATAATATATATATTTTTTTAATATATAATATTATTTCATCCTCCTTGACAAACATGTTAGGGCATACATAATTGGCATATGACCCATTGGTCGCAGAATGGGTCACTTTCTAATTAATTTTCTAACATGATACCTTTGTCGTAAAAAGATTTAAACATCCTTATTGAATGGATTGAAATGAATTAATTAAAGTTAGACATGATACTCAACATGATAAAGACCCATTGCACATGTAAAATAATTAATTGTTCAAATTGATAGTAATTTGAAAAATTAAGTGCTTGTTTGGTGCAAATTAAAATATGCAAAAATCAACCATTAATTTTAACCAAAAATTTTACTGAACCCAGTATTTTTATTAAATTTTCAAATATATATTTTATTACTTTTTATCAAAATTTGTTAAAAAACCCTCTCAACCTTTTATGTGAAATTGTAATTTTTTTTTACAAAATTGCCAATTGAGAGATTGAGTGTACATATTATTCATGCAAAATAAAATCGGTGAGATCAATCAATTTACATAAAATAATAAAGGGTTAATTATATTCATAGTCTCCATTCTTTTAACTTTGTAACAATATCATACTTATTCAATTTTATTCGCAGATATCATCTCCATTCTTTCATTTTACTCGCACAGATAGTCTCCAAATAATTTTTTTGACAATTTTATCATTGACTTAAATAAATTAAATTAGCAGAAAAAATACAATAAAAAATTGTAATTAAGACTCTAAACTTTTCAAAAGTACAAATAAATTTTAAACCTTTTATTTTTTTTACAAAATTTTCACTTCAAATAATAAAAATGTGTCATCAAGTCTCAAACCTTTAATTATGTTCACCAAAAGGACCTTTGGAGTTTGGTCGATTTCATTCAAATTTACATTAATTGAAAAAAAATCAAGTTCGTGGTCTAAGATTGACCAATTTAACAAAGAAAAAATAGTCTATTCACATTCTATTATTTAAAATAATTAAAAAAAATAGTTAAAAAAAAAAGCAAAAAAGAAAAATGATAATCTCCACGCTCACGCTCACGCTCACACCCACACCCACACCCACAAGCAACTAGACGGATTTATCTCTCCCTCCACCTCCTCCTCTTCCTCTTCCTCTTCCTCTTCCTCCTCGTCCTGTTTGCTTGCCCAAACTGATGGGGTTTGGTAGGCAACATGGAGAGGAGCAATCTTCCCTTGGTCGCATCGAAGATATCTAATAATGGCTCCTTCAACATTAATCTTCAATCCGACATAGGTGTAGCATTCTAAAAGCTCTTCTCGAATCACTTTGAACATGATAATTGTGTAAAGCTTTCTACAATGTTCTTCTATGGGGTCTTTTGTGTGCAAAACTACTTGCAAGTTAAATGAGTTAAAATCCTCCTTTCTTTCCTCTTTACTTGCGTTGTTCTAGCGCTTGCTCATAGCACACAACAAATTCATTGATAGGTGTTTGGGCACTAAAAAGCAAATTGATATACTCCTCCGTCCCACAAAGATAGATCCACTTTTTTTTTTTTTCGCACGATTAAGAAAACTCATTTAATGTAATTGAGATTATAAAAATTTCACACAATTTTCCCATTATACCCTTATTTAAGTTAAATAGAAATAAAAAGATAGATATGTATGTATATATATATATATATATACTAGTTTTAAGGTCGTCGTTGCGTCGGTGAAATCTATAGGAAAAATTGTATGTCGAGAATAGTTTATTGATACGATATAATATGAAATTTGATATTAATAAAATTTGACTTGATAGACAACAAAAAATAATAATTTCCAAATTTGAAAGGAAAGAGAAAAAAACTAAAACGAAATAAGGTAGAAAGTGAAGCAAAGTTATGCATGTGTGGGAAACAATAGGAAATGATTTAAAATAAAGAAAATATTAACTAATATATAAATATTAGTTAATAAAGTTAGAGACGATTTATTATATTAATTTAAAATAAAATTTTAATGTTTATTATAATAGCTATTTTAGTATAAGATATTATATTAAGATTGAGATTGATGAGTTCGTTAAAAATAAGATGAGAAATTAAAAAAAAAAAAAACTTACATGTATTAGATAATGTAAACAAAAAAAATAAACTAAAAAATGAAATATGTCGTTGGTGAAGTTGTTTGAGTATCTTGAAAAATACAAAATCATGTTTGTTGGGTAACGTGATCAAAAGTGTGATACAAAATTTATTTATTCAACAATTTAGGTAACTCGATAAACTGAAAATTGGATTTTTTGAGTTACTGGACGAATGAAGGAAATTTAAAACTTTGATTATGTTATTTTTTTTTTTATTTAAATTATGTAATACATCTAAAACCTTTTTTATTCTTATGTGGGCGTGTTATGAAAATAAATTGTAGTAAAAATTTATTACAATAATGAAATTTTTGTTACAATAAAAGCGTCAAATTAGATAATGAAAATAAATGTGTTTTTTTTTAATGAGTAATTATAATAAATAGTACAAACACAATTTAAATAAAAAGGAAAGCCCAAAAATGATAAATATGTCTTTGTTGAAGTTCTTTGGAGTAATTTGAGAAACAAAAATCACATATCCGTCGATTTGTTTGATGGAAAATGTGAAAATTTTATTTAATGTATGATTTATTAGAAAATAGTAAAATAGAATATATATCATATAAATCTAGTATATATTAGAATCAGAGTTAATAGAATATATTTTATTGTATTTTATTTTAGCAATTAGCATAATATGTTATAAATAAAAATTGTTATAATAAATTTATAGCATAGTAAAAGCAATTTTTTAGTAATATATTATTAATCTAGTAATATATAAGTATAGTACATAATTTAAATAGAAAAAGAAAACAAAAAAAATGAAAAATATGCATTGTTAAAGGTTACTTTCGAAGTAACTCGACAAACTAAAAACCATGTTTGTCGAGTAACTCGATGAAAAATGTGATATAAAAGCAAAAATCATAAAAGCAGAATATTTTTTTTTGAAATAAATTGTTAACTTATTTGATAAATGAAGTACATATATTTTTTTTTTTTAATTGATTATTTATTAGAATATAGCAAAATAAAATATATATTATAAAATTTAATATATATGATAGTTAATCAATAGAATATATTATATATTGTTTTATTATGATTAATTTATCTAGTAATTTGACAAATATAAATTTGAGTTGTAAATACAAAAATAAACTATAAAATGGAAAATATGCATTTATTAAAGTTAATCGAGTAACTCGACAAACAGAAAAAATCATGTTTGTCGAGTTACCCGATATAATTACCATATCAAATTAATCTATTCAATACGTCAAGTAGCTCGATGAACTCATAATCGATTTGCCGAAATTCTTCGGAAGAACTAATAAAATTTATAATTTTACTATTTTGTTTGTCTTTTTGATTTAAAGTATGTCATATATTTAAATATTTTTTATTGTTATTCGATGGGTGTTATTTTTGAAGAAACTCGTGAGGGTAACAGTTGGATTTGTTGAGCAAATTGATAAATATCGCACATATAAAATTTTATTTAATGCATGATTTATTAGAACATAGTAAAATAGAATATATATCATTTAAATTTAGTATATATGAGAATGAGTTAATAGAATATATTTTATTGTATTTTATTTTAGCAATTAGTATAATATGTTATGAATAAAAATTGTTATAATAAATTTATAGCATAGTAAAAGCAATTTTTTAGTAATATATTATTAATCAATTATTACATTATTATGAAAATGTAGTGATTAAAATAAATTTTTTATGACACATTTCTACTAAATAGATTTCATCATGAATTATGAAAATAACTTGTAGTAAAAATTTGTTATGACAAGGACTTTTTTTGTTACAATAATTATTTGAACTATATTATGAAAATAAATGTGTATTTTTTAAATTAATAATTGTAGTATGTATTTTGACCTAATTTATAATAATATTTATTACAGAAATTATAAGTATAGTACATAATTTAAATAGAAAAAGAAAACAAAAAAAATGAAAAATATGCATTGTTAAGGTTACTCGAGTAACTCGACAAACTAAAAATCATGTTTGTCGAGTAACTCGATGAAAAATGTGATATGAAAGCAAAAATCATAAAACAGGAATATTTTTGTGAAAGAAATTGTTAACTTATTTGATAAATGAAGTACATACATTTTTTTATTTAATTGATTATTTATTAGAATATAGCACAATAAAATGTATATTATAAAAATTTAACATATATGATAGTTAATCAATAGAATATATTATATATTGTTTTATTATGATTAATTTATCTAGTAATTTGACAAATATAAATTTGAGTTGTAAATACAAAAATAAACTATAAAATGGGAAATATACATTTGTTAAAGTTAATCGAGTAACTCGACAAACAGAAAAATCATGTTTGTCGAGTTACCCGATTATAATTGTCATATCAAATTAATCTATTCAATACGTCAAGTAGCTCGATGAACTCATAATCGATTTGTTCGAGTTACTGGACAAACGAATAAAATTTATAATTTTTACTATTTTGTTTGTCTTTTTGATTTAAAGTATGTCATATATTTAAATAATTTTTTATTGTTATTCAGTTGTGTTATTTTTGAAGAAATTCGTAAGGCTAACAGTTGGATTTGTCGAGCAAATTGATAAATATTGCACATATAAAATTTAATTTAATGCATGATTTATTAGAACATAGTAAAATAAAATATATATCATATAAATTTAGTATATATGAGAATGAGTTAATAGAATATATTTTATTGTATTTTATTTTAGCAATTAGTATAATAT
>CM042665.1:358223-371077 GCA_023638005.1 Forsythia suspensa
GACAACAAAATAGACAACTAAACAAATTAAGGGTTTGTTCTGTAGAGTTTTTTTGGAGAAAAATAGATTTTTTTTGTTACTTTTTAATTTCAAATGTTTTTGTAGTGTAAAAAGAGTCGACAAGTTAAAAATTATAGGAAAAAAATAGATTTTTGAAAAAAATCTCTACCGAATATGACCTAAAGCTTATAACAAATCACAAATTGGTCCACTTTATCGAACTCGAATGCGTATATGAGAATTTGGGCACTTAATTAACTAAAACAAGTGAAAAATTAATTTGCAGTGGCGACTATGAAGGTTTTGTAGAGAGAGAAATTTACCTATTGGAGGTTTTGTAGAGAAAAAAATAAAAAGGTGTGTAGAGATAATAATTGTGAGAGAGAGAGAGAGAGAGAGAGAGAGAGAGGAAAAAGGTGAGAGAGAGTGTAAGAGGGAAAAGATAAAAAAAATTAGGGTATTTTTGTCCACATTTTTTATATTTAGTCATTTGATCAAATGTTATTTCAAGTAAACATACGAGTAATTATATTCACACCACATTATTTGTTGCAATGACAATATTTAACTATTGTTCATTTTTGTATTTATGTCCTCAATTTTTTTATCATATTCTTATCTCTAGCTTATTAATTTGCACGTCTTATCTCTATCTTTGATGATGATTCATATCGAAAAAGTTAATTAGAAGGGTGTAAAAAGATTTGCATGCCTCTCGTATTTTCAAATAAACAAAATAAATAATAAATACAAAAATTTGACAAAATATTTTCACTCATTTTAATGTATATTAACAAAATATTTAGACAAAAATCGTCATCATAGACTTAAATATGAAAATTAATTCAAAGTTAATGAAAAAATTACGATAAAAAAAGTTAGAGGCATAAATTATAAAATATTAAAAGTTAAAAGACCTTCATTGTAATTAATACGTGGTGTAGATAATAAAAATCGTAATGTGAATATAATTATCCAAAATATATTTCAAAATACATGTTTAAATTTTACTAGTTTGTCCAATTCCCCAAAAAATGAAATGGGTACTTCATTTTTCGCAACATTTTTGACTTTATAGAAATTTTTGGAGTAAACACATTGAAAAGTAACTAAGAATGTCCGTTCAAAAAAACCAAAAAAATAATCCCAAGTGTATCTTGACAAATGTCAAGAATTTTGATTCCCTGTTAAGATATTTAGTTTTTATTTTTGTCATTTAACATTAAAACTTATTGTAGTTTATACGTACCTTTTAATTTTAATAATTATCAAATATTACGAACAAACAAAATAAAAGATTATTAAAAGAAATAAGCACTATGTACAATCAATAAATATTAATTATAAGTTTGTTAAATATCATTTGGATCGACAAATTTATTTAATTTTTATCTATATATTTCGTAAAATTTACAGATTATAATCTAAAAAAATGTACCAAATGCATTCTAAGTTACTTAATGAATATATTCCCTAGGGTAATGTTCTCTTGGGGGCGTGATAAACAGTCCTACACCGTTGATGTGTTAGCAGGTGGGTTGTCACATTCTCATATCAAACTGTGAAAATTTTACCATTTACCCCCTTTTCAAAAAAATGAAATATACGCTAGTTTCTAATTTTAATGAGTAAAAATCAATGTTTTAAAAATTGATTCGAGTATCATCCGAAAAAGATAAAAGGTTAAAGAGTCAAAGGGTTCACCCGGTGAAAAATTAAAAAATTTACAAAAAATAAAACACAAGTTTTTGGAAATTACAAAAATTGCTCAAAAGCAAATTTTGACTTTTCATTTTTTTGATCATTTTGTACATCGAGAGAGATGAATTTCAATGGTTAGTTATAATTATTTGTGAAAATAAATAATTTTTAAACTGGTGTAATCGAAAACTGCTCAACGGATTCTCTAAAATCGGGTCGGTTGATGTGTTTTTGACCGGTTTTAAAATAGAGGATTTTTTTGTATAATTAGTCTCGATTTTGGTTCCACTTCCCGCTTACCAGTTGAACCAAATGAAATTTTGGACCTGGTTCTAATAATACTGATAAAAATAGTTATCCTTTTTTCTTTAGTGCAAGTTGTGCCTATTATTTTTATAAATTACACATTTATATCGTATTCTCAAACTCTAGCACTATTGCTCCTTGAGCACACTTTTACTCTACAAATTAAAGGGTGACGATAGTGGTGGTAAGCGACGGTAGGTGATGGTAGTTGCTAATGTTGGTTGGTGAAAAAAGCAGAGAAAGTTGAGATCGAAAAATAAGCAACACAAGTGATACAGGATAACACAAAAAGTTATGTCTGAAAATGATTATTTTTAATAAAAAGTAAAATATATTAACACAACATATAGTCTCCATAAAACGTTGAATTTTTAATAAGTTACATGTGGTAAGTGGTAACACAATTGTTATTCTTATAAAATATTGATATTTTTATAGAACGTAACATATAGTAACAAAACATGTAAGTTGTGTAAAAATGTAAAACTGATGTTGATGTTACATTTTGTCAATTTAACAAGATTTTTTTTTTCAAAAAATTAATTAAGTATGGTTAAAAATTCAAAATTTGAAAAATGAGGTATTTTTGAGTGTTTTTTTAATAGTAGGATAGTTGTGAAAATACCCCTAATAAAGTTCATGTCATTTCCCTCGTCTATTTGGCACATCTTGATTAGTCCAATTCATAATTTTTCAATCACATAACTCGATAGTTCAACGAATGAGACTTAAATTTATTTATCTTTTCTAATATTATCTAATACCATCGACCTCTCTTACTAAATATACCTTAGAGCCCGCGTTTCTTTGCCATCTTTTATTGCCTTTTTTGTGAGCCAAGAATTAGATGACTACCTATATATCTTAATATAATGCATAGGTCAAATAGCTCAAGAAAAAAATATGCCATTTTATGGAAATCCATTTAATTATAAAGTCCACTTGAAATAAGTAGGAAAAAAAAATTCATAGACACGTAATTCAATCTTCAAAGTTATCTTTTATCTTTATACAGCAACAATATTTCTTAACATGCAACACCTCTCGTTTATTTATTTTCTTCAGTTATTGTTAGAGCAATTACAATTTGGAAATCAATTTAAAGCAAGTGTTCAGTTTTACTATCATATAGTTAC
The DNA here is from genome assembly GCA_023638005.1 of Forsythia suspensa. Classification (NCBI taxonomy): domain Eukaryota; kingdom Viridiplantae; phylum Streptophyta; class Magnoliopsida; order Lamiales; family Oleaceae; genus Forsythia; species Forsythia suspensa. The sequence continues at coordinate 361,367 of CM042665.1, forward strand.
GAGGCTAAGCTTGACTTTACTTTAGTCATGTAACGTGAAAGGTATCATTTTTAATCATGGTAAATTAACTATATCTAGTGTCATATATATATATATATATATCCTAACAATATATAAGAGTTGGTTGCCATTTTTACTGTTCACGCCGACGCCCAAAACGGCGCCCGTTTTGGTAAGTAAAATTGGTCTCTCGAACGGCGCCATTTCGTGATATATATAAATACCATATTTGTGTTGATTTCATCGTCCACAGCTCAGGCGTAAACCCTAAAACGGCGCTTGATTGGCATTCGGTTTCATTCGGATCCACTAGAAATCGTGAATTTCAACCATTCGTTGGACTTAGATCCATATGAAATCTTCAATATCTCGTTGTTCTGTCATTTGGTTTCATTCGGATCGAAACACGGTATTGTTTTTTTTTTTTTTTTCGTTTCTTGATTTTTGGTTTTAATTCAACAAAGAAGTTCCAAATATCCCAAATTTGTAGATCTGTAATTGTAGTTCGTTTGGCGATTCAAGCTTTCTAGACTCATGGATTTCATGTATTTGTGTTCTCATGTGATATGGCTGCCCTAATCGACCATTGAGGTATGTTTGGTTATAATTTGTTTCCTTGTTTTTGGTTTATTGGAGTTGTACACACATAGTTGGATAATCGAATATAATTTATAAATTTCAAGGTGAAATACCTTCAAAAATTGTACTTTGTGTTGAAGAACAATGTAACCTCTTTTACACACGAAAAATTAATTGAATTTATTTATTTATTTTTTGACAAAAGAAAAACGTGATGAAAAATAGAGAAAAAAACTACCCGGGTCTGCCTATTAAGGGAGTTTTGAGATGAGGTCGCGGGCTAGATTTCGGGAGCTTCCGCCATTGGAGCTTCTTCTCCTTCTTAGGCTATTGAGATTCAAAGAGTCCTCCTTTTCTTTTAATTTCTATTTTCCTGTGTGTATATATATCCTTATCTTAATCCTAATCCTATCTTATCATATCCTAATCCTAACAATCTATAAGAGTTTGTTGCCATTTTTACTATTCATGCGACGCCCCAAACCCCAAACGGCACCATTTCAGTAAGTTATGAAGGCAATTTTTTTTTTAAATTGGTCTCCCCAGAACATGTAAAATATGTGAACATTAATTGTGGAATTTGAGATATAAAAATAGTAAATCAGAAAAATAAGTTGGTGAGAATGAGTTAACGGACCAAAAGCCCTGAAAACTCTAGCCTCCTAGCACTACCCAGTCATATTCCAAAGCCCAACTAATCTAAAAAAGAACCTCAATTTCTGAAATTATTGGGAAGATAATGGTCACTTGTTGGATTATATTGTCCTGGATATATGCTGGTTTGTTTGAGAAGTACTCTTTAGCAATTGTGGAAGAGAAATTGCACTTTTGACATTCTTAACGTATGTCGAGTTGAGCATTGTCTAGAAAATCTCTCTGTGTGTGTGTGTGTGTGTGTGTGTGTGTGTGTGTGTTTGTGGGGTGGGAGAACGGGAATGGGGACTTGGATTAGGAAGAACCATTAGGGGGTGTGTGTGTGTATAATCTGTTATATTAGTTTAGAAGTTGAGAGAAAAATAGTCTTGGAAAAATTATTTTATCAATCTGGAAAAGGCAAATGACACTTACAATCCCTTGACATTTTGAGGATTCTTTGCATTTTGGTTCCATGCCATGAAAATCTTGATACATCTCTAATAATACAAAGCTGTCCACACAAGTATAAATCACTAAAATCCTAATTGGACGACAGAAACAATTTATCGCATTCCAAGGACAAAACTAAATTCATTTATTCAGTCTGCTTCTAAAATCTTATGTGCCTCTTTGATGTCCATACTGCATTAAATATACTGTTTTGCTTTGGCTATAAAACAGAGCAGCAATATTATCTGTGTAATCAACACCAATTTTCTGCATGCTACATGCATTAGAATTAACTGAATTTCTTTTCTAAAGGAATTGCAACTGAAAATTTTTATTCTCCTTTGAGGAATAGTTTAGTTTCGAAGAGCCCGATGGGAGTGTTTGTGGAAAAGTTGAGTGCTCAGGTTGCCTCGAGGGCTGAGCTCATAATTCCTTGTGGCAACAACACGCACAAGGTTCATATATGATGGGAGCTTTTCATTAGTATGATTTATGGGGATACTAATAAAATTATTTGATGGAGATTTTACTTAAGAATTGTCAAAAATTACACGAGTATTTTACACACACAAATAAAAAGAAATAGTTTCTGATTTATTCTCCAGAGAGTGAAAAGTAGTCCTTTTTGAAACTCTAACTTGATTCCCCAAATCAAGTTAGAACATTCTAGAAAATGATGCGCTTTGAAAGAAGTGAAATGAAAATTTACACCTAATCGCCTTAACTTTGTGCATAATTTGTGCTGCATGTAGATAATTTACAAGAAAACATTGTAGACACTTTGTACGCACTATGATTGTCTCAGATTATTTAACTATAAAATAGATGTTGAAGAAGAAAAATAAATTTGAGCATGGGGGTTTGGGAGATACATCCACCAAAATGCAAAGAATTCAAGTAGACCAATTTAGTTTAGAAATGTAGTTTGCAAAATAATTTTTATTTACTTGTTCATACTTGCATCAATATTTAAGCACAATGCATTTGCAAAATGCAAGGACAAAATGAAAATTTGGGGACAGATGTATCCTCCGTGGAGGATAACCAACTATTTTCGATGATATTCGAGAATGAAGTCAGTGAAGATGTACTTGCACATTGGAGTAAGTAGGACATTAGGTAAAATGATTTAAATGCACGGTTCTAACTCTTTGAATATAAGTTTTGTACTATTTTGTTTCTTCTTTGATTCCTGATGTTAAATTACCGGTATTCATTTAGTGTTTTATGTTTTTTATTCAGAAGAGCAGCTTCAGAACGGCATGGCGTGAGAGGCTTCGATGTTTAGTTTGTGTTTGATAGGCTTCATGGAGATCCTGCTAAACCTTCCTCCACTCTCGTTGTTAAAAGGTATACTCTAAAGAAAGTGCTCATATTTGAGAATTCTCTAATTTTTTAGCTATTCTACTTTATAATAGATCGCTTTGTAAATAACGAGGGCTCATATTGGAATGTTTACAAAATTGTTATCGGGGTCAATTTGAATTTTTCCAAAGGTTGTTAAGTATTTGAGTTTGACTATTAAATTTTGTATTTTGAAGATTTGATTACCGAATTGATTCTACACTCTAGGCCCATACAAGTTCGGGTCGATCCACGAAATTTATATTTTTTCTCTACATGGCTTTTCTACGCTAGGCAATTTTTCCCTTTTTTTGTGTTGTGGCATTTTTCCCATAGATCAAACAAACGTTCGGATGAATTGATTTAAAACCAAATTGTGTAATCTCTTTTGCGGGTAGAAATGGAAATGTCTATTTGATAGTTTTTGCTTCCAAGATCAAGCTTTTGTTTTTTGGAAAATAGGGCAAATAAATGTATCTTTTGTTATTAGAAGTGAACCCGTAATGTTCAAAGCAGAAACTTTGATTTCATACCGATTTCTTCTTATCTCCGTCGCCTTTGCAAAAATATAAGCACAAACAATGTCCAAGATTCGATGTTCGGCTGTTCGAGTCTTGGAAGATACTCTAAATTATCTTCTTAACTTGTTGAAGAGTGATTGTCATTTCGAGGTGGTTCATCACTTCATCTTTGATAGGACAAGATCAATAAGGCATGATCTTCCCATGCAAAATGTTACCAAAGGATCAATTGATACATATGTATGAAAGGATGGTATGCAATTACCGAAATGTGGTTTAATGTAATATCTCCTCCCTAATTAAGTTGCCAATAAATTTTCTACTTATGACGTGAGGTCACTTTTACCTAAACTAGAGTTGATCTTGGCAACCCGTGATGTGAGCGAGTTGTGCAAATTGTCAAGGTAAGAAAAAGAATTTCTTTGAAATTTGAACCTAATTATTAACATTTTCAATTTCTACGATGCGGATGTACATACGTTTTATTTATTTTAGTCGCCTCTTCTCAAGAATCCAGACTAATAACTACACTTTTGGACATACAATTTAATTGCACTAATAGCATAAAAGAATTACTATGAAAATTAAAAATCATCCTTCTTGCAATATTGTTTATTGGTTCTAAGTAGACTTATTTCAACTTCAACTAATACAAAAGAAGTATTAATTTTAAATCTTGCTTCACTGATAAATAAATTTACCCATAAATAAACTTATTAGTGAAATTTGCTAGACTGAATATGCTTTCTCCTGTAGAACGCACGCTCTCTTGTAGAATGTATGCTTGACTGGAATTGTTGCGAAACACAAGGAATTGACCAGGTATAATTTCAGAGAGCTCACATCTCCAAAAGTAAATACAATAAACATATTTAAAGAAAGGTCGCTATTACTGATAATCTGAGAGAGCTCATTCGGACAACTATTATAACACCCCGCACCCGATTTTGAACCTAATTATAAGGATTAATAGTTAGAGGACCAATTTAAACGTTAACCCAATTATTGTTAGGGACCTTGCTACAATTCAAGATGTGTGATTGCATATTTTAGTAAATTAGTGATTCATTAATATACTTTTCATATTATTTAAATCTTTAAGAATGGAAGAATATATATATATGGAAGAATATATATATATTTCCATTATAATACTTTCCATATTTTTAAAATTTTTAAGAATGGAAGAATATATATATGGAAGAATATATATATATTTCCATTATAATACTTTCCATATTTTTTTTAAATCTTTAAAATGGAAGAATATATATAATATATATATATATATATATATATATTCTTTCCATTAATGTGTGTGAACACACGTTTTTCCATAAATAAAAGATATACACATAGTCTTTGCCTACTCTATTTAAAGACTCTCTTCTCCACTCTCACAAACCACACTCTCCACCATTAATAGTACACGAAATATTATTGAAGGGATTAGACCACTATTCTCTACTCTTCTTACTCTTTTCTTATCATTTCTAAAGGTACGTAAGTTATGTCATGAAACTTTAGATCTTTGAATGTTATGAACATGGGTCCCATATGAATATGATATGATTATGATTATGATTATGATAAGGGGACCGGAGTTTAGTAGCTATATACACAATAGATTTTACCACGGTTCGGTAAAAATCCTTGTGTCTCCATTACGCTATGAATTTAAGATTATTTATTGTATGTTCATTGGGATTTAGAAATGTTAACTATTATGTTCTATCCCTTCGTGAAACTAGGGTTCGTGGAAGTTGAGGCGTGCATGGCTTGTGGTGGCAACAAATTTAGAATGTGTTAAATTATAATTTTTGTTAAAAGACTTCTAAATGTTAATTCGAAATTTGATAAATTTCGAATTTTATCTTTATTATCCTTAAATTGAAATTTCGATTAATATCTTGTTATCTAATAAATTTATTTCATAATTATGTCATAAAATGTTCTCGGCACCCAACCAAATAAATTTTGGGCGCCACAACTATCACTTTTAATCGATAATTTCTCTAATAGTAAAAGATAGGAAACCCCATTGGGCAAGGTCTATTGAGGAAATCATTCATTAATAGTAAGATATATAACCGATAGCTTTAAATACATCGCTTATTAATTATGAACTTCAAAAATAAGTAAAGACAAATGGATACCAATTGATGGATGAGAATGTGTTCACTTCGGTTTGATTCAATTTACATTGTTATGATGCTTTTATTTCGATCATTAGTGTTCTCATCTTGGTTTGTTCATGGCATTGCTACTGTATTTGCATCTTACTTGTGATTGTAAGTGGTTTCGGATAGACTTTGACACTTTTTTTTTTCGAACTTCTTCCCATTATATACTTCCCAGTAATATCTCATGTAATCAGTACTTGAAACTTGGCAATAAACATATTTAAAGAAATTTTTCTTTTAATCGATAATTTGAGAGAGCTCATTCGGACAACTGTCACTATTAACTAATAATAATTTCTCTAATCGTAAAAGATAGAAAACCCCCTTGGGCATGGGTCACTTTTACCTGAACTAACTATTGAAGAAATCATTTATTAATAGTAAGATAGATAACTGATAGCTTTAAAGACTTCAATTATTAATTATGAACTTCAAAAAATAAATAAAGACAAATGGATACAAATTGATGGATGAGAATGTGTTCACTTTTGCTTTGATTCAATTTTTGTTGTTACGATGTGATCATTAGTGTTCTCATCTTGGTTTGTTCATAGCATTACGTTGTATTTCTATCTTACTTGTGATTGTAAGTGGTTTCTAGATGGACTTTGACACTTTTTTTCAAACTTCTTTCCCATTATATACTTCCCAAGAACATCTCATGTAATCACTACTTGAAACTTGAATAATGTGCATGATTCTTGGATGTACACCTTCAAAGGCCCCGATGATTTCGTGATGTACACCTTCAAGATGAGTTTCTTCTCGTGTTGGTCTCTTGAAAATGATAGAAGATAGAAAAGGGACAAATTACTACACAATAGCACGCTTGATTAATTTGCTTACTACGATCCCATGGTCTCGTATTTCTTTCTTATTACGCAAAATGACAAAATTTGAATATGAACTCTAACCACATAACTTTCATGTAAAGGTACAATGATCGTGATCCTTTATCCGGGATGATCAATCATATATATGGTGGACAATGTGTTGAATTACCATCCTGGATGAAACCGCAACGATTGGAGTTGGATTAAATTATATCATGGTATGCTAATTTGTTCTTCATTAATCGCTTAAATGTCCGCGTTGTCATAAAAATGGACTTCCAAATTGGCATTTTACAAAAATCTCACGTAATTCATTGGCATTTTAGAGTATTCATTTCGAGCAAACAATTGTAATAAATGAAGAAGATGGACTAGAAATAAGTCGCTTGGTTCACATGCGCAATCATCATTGATGCAAAGTAGAAGTTTTCTTTTGTGTCCTTGTCTATTGTAATCGGCTGCATTCACACATTTTTTCCATAAATGAAAATGTTCGATCCTCTTTAATTGACTATCAATACAGTGTATGTTCGTAACAATATGTTGTCTAGAAGAGTGCCATCCGGACTTCTCAAAAGGCTCCTTTGAAGTGAGTACCTATAGTTTAACTTAGGACCATGAGACGATAAAAATCATTACTAATCTTGAGCCGATTATATGCTTCCACCATATGATGTATTTTCTTCAACCATTGAAATTGTTTATATTCTGTATAGTTTGCTTCCTTTTGCACTCTATTTAAAGAGGAAGGAAACATATTTGCATATCCACTACATTAGGATGATATCATAATCGCGTGTAGGGCCGAAACTATGGGTTTACTAGAGGTACATCAACTACGTTGGTTGCAACTTTAAGTCATGCGGAGAGAGGATATGTTCTTTGGTGTTCATGCAGGATATTTTTTTAGTGCGTACAAAAATTCAACTTAATAAAATAGTTAAAGCTAACAGACTTCTTGTGCCAAATTTTAGGCATTAACCTGTTGCTACATAGAACAAAGTCCGTGAAACTTAATGAGCATGAATTTTTCTTACATCGCTTACATAGATGGATAAATGATTTACCTTAAAATCATACTACCTCCTCTCTTAGAAGTTCATGTTCGCATTTTACGCCTTACATTCTTTTTTCCTTGAGGACATATGCAACGTGGTCCAAAAAATTATACGAACATGCTTACCAATATTTTGTCCGTGACGTCATTTTCATTCCCAAGCAACATTATCTCTGTTTTTTAACATTTGTAGTATAAAAGCTTTACATGTCATGATTAATTTATCACTATGATTAGTTTTATAAACATTTACTTAACTAATTTGCAATATGAACTACCAAAAATTAGGTTCATTGAATTTTTTTTTCTTACACATATTTCTTAAATAAACTGATTATCTCTTTCTTTGATCGTAGTTGAGAGGAAAAGTACCTTCCAAAGAATTAAACACATATAGACAAGATTTGATGTCGTTTTTCTCCTATTTTTCTTGAATTGCTTTTACTCTCTCTCTCTCTCTCTAAGGGAGAGAAATCTCTTAGCCTCTTCATTTGAGGCGGATAAATCAGCCAAAGAGTACAAAAGGCTTCGTATTCTTATATGTACATTTTGTGGGTTTTGTGGGTTTCTTGATGATTGCATTGAAAATTTTAGAGTAATTTTTTGGTTCTCTTTGAATGGATTTTTTGAGAATATTTCTAGGTTCATAGTTGTATATTAAGCATTTTTTTTGCTCTCTTGGCTGATCTACGCATATGTCGGAACTTCAACTATATAATTCTACCTATTTTAACCTATTTTATGTCACTGAATCTTCGTTATTTCCCTCAAATCGAATCTGGGTTTTTCTTTCTTTCTTTTCTATTTAAACAATTTGTACTATAATTTTGTGCCTTATTCTCTTATATATTGCAAAATTCAAGAATTTCTTGGATTGCTTCTACCCTCGTCTGGCCCTAATTTTTGTTTGGATGCTCTAGATTAGATTTTTTCTTTTTATGTTTGGATTATGTGTATTTTGATTTTTATCTCGTATATTTCTTTGTAGTGTCCCAATGATTTCGATATTGCTTTCTCGAATCGAAGGGAATGGACTATTTTTGTTAGTGTAGTAATGAAATTATCATGGATGGTAAAAAATATTAACTTTATCGCTTGATTATACCAAATTTAGTTTCTTGATTTCTTGTTGTTACCATCTTATCAGAAAGCAGTTTAAGATAAATGGAGGATGGAAGCAATTTTCACCGATGAGATGAATTAATACTCGATACACTGGTGCTAATATTCAAGAATCTCCCCCTTCGTGAGGTATCGACTGTAATACAAGTCATGGGGAAGGGGCAGTGATGAGGTCTTATTGTTGGCTGGAGATAGACATTGATGAATGGCATGCTTTCTTTTGACTCAGCTTTTTTTTTTCTTAGCCTCAGTTTTTGTTGTTCTTGGCTGCAAATGTGGTCCATCTTGTGTAGTTGTGTTGGTTTTAGAAAGGTTCACAATATTGTCTACACCACATGAAAACTTTTACTAATTTTAGATTAGAATAAGAATTCCACTTGTACAATTCTCACAACATATTTTCCTTTCTTGTAATAGGTCAACCACATGAAGAATTCTAAGAACAATTTGTATATACACAAGAAACATGTTGGGCTTATTCTCAGTTATTGCAATCCTTCTTTCCAAATTGTTTTTGCAACTCAATTGGTACTTAGTGTGTGTACATGTTGGTGGATTACCTGTGTTACTTAGTGCGTAGGTGTTGTAGTTATTTATTCTTCATTCATTCAACCTAACCTAATGAGTAATGACAACTACAAGTCTAATGACATCTACATAACGTGCACCGCACGCGCCATGACTAGTATATATATATATATATATATATATATATATATATATATATATATATATATATATATATATATATATATATATATATATATCATCGTTTCACAAAGTTCAGATAGCCAAGATCAGATAAAGGCGGCGCCAAGATCCGCCTTGCAATTGAAGTTCAACTTCGACGCCAGCCACATTCCACGCCTTACCCTTGCATCGCTTTTATCTCGGCCATCGCCTGTGCCTCGCCAAGCTCAAAAAAATTTTCAAACCCGACCACCACGCCTAGCCACATTTTACGCTTTTTAGAAAATTGATATATA
>CM042665.1:371177-430119 GCA_023638005.1 Forsythia suspensa
GAAAAAAAAAAAAACTTTCATTCCTTTTTTTATATGCAACAATTCTCTTTTCTTTTCTTTCAACAAAATGTAGCGTCAAGATTAATATTCTCCTTTTCTTCAATGTGATTTTTCCCTCTTCAATATATTCTCCCAATTTTTTTTCCTATTTCTTATTTTAATATTTTTATCTCTATTCAATTTAATTTTTTTGGATTAATTATATTAATGGTCTCTATTCTTTCGGTTTGTAACGATTTTATCTACATTCTTTTTAATGAATATCATCCCCATTATTTTATTTATTTTCACGAAGGTTCCCAAATCACTATTTTTCAATATTCGACAATTTTACTCATTAACTTAAATAAATTAAAAAATAGAGAAAAAATACAATGAAAATATTACAATTGAGCCCTTAACCTTTACAAAAATACAAATAAATCATAAACAATTTACAAATTGCAAATTGTAGATCCCTAATAATCCTTGAAATCAAGGTGGATTATTAGTACAAATGAAAAGGGATGTCGAGAATCCCATTATTACAATACTAATAATAGGGATTATTAGTATTGTAGATCCCTAATAATCCATGTTTGGTAATAATCCTCTTGAAACCGGCGGAGGTGGTGAATGTACTTGGTGGTGATGAGGAGGAAACCGGTGGAGGGGCCGGTGGGGGGAGGTGGTGGTGGGCCGATTTCACCAGTCGAGCAGTCTGTGAGGATACGGCTTAGCGGTTTGGGTGTTGGAGCTGGTACGAGTTGGACTTGGTGAGTGGACATAAGGTGGCGATGAGGAATCAAGGAGGTGGTGAGTGGATGGTGGTGGTGGGGAAGAAACCGGTGGAAGGGGGAGGCAATGGTGGTGAAGGTGGTGGCATCCGAATAGGTGGTGAGGGCAATGGGGTAGATTTATGTGGTGGTGGAGTTGAATTCACCGCTCAGAACAAATGCTGGTGAGGGATACTGGAGTTGGACTTGTTGAGGGGCAACTAGTGATGGAGATGGTGCCGACGTTTTTTTTTCCTAATATTATCCTAACTATTTTCCCGTTTTATTCTTTTCTCTTCTACGAACCTTTAGAAACAATGTGATTTTTTTTCCTTCAATATTTCCATAACCATTTTTTTCTCTCTCTCTTTTTTTATTTATCATTTTTCCACTTTTCATTAAAAATAAGATAACTTTATAATTAAATTCTTATATAATTGTTGATTGTAGTTTATTAATAAATTTCATCAATTTAAAAACTATTTTTTGTTACTATAATTTTTTATTTTTATTTTTATTCTTGTTTTTTATATTTATCTTGATGAGCATGGTTGTATTTTATTTTTCTTCGTCCAAATTGGTACTTTGGTTATTTATTTGTGTAATTGTGGTGACTAATGACGTGATACCTATAAATTATTAAATATAATAAGGGAGATAATGAACTAGATAAATTTTTTTGTTAGAAAATATTTTAAAATGAGTTGCATGCCATAATTTTTTGAATTTATCCACAAGTCATTTGAAAGTTTATAGTTTTATCCAAAAGAAAAAATAGAGTGAGTTATGTCATTAACTTTTGATGTAGTTTATTTACAGCAATTAAATAGAACATTAATTTTTATGAATTTATTAATATTAATATAATTAAAGAAGTTATTATTAAAATTTTCTCTTGTGACAATTTTTTTTTAGCTGGGGAATAAAATTTTTATGTTCAAAATTGAACTGAAAAACAAAATCTATAAAAGTTTATAAAAGTCTGTGAAAGTGTAGGAAAATCTTTCAAAGTGAAATTTATGAAAATTCATTAAAAAGTGCAGAGAGGTCTTTATGAAATCTATAAAAGTCAATATAAGTTAATAAAATTCATCAAAGTCGGTTACTTGAAAAATGTCAATCAAAGTCTTTAAAAGTCTATATTAAATAAATAGGTATTGATTTAATGCCTACGATGAACATTGTTATAATGTACTATGAAATATTTGTATATATCTTTCGTTGAATGAGTGTAAAAGCAGTGGCGATTACAACAATGTCCAATTAGATCAAAATTGTAAAATACAATCCCCTAAAATGGAGCCAATTCTAATTAACTACATTTAATGACATAGAAGAAATAAATTGTTTCTTTAATCCCATTTGAATATATCGATGAAATCGTGAAGAGCATTACCGAATTCAACGTTTGACAGAATCAACTCGTACAACGATGTCGTTTACCTTTGTCCTCGTTCCTATTTGCATATCCGACGCCTGGATTCGGATCCTTCCACATCAGAACCCATACATTGTACTCACTGAAACAGAACGCGAATTAGTCTAGAGAGAGAGAGAGGGAGAGAGAGAGAGAGAGAGGGGTGTAAATCTGAAGGAAAATCTTAAAGCAAAACAATGAAAAAGGGGGCGTGAGACAACGGTTGATTTCATCATAGTGTTCTTCACGAGAAAAAGCTCACTTTTATAGATACATATATATGATTTGTGCATGTTCATTACTGTAGAGAAATAAAAGGTATATGATGAATAAAGCTAAAAAGAAAAGGGTAAAGAAAATTTGAATCTGAGCTCCCATTTTTGAGCAAAAAGGGAAAAAAAAATATGGCTGACGGTCTCTGTTTCTTCTCTAAGGTACGTCTATTTTTATTTATTAGCTTGTTTTGAATATTTATATACTCAATAGGTAAGAGATATGGGAATAGCATTTTAGTATCTAAATACTTTTATTTAGGTTAGGATTCTACTATTTTTTATCGTTGTGTTTTCTTGATCTGGGCACCTGAATAATCAAATATATATTCTCATTTTAGCTAACGATTTTAGGTTTTTCTAATGTCTGAGTTTTCGAATTGAAGCAGCCCAGATTTTAGTTTTCTCTATTCCTTGCATTTCCCTCACATCTTTGACGGGCTTGTCAAAATTAAATTTATTGAGGATTTCTTTATAACCAATGTTATTTATATTTCTGTTGTTTGATGAGATTTGAACATCAAATTCAAGCCCTTATTTCAGAAATTTGATTAAATGCCAGTCCCCTTTAAGAATTTTCACGTGGGTTTTCAAGATCAATGGGACTGAATATTTTGTTTTTGTTTTAATTGGAGGTGAGCAGCGTGGAAATTGTTTGTCGGAAATTTATGTTGGTTGATGTGCTCTGATTTTTCTTGACGTTATGATATTTGTTGGAGTTTCAGGATAGCTTGATTATAAAACATCCGAAGAAAAATCCCTGGTGTTGAGAATGGCGGTTTTAATTTTGTGATGGTCTGTGGGGTTTATATATGTTCAGTTTGTCTAAGGCAATATAGTGCACGCTCCAGTGAACGTCTATTGAAAGTTCAAGTGGTCGACAGGCCATGTGAAGCACCTACTGTTGAACCTTCAGAAAAACCTTATGTGCATTTTCCAAAGCCAAAGACTTTCAGCAGGTCAGACATTGTACATATGTACATTCCAGTAATCAGTTGCAAGTCACTGTTGAATTTAATGATTTACATTTGGTGGTAATTAGGTCTGAGTGTGCATGCAATCCCGTTCGTTATTTTGCAATTCTGTCCACCCAGAGGTCCGGGAGTGGATGGTTTGAGACATTGTTGAACAGCCATGTTAACATAAGCTCCAATGGGGAAATTTTCTCGGTTAAGGTCCGAAGTAATGTATCAACAATTGTGGAAACTTTGGATAAAATCTATAATCTAGACTGGTTTACTAGTGCCTCCAAGAATGAGTGTACAGCTGCCGTTGGATTGAAATGGATGCTAAATCAGGTGAGTTCCATCTCAAATTTTGCAACTTCTATCTTGTGAAATAAACATCTATGCAGGTGATGGTGTGTACTTAAAAGCAGACAATAATTACGTTCCACTTAATTAAATTTACAGAAATGTTTAATTTACACGCCTCTTTTGTGCCAACATGATTTGACCAGTATTTGAGCACATTGTTTAGTTTAGTAGGAATCTGTAGCTATCTTTTTGAGGGAACTTCTGTCTAACTATAGAGATTGGAATTCAATGACACAACTGTGCGTTGAGGACAAGCCAATCTAATAGATGTAAACAGAATTATGATGAGTACTCACCTTCAGCTTAATGCTTCCATGTTTCTATAACTATTTTTGGTAACAAATCAAAAACTTTGCCCGTAAATCAACGGATTGAATATTTTCTTAAAAGCTTGATTGCATACTCAATTCTTCTCATAAGGGGAAAGTTCCGAAGGCGAAGCTCCCCACCCGTGTCGAGGTCTCTTGACCAAGCGGGTTGTAAATCGAAGGATGTGAACGAGTGGCGAGCCACGAGGAGAGAGCCAGCGGGTCAACCCCTGTGACAGATCTCTACAATATTTCGGTGAAAATCATCCCACACCTGGAATCGAACCTGCGTTGCCAGAGGATTTCTCTTCATGTCACCTCAGGCCTTATTAACTCGCCTATGCTCCTGGAGGCTGCATACTCAATTCTTTATTTTATTTTAGCGTGATATGACTGCAATTTGGATATTTGCTCATGCATTATCCAAACTACATAGAGCATGCTAAAGTTTTTCGAACCTTCCATCCGTGTCTATTAACTGGGCTAACTATTTAAGTTATTAGCTTAGTTATCTGTGGAATTTGTTCGATGTTATGGTTTTGAGTAGCATATTTTGCAGTATCGGTAGGCAGCTACATGTACCCTTGCAGATTGCATCTAATGGGATCTCCGACTATGTATGGGATAGAGGAGAAAATTACTTGCGGCCTCTTAGTTAATCCCTATTTTCTTGCCGCAATTATCGTAATAATTCTCTACAAGGGAAAGGGGTACAATAATTAATTTTCATGACATTAAATATAAAGCACGAGGGCGGAAAGAATAATATCATAAACTTTTTCACCAAAGTTGATTCCTTTCTTCAGTTTCATGTGTGGATGTTTGGTTTGTTTATTTTATTTTTCAATTTTAGGTTGGGTGGGGTGGGGTGGGGTGGGGGTGGCCATCCACATTTTCCAGCCCCTCAATCCCACTTTTACATTACCTCTTGGTTTATGAACTTGGGTAATTCAGTTTGCAATAGAACTTTGATTTGCTTCTGGCCGTTACAATGTAACTCCCAACTGTAAACTCACAAGGATCTAGCTGTCTCCAGGAACAAAATAGCCTAGATATTCCTGAACATTTTCTGAATTGTTGCAGGGTTTAATGCAGCATCATGAAGAAATAGTGGAATACTTCAATACTAAAGGAGTTTCAGCGGTTTTCTCTTCAGAAGAAATCTTTTTGCGCGGATGATTTCAATACTTGCTAATTCATATGATCAGAATGCTAAACTGCTGAATGGGACACACAAATCTCATGTTCATTCGACCCACGAGGTCCTTATCTCTCATGCTGTTCTCTTTGTGTGTCTCTATCTATGCCCCCACCCATCATTCCTCCACATATATGTGGAAAAGAAGAGAACATGTACATTTGCCTTTAAAAATAAACTATACTTCCTTTTGGCAGGCTGAGATACTTGCTAGATATAAACCTACACTCAATGCAACATTGCTTATACCCAATCTGAGGCAAGTGGACGAGATGGTTATGAAATCTTTAGAATATTTTAAGAGCACTCGACATATCATCCTTTACTACGAGGACATAATAAAGAACGAAACTGTAAGACTCTAATATCTTGTTGCAGAAAAAACGCATCCATTCTTTTGTGCTTCTGTACTCAATTTTTTCTTTTTTTCCTCTCCTTTCAGAAGTTGATGGATGTTCAAGATTTTCTAAAGGTTCCACGAAGAAACCTGAATAGTCGTCAGGTGAAGATACATAAGGGGTCATTATCGTCACAGGTTGAAAATTGGGGGGACGTTGAGAAGACACTCAAAGGAACACGTTATGAAAGTTATTTACAGGAGGATTACAAGATGTAAATGCACGTGCACCCCGTGTATATAGAGCTTGTTTTTAGCTTAGCTTATTCATTATTCTTTAACTAAAGAAAGCTAACAGGGCACCTCCCTGTTGAAATTTTGGCTAAAAGACATTTTGCTTCTTGATTTTTCCTGCTAGAAGTTATAGATATCACTTCATTTTGACACTGGAGATCTATTGTAGCTGAGTTGATTTAAGAATGAAATTTATTCTTTTCCTTTGTTCCTAAGATATTTCTATGTCTAATTGCTGACACACCCTAATCAAAAGTTGTGTGTAAATGTGTTGCTTAAATATGTTGGTGGTAAAAAACTTTTAATGAAATTTCATGTTGGCCACTAGACTTCATTTTTTGTTTCAAGTTGGTCACTAAACCGTTGGAATGGCCTCTAACCAAATGGACATACTTTGTCGGTGAATATCTTCTTAATTTTTGTTTTTTGTTTTTTATTTTAATAAACTGAATAACCTCATCGTCGTGTCTTGGGAGATGGTTCCGCACATGACACTATGGGGTCATGTGGTATGCCGCACCAAGGCCAATAAGAAAATTGGTAATCATATTTGATTAGTGTGATTTTACACTTATCTGGATCATCAAAAGTGAATGATTGTAAGTATTCTTAAGTGATTTTTTACTTAATTGTGTGTTAATTTAATTATTTTGGGTCAAAACTCCGAGATCGAATGGAATTGGAAAAAAATAAAGTAAAATAGGCGAAAAGGGATTGAATGCGTACGAAAACTTGGATATGGGATCAACTTGCAAACATATAAAAGTTGAAGGGCTTGGATTGTAAATAAAAGAGGATTAAATTGAAATGAAAGAAGAAATTGAAAGACTAAAGAGGATAAAATCTAAAGTTGAAGGACTTAATCTACAAATAAAAGGACCAAAGATGACAAAAAGATAAATTATGAAGAAGGACCAAATCATATATATGTTGAACCTTGGAGGACTAATCAAGCAATATAGAGATTGGAACCATTTTTGTAACTTCTTTCACTGTTTGCCACGGCAACCGCTGTTGACCGCAGCCATGCACGGTAGACGCGTCTGGATGTTTTTTTTGCTTATTTTTTATTTCAGTCAGGGCTTTTTTTGTCTTTTCATGTACATAAGTTGTTAAATTAGTAAAACACTATATAAAGACCTAACCTAGATCAAAATAAGGAAGTTAATTCTTTGGAGAACATGAGAAGATGGAGAAAAGAACGACGAAAAAAATTAAGAACCGCCAAGATCAAGAAGATTGGAACGTGAAGATCAAGATATCTTGGTGCAAGATATTCAATGTTTTCTCCTTTTTTATTCAAGATCTGGTTATGTATTCAAAACTCTTTATCTTGCATTTCTCCCGAATCATGAGTAGCTAAATTCCTAGTTTGGATGAACGATGTAGCCTAAGTTTAATTATTTATTTTCGAATTTCAAGTTTTGATTTATAAATTGCTCAAGTATTTGATTTTATTTCTTTTCTTAATGCTTTGAATAATTAGCCATTATTTCATTGATATTGTAGATTGTAATGAACTGAGAAGCAAATTATTAATCTAGACTATATATAGTAAAATCCAAAGAATTGGATAAAAGGTAGAGATACATTTTTATTATTATTGTGGTCTTAATTGAATTCTGGGAGAATTAATGCATCTAATTGGGACCATTCTGATTGTCTAAGTTGACTTAATTATATAAGACTAATTTGAATTCGAGAGAGGTAAATTAGGTTAAATTCGTGAATTCGACCGAATACAACTTTAGGAACAAATCTTGAGAGGAGGAATTAGAGATGACAACTAGGTGAATTCGTTCGTCCAAACATTTTAACCATCATTCTTCTCTAAATTGTTAATTTTCGATTTCAAATAAGTTATTGTATTGTTTTTCTTATTTTGAAAAATCTAAAGTTCTAATTTAAAATTTCTCAAACCAGTTTATTTTATAGTGTTTCCTATAGATTAATCAATAAAGATTAATTGAACTAATACATAAATAAGATAGTTTTCGTGGGAACGATAATCCGGACTCAATAGGTTCACTTTATTACTTGTTTGCGATATTGTCCACTTGCAATTATATTATTTTCACAACAATATTAATCGACACAATAACTTGCGTAAAGTTTAGATGATAGATTTTAGCATTTGGCTTCTTCTTTCTGCCAAAAGGAAGATCATGAAATGCAAATAAAACAGAAAACTAATAATTTTCTATCATCATATTGAATGGCAAATCAAGACATAAGGTTCATAGATTTTAAGTGGGACAAACATAAAATGCATTAGAATGAACATACAAAATGACTATTTTTTTTTCCCTTTGATTAAGTTATTTGTTCACAAGCATATTCAGTCAATCTGAATGAATTTTCCTTTGCACATTGTCTAGTTACTATAGATGCCTGAAATTGTTGGAACAGAACAAGAAACATCAAGTCAAACGAAAACCGGGCCGGCTTTTAAACTTCTAATATCGCGTCTTCTATTTGGCATGATAGTGAAACATTCATATGTTAAAGATTATATTTGTACTATCTAAATGTCTTTAAAATATCTTTTCGTACGTATTATTGACCGAGTACGAGAAAGTTCTGATAATTTGATAATTTTTTGAGTGTTGCAGAACCTATATAAAAGGATAACGATTCTGCTACTGATGGAAAAAGACCTCAGTTGGCTGTTTTGCACAACGAAGGATGAAAGGTGTATTTGTTTTGTTACTTTCTGTTTTGTGCCTTGTGGCCACTGTACAATGTTATGGTGGAAGAGGATATTACTCTGTGCGAGAATTGACGAAGGCTTGGGGCTCAAAAGGATCGGTGAATTATCGTACCGAGGATGACTCGACTGAGTATTCACCGGTATATGTAGCACCTCAAGTGGGATTGAAGGAAGCTGACAAGATCTTAATATTGCCCGGGCAACCAAAAGTGGACTTTGCTCAGTATTCGGGCTATGTGACTGTCGATCCTAAGGCTGGCCGAGCGCTCTTTTATTATTTTACTGAGTCCGAGGACCCTTCTAGCAAGCCTCTAGTTCTGTGGCTAAATGGAGGTAAGTCTATGTCAGTTTTGCTATTCTCAGCATACAAGGTTGCGTTTATAATAAGAATCTGCATTCATTTTTGTGTTGGACTATGAAGTCTAATCAATAATCAGGCAATAATTCTGTGTACTCTCTTTATTTCTGATTGCCTTCTCATTTATTATTGCTCTTCACACTCGGGATTAGGCTTAATTCATAACAATTTGTTTTCACTATCTCATTATTGCCATACTTGGGACTGCAGGGCCGGGTTGTTCATCAATAGCAGGTGGAGCAATGACAGAACTCGGGCCATTTCGGGTTAATAGTGATGGCAAAACACTATGGTATAACAAATATGCCTGGAACAAGTGTGAGTACTTATATCCCTATTCCCTAAAAGAAGCGATCGCTTATAACATGTTTGCTAACGTGGATATCACTCAACAGTATCAACGAAAAAAAAGAAGTTAAAAATCTTGTCTATTGTATATTCTAGTATCATCAAATACTGGATACCAAACTTGCATTAACATTTTTGAAAACAATTCATTAAGAACATTATGCTTCTTGAAATGCAGTGGCAAATGTTCTCTACTTGGAATCCCCAGCCGGCGTCGGATTTTCTTACTCAAATACATCAATGGATCATGATGATAAACAGACTGCAGCAGATTCATATACCTTTTTAGTAAACTGGTTGGAAAGATTTCCAGAGTACAAAACCAGAAATTTTACATAACCGGAGAGAGTTATGCTGGTCATTATGTGCCTCAACTTGCTGATTTAATCCTAGAAAACAACAAAATCACGAACCAAACTGTCATTAATTTACAAGGAATAGCCGTAAGTTTTCCCGACATATATATTACGCTGCCTATTTTACTTTGTAAACATTTTATCAAGAATTACATTAGGACATGATTTTCAGATTGGGAATGCATATATTGATCTTGAGGATGAGTATAATGGAATTTATGACTATTTCTGGACACATGCTATGATGTCAGATGAACATCATGAGGCGATTGCATCAACGTGCAATTTTTCTTCATCAAACTCTATATCAGATGCCTGTAATTCAGTTCTTGATCAAGCAGATGCTGATAGAGGCAACGTCTTCTTTTACGATATTTATGCTCCCTTGTGTATTTCTTCGTCATCAAATTCTCCTTTGGTATATTTTAGAATCCGAATTTTCAATACATTTTTCTCTTTTTCTGAAAATAGAAATTTAATGCACTAGGTTCCATTCTTCTCTAGATACAGAGTTCAGGATTCGATCCCTGCTCGGGGGATTATGTCTTCACCTACTTAAACACTCCTGAAGTGCAAAAGGCACTTCATGCCAATGTCAGTGGAATTCCTGGACCATGGGACTCTTGCAAGTACTACAATTCACTATCCCCAAAATCACTTTTCTTTATACAATTCCTTTGAAAACTGCTTTATTTACGACTTATTTTGATTCATTACTCCAGCGACACCATATTTCTTAATTGGAAGGACATGCCAGACACAGTATTACCTACCATTAAAAAGCTGATGGCTAGTGGACTTCGAGTTTGGATCTACACGTATGTACCTATATGATCATTTCAACTGTATTTTCTCTCCATTATAATGCGTTAAATTAGATTGCCTTTACACAAGCTAGCAAAAATGTGCACTGTAAATTTATGGTACATATTTAATAACGATGTACATACCAAGTGCAAACCAACAATGTGGTTCTTCAGTGAAGGATTTTAACTATATTTATTGCAGTGGAGATACAGATGGTAGAGTGCCAGTAACAGCAACTCGGTATTCACTTACAAAACTCGGGCGCCAGTAAAGACTCCATGGTATCCTTGGTACCTCCATGGTGAGGTAAGAAAAGAACTGGCTTTGAACATGTTTGTATATGTTACTTTTTTTCTTACTTTTAAGGAAAAAAGTTACTTATTTTTAAAGTAACTCTTAAGTCTTAATGCTGTTTAATTCTTGTCCATCTCTACTAAAGATAGCATCCTAACATGATTTCTCTATCACTTTCAAGGTTGGAGGTTATGTAGTTGAATACCAAAATGTAACATTTGTGACTGTACGAGGAGCAGGACATTTTGTCCCGAGTTACCAGCCTGACCGCGCACTAACCTTCTTCTCGTCCTTCTTAGAGGGAAAGCTTCCGCCGGGCAGAGCTAAATAAGGATCGAGATTAAGGGAAATAAAATGTTTGTATTGATGAATGACTAAAGTTAACAACCATCCAATATCCATTGTCTTGATGTAGTCTAATCTTATTTGCTATAGTCCAATGCTTCCTATTCGAGTTAATGTTTGAGCTCGTTACATTGAAAGAATTGTATCTTTTGAGAAAGATGCAGTAAGTCCATATGATTTCAGAATTTCTTCAGGACTTGAAACACTGTTCTAGTCTTTTCCTTTCTTACTTCGATGCTGACTTAATTTAAAAAAAAATTAGTTGCTGACAAAATTATTTTATGCAAGAAATACTTACTTTCACTCTTGAAATTTACTCATGAGTATAAAATGAAGTCAAATTATTTAAAAATGATTCTAGGCTTCATAGCATCTTGAAAAGAGGTTCACCTGCAACCTTTTGCACGTCGCAAATTGATGGATATTAATAAATTTTTAGGAAAATGATATTATGACATGCCTCGAAGTTGGAGAATTTAGTAAAATCGTTCAACATATTTGATATTTATGAATTGGACCTTTCTCTTCCTAATTAACATTTGTGAATTAAAGTGTCATATAAACAAATTAAGCTTGCCATATTACGGAACATCAAAAGAGGTTTACTGATAAGCGGAGGCATAACAATTCAAGTATTGAACTATAATTGGTGAAAAATGGTGAAAAGAAGACATTACTCTTGAGGAATGTTTCCACATATTCCTTGCAATTGGGTTGGGATCATATTGAACTTTTATTTTGTTAATCATCTGATTATCAAATAATCTGTTTTTCGATTCTGCTATTTCCTCTTAATGCGATAAATTAATAGTGGAATGCATGATTCATGGGTCTAATTATCTGATGAATATATATGTTAGTGTTGTGGATATGTCCGGATAGTGTGCTACAAATAGAGGTGTCAATTTAGATGTGCCTAAAATTTTATCTAGAACTGGCACCGCCTGAGCCCTTACTGGCCTGCGGGCTTTCCCTTTTCTGTTTATGTTTTTAACATCTATATGTTTTTGATCTATCATGAAACATGGATTTTACTCAGAATGAATGGCACTTTGATTGTCGGAGAATCTGATAACATTTTCATCAACAAATCCAAATTCCTTTAATAAACTTCAAGCGAGATACCTTCCTTTCTTGCATTAGCGACAATAAATTGACTTGATGCAGAGGATAGAGCAACTACCTTTTGAAGTTGAGATTTCCAAGCGATTCAGTTCCACATAAGGTAAAGAAATAAGCGGATGTTGATCTCCTATTATCTTTATCTCCGGTCAATCAGTATAACCTCACAAGGTTATACCTTCTTTACATTACGAAGTCAGACCCATATTTGAAGTGCCTTTCAAGTATTTGAGAAGCCATAAGAGCTTCCAATGGCATTCACGAGGTTAGACATGAATCGACTCGATACACTAATCTTTTGTATGCAAGATCGGGTCTAGAACAAATCATCGATCTATCGAGATCGATCGCATTAGCATAAGGAACATTTCCATCCTTTCATATTCCTCTTTTGAATTTGGACAATGATCGAGAGGACAACTTAAAATGATTTGAAAGAGGTAAACTAACAGAACTTTTGCATCAGGACACATAGCAAATTTTTCAAGAATTTTTATCACATAAGATTGTTGATTCAAAATAAGCATGTCATTTTTCTTATCCCTTCTAATTTGCATTCCTAAAAATTCTTCTTACCGGATCTAAATCTTTCATGTCAAACTCGAATTGAGTTTATCCTTTATGCTTTTAATTTCATCTTTATCATGACTAGCAAGTAACATATCATCAACATCTGATAAAAGATAAAGAAATTAGCACCTCGGGCACTTTCTGGTAAAGACATGATCATATTTGCTCCTTTTGAATCCCGGATTTTGTACAAAAAGTATCAAATCTTATATACCATTGTCTAGGGCCTGTTTGAGACCATATAAGGACTTCTTTAAAAGGCAGACCGAGTCGGAGCTTACCACTTTTCTTAAAACCTAAGGGTTGATTCATGTAAATGGATTCATCTAACTCGCACCATATAAGGCGGTTTTACATCTAAGCGATCCAACTCCGCCCAAATTGAGTTACGGAGACAAGATGATTCTAATAGTAGTATGTTTTACCGCGGTGAAAAGATTTGAGAATAATCAACACCCTCTCTTTGTGTAAAACCACCCAGCAACAAATGCGGCACGTAAAGCGACTTTGTTAATACTACCTTCACTTTCTTTCAACATAAATCCATTTACAATCAACTACCTTCGATTTTTAGGTTTTCAACCCAAAATCCGGTATTGATGCATTAAGGAAGACATTTCTTCCTCCATGCATGACTTTCAGTTTAAAGAGTCTTTCTGAGTTCTTTGCCTCGTCATAAGAGAGGCTCGCTTTCTACCACTTCACGATATGTGAGAAAAGAGACAAAATTATCATCATTGAATCTAGCGGTGGTGCGTCTTGCCTTCTACATCTATCTCTTGTGAGTTGATACTCATCAATAAGCGAGATTCTTGCATATCGGGATCACCTTTCTGATTCTTCATCATTTTGAAAAGTTATGTCTTGATGATTTATATTTTCTCTTTCTCCATATCCTCTCCAGCCCCCAGCGGGAGACTCCACCTCGATCTAACATCTCTATCTTCCAGTTAAGTGGTGTCCTTCAAGCATGGCATTAATGACTCATTAAAGATAACATCTCTTCTAATTATTACCTTAAACCCTCTCTTCTCTTTTACCCCAAGTCTATGCCACTTTTGTGTTTCTCCATATCCTAATAAAACACACCTTAGAGACCTAGGCTCTAATTTTCCTATATATTGGTGAGCATAGCGGCCTGGCCAAAGACTTTAAGATGAGAGTAGTCTAAAAGGTCTTTTGGTCGAAAGCAGTTACGGGACTTTAAAGTTTAAAAGCGGTGGAGGGACTTCTATTACATAGATAGCGTGATTAAAGCAGTTTCACCCCCGAATATTTTAAGCGAGACGAGGAGGAAGTTAGAGCATGCATCTTACCTTATTTAGAAGAGTTACATTCATCCTTTGACAACTCCATTTCTTTGAGGAGTATAGATATAACGTTACGTGTCTAACAATACCATGCAGTGGAAATTCATTAAATTCATAATTGCGAAATTCAAGTCCATTATCTGTTCTTAAGGTCTTAATCTTAAGATCAACGATTTTCAATTTGAGTTTTCCAAGTTTTAAAAGCGAGAAAAGGTTTCATCTTTAGTTTTTTAACAAGAAAACCAATTTCCTAGAAAAATCATCAATGATTAACGAGATAATATCTAAAACCAGTTAGTACACACACGAAGCGAGGTCCCTTGAAATCGGCATCACGAGATAATCAAGAATCTTTTCGGACTTGTGAGTTCCTTTGAAAAGGAAGCTTTACCTTACCTAAAATGCATGTTTCACATGAAGTAATATCACAGATTTACATTCTCAAAGACACCTTGTTTACGAAGAATTAAGTCCTTTATTGCCTATATGACCAAGTCTTTCATGCCGTAGTTTTGAGAAATAGATTTTTATCTGAAGTAGGCTAGCACATTAAGCTGTGGATTGACTTGGTTTTAGAAAAATATAAACCATGTTTCTTCTCGGTTGATGATTAAATCACCATCTTTGAAGATATTGATTTGTCCTTTCAATCTAATATCAAAATCCATATCATCAAGAACTCCTAAGGATATAAGGTTCCTTTAAAGATCGGTACTAATGCAGTATTATGGAGAATCAAATGGTTCCATTTTCTAAAACTATACTCCACCTTGCCTATTCCACTTAATGTCATGGTCGTATCATTTCCCATAACCACATGGCCCCCATCGAATTACGAAAGTTGGTGAACAGTTTTATTTGGGCACATATGAAAGGTACATCTGAATCGGATCCATTCACGATTTAGGTGTCTTCGAAATTACAAGAACAACACCATTTTGATTCTTCATTATTATAAGGCTAAAAAGCAGTACCTTCTTTTGTACCACTTGTCTTTTAGCTCATTTTGTCTCTTGAAGCAATCTTTAATAAAATGCCCTGTTTTCCACCGAAATAGCATTTTTCCCTTTGGCATTATTCCTATTCTTTTCTTTACCACGACCACTTCTTTTTCCCTCAGTTGATCTTTCTTAAAATGGAGCAGTTTTCGAGTTTTTCCTTTAACCACTAAGGTCTCGCCTCTCAAGTTCTCCTATTTTTGATTTGGGCTCTAGATCCTTATTTCTAAGGGCACCTAATGATAATGTCGAGTGGTTAAGGTATCCCTTCCATACTCTAGAGCATTTTGAGGATCTTTGTGCCTATCACTAATTGAATTTGGGAGAACCACGATTGATTGATCTTGTAAGCTTTTCATCACAATTAAGCGAGGTCTTGGGATAGTTTTGTAAATCTGTTGATTTTCATCAAGTCGAGGAAGAGTCCATTTAAAAGAAAAGAATTGTTTTAAAGATAACATTTGTTTGGAATAGTTTTTGACACATAATGTATACGTAATTTAGTCATGATTCGGACGATGCTAGTCTCTCCTATGGTTCTTATCACATTATCGAGATAAGTGTAAAAGATAGTACTCCGGGCAATTTCTTCGATTCGAGACTTCTTAGTTTCAGGGCGTATCATCGGGCGAGAATCATTCGAAAGCTTTAGCACATTTTGTTGCATCAAAATAGCTTTTAATTTTGACCCCATATTGATATCCCCTTCCCATCAAAGATATTCAACTCAAATCTTGTTGTAGACATATTTCAAAATCTTTTGAAAACACTTCTGAGAAAAAATTTACTTAGCAAACTATAAGAGAATAAATTCACAAAGAAGATTTTCAGTTATAGTCAAGTTCGTGAGATCATATACACAATATGAGCAGGCTAATCTATCTGAGGATCACGAAGTTTTGTCTCCGGTGAAAACAACTCAAGATCACACCGTCTTGGATTTATCTCGATTCCCGAGGCCTCTTATGGAACGCTTTTGGACAAAGATTAGTCTCGGGGGTTTCTTGTGAGCGGAGTAAATTTTAGGAAACAAAACACAAATAAACCTATCTTTTTAACAAGAGCAGGTTAAAGAAAGGTTAGATCTCACCAAGGATACCTAAATCATATGCGAGCGTTGAATATTTTCGGAGATCCTCTTATGCGAAAGTAGAATCGGAGCTACGATACCTTTGTAAGGCCGAGAACCATTAGTAACTTCAAGAAGATTAACATTCAACAAATCTAAGTAAGTGAGCGAACATAAAATGTAAAGAACACGAGGAATTTTTGGCTAAGCCCGGAGGTTGGTGACCAAATCTAACACCTACATCC
Source organism: Forsythia suspensa (assembly GCA_023638005.1). Classification (NCBI taxonomy): domain Eukaryota; kingdom Viridiplantae; phylum Streptophyta; class Magnoliopsida; order Lamiales; family Oleaceae; genus Forsythia; species Forsythia suspensa. Next base: position 387,607 of record CM042665.1, read on the forward strand.
TCTGTTGAGCATCCTGTGAATGTGGAATATGCTCCAAGTACCATTAAAATAACCAATCGGCAACCAAGTGCAGTATATCAAATATTACGAGACTTCCCTTCAACCCACAAAGGTTTAACTCTCCGAAACCACAAACATATGCAATCACCCTACATTCTGTTCACTCCAAGAACAACACAACTTCGGTTTGATTCGGCAACTAAGCATAAAAGTCGAAGACTTTTATCTATCACCAGAATCATCAGCGATGATCTTTTAACAAAGAAAAGAATGAGAAGAAGATTCACAGATTTGAGAGACCCGGAAGACACGGAGAGAAGGCGAAGAGCATTATCACAAAAAGCCCTAATTTCCTTTACGCGGTGAAGTATCCGAAGCTTGAGGAAAGAGTATATCATCACGCCATTTACATCCAAGGGTTGAACGACCTCCACGTGTTAACATCTGAACAATTTCCTCCACTTCAGGCGTGTTTCCTTAATCGAAAGAAAAATAACAATTACGGTGGCACTACGTTTTCCCAGCAGTTTTCTTTTTGTGATCCTACACATCTTGACACCTATCGCATAAAGAAAGCCGTGCATATATATTTATGAGCGTACAAAATGATTATTTTCTTTCCTTACGAAGAATGTATTCGAGTTATTCAATATTTGTTTTCTTACAAGTTACCAGCATATTCAGTCAATCTTAATGAATCTTCCTTAGCACATTGTCTGTATGCCTGAAAAGATGGCGCCACCTTTGAATATAAAATGAACAAAAAACATTAAGGTAAGAGAAAAATGGGGAATGAACAAGGCCGTCTGTTTTAACTTCTAAAATAGCATCTTCTTTTTGGCACGATAGTGAAAGATTCATATGTTAAAGATAATCTTTGTACTATCTAAATGTCTTCTAAAGATTGTTTTGTAGGCATTATTGACTGAGAAAGAAAATTCTGATAATTTGATATATTTTAAGTGTTGCAGAACATATATGAAGGCAGAATGACTCTACTACTGATAAGAAAAGACCTGAAGCACAACAAAGGATGAAAGGTGCAATTGTTTTGTTTCTTTCTGTTTTAGGCCTCGTGGCCTCTGTACAATGTTATGGTGGGAGAGGATATTACTCCATGCGGGAAATGATTAAGGCTCGGGGCTTGAAGGATCAGTCCATTATCATACTTGAGATGACTGAATATTCACTGGTTTATGTAGCACCTCAGGTGGGATTGAAGGAAGCTGACAAGATTTCAGGGTTGCCGGGGCAACCAAAAGTGGACTTTGCTCAGTATTCTGGGTATGTGACTGTTGATCCTAAGGCTGGTCGAGCACTCTTTTATTATTTTACGAGTCTGAGGACCCTTCTAGCAACCCTCTAGTTCTGTGGCTAAATGGAGGTAATGTCAGTTTGATACTCAGAGCAAGTGAGCATACAAGGTTGTCTTTTTAATATGAAATGACATTTATTTTTGTGTTGTACTCTGTGTGGCGTAATCATAGTGCATTTATACTGCATTCATTATATGGGTATATTGAGAATTCATACATTTAGTAGGTCGCCTAATATTCCTACTAAATGACATATTTATCACATTGTAGTTTCTGTGTGCAAGAGAGGTATGAGACAAATTTGTATTCTTCTTTGAAAACCTGAAGTGGCATGTGGAGTAACTCTCACATTGAGGGTGAACCGCTATAAATCCGTGGGTGCTTAGCTCGTTTCGTTTTCTGATTGCTTTTGTGTTTATTATTGTTCTTGACAGTAGGGATTAGGGCTTAATCTGCAACATTTTGTTTTCACATTATTGCCATACCCTGCAGGGGCGGGGTGCTCGTCCTTAGCAGGCGAACAATGACAGAACTTGGACCATTCCGAGTGAACAGTGATGGTAAAACTCTGTGGTATAATAAATATTCCTGGAACAATTGTAAGTACTTGCATCCTTAAAACAAGCAATCACCTATGATCGACATGTTTGGTAACTTAGATTAGATATTGTGACAATATCAACTAAGAAAAAAGCTAAAATCTTATTTATTATCTTGTCAGGTATAATATGTTATTCAGTTAAATTTCTAAAGAATTATACATTATGAACATTATGCTTCTTGAAATGCAGTGGCAAATGTTCTTTACTTGGAATCCCAGCTGGCGTTGGTTTTCTTACTCAAATACATCAATGGATCATGGAGACAAAAACACTGCAGCAGATTCATATACCTTCCTTGTAAACTGGTTCGAAAGATTTCCTGAGTACAAATTCAGAGATTTTTACATAGCTGGAGAGAGTTATGCGGTCATTATATTGCCTCAACTAGCTGATTTAGTCCTTGAAAACAACAAAATCACAAACCAAACTGTCATTAATTTAAAAGGAATAGCCGTAAGTTTTCTGATATATTATGCTGCTTATTTACTTTGTAAACAGTTTATCAAGAATTAACATTTAATGAGAGGACATGATTTTCAGATTGGGAATGCATACATTGATTTTGAGGATGAATATAGTGGCATTTATGACTATTTTTGGACTCATGCTCTCATATCGGATGAACATCACGAGGCAATTGCATCCACGTGCAATTTTTCTTCATCGACTTCTCTATCAGCAGCCTGCAATGCAGTTCTTGATCAAGCGGATGCTGATAGAGGCAACATCTTCTTTATGATATTTATGCTCCTTGTGTATTTCTTCGTCTTCAAATATTGCTCCCTTGGTATGTTTTAAAATCCCAATTTTCCATACAATTTTTCTTTTCAGAGTAGAAATTTAATTGCTCTACATTCCATTCTTCTCTAGAAACAGGGTTCAGGATTCGATCCATGCTCGGGGATTATGTCTTTACCTACTTGAACACTCCTGAAGTGCAAAAGGCACTTCATGCTAATGTCACTGGAATTCCTGGACCATGGGACTCTTGCAAGTACTACAATTAAAAATCACTTTTTCTTTATACAATTCCTTCGAAAACTTCTTTATCAACGACTTATTTTGATTAAAAATTCCAGCTATACCGTATCTGTTAATTGGAAGGACAGGCCCGACACAGTATTACCTACCATTAAGAAGCTGATGGCTAGTGGACTTCGCGTTTGGATCTACAGGTAAGTACCTATATGCTCATTTCGACTGCATTTTCTCTCCATTACACAAGCTAGCAAAACTGTGCACTGTAAATTATGATACGTTGTAAATATTATATTTACACGATGTACATACCAAGTGCAATTGTGCAAATCAACAATATGGTTCTTCAGTGAATGCTTTTAACTAAATTTATTGCAGTGGAGATACTGATGCTAGAGTGCCAGTAACATCAACTAGGTATTCATTGAGAAAACTTCGGGGCACCAGTAAAAACTCCATGGTATCCTTGGTACCTCAATGGTGGTGAGAAAGAATTGGCTTTAAGCATGTTTGGATATGTTACTTATTTTAAAGCAACTCTTAAAACTATCTAATTCTTGTCCATCTCGACTAAAGATAGAATCTAACACAATTTCTCCATTACTTTCAAGGTTGGAGGTTATGTAGTTGAATACCAGAATGTGACATTTGTGACTGTACGAGGAGCAGGACATTTAGTCCCAAGTTACCAGCCTGAGCGGGCGCTAACCTTCTTCTCGTCCTTCTTAGAGGAAAGCTTCCTCCAAGCGGAGCTAAATAGGGATCAAGAAATACTCTCTCTTGAAATTTACTTCAAGTAGCACAAAATGCAATCAATTTATTGAAATCGTTGTATCATAAAAGCGGCGCAACCTTTTTGCAGTGGGAATGGTGGCAAATGGCGGGTGACCCGGCCATTTTCAAAAAAGGCCGTTGACCACTTATCTTGATAAAAAAAAAAACATTAAAATGAGTTATTTTGAAAGGTCCAAAATATCACGAACCTTTGTAAAAGAAATGAAGCGTAAAATATTCAAACAAGCGCAAAAAATAGTTGAAGTGTAACCGCTCTGCCTGATTAAGATTTTGGGTTCGGCAAACTTCAATTTGTCGATTAATTTCCGGCAAACTTGAATTTGGCGATTAATTTCGACAAAACTTCATCATTGTGCGAGTAAGTTCGGCAAACTCCATTTTGTTTGTATTTACTTCAACTTATTTTGATATTGTTGTCTAAAAATCTGTGGCAATCTTGAAAATATGTTGGGATATGTTGAAACTACATATAAATGGCATAAGCGATGTAAATGAAGCAATGTCTTGATTAAAATGAAGATTGAAGTTGATAGTGAACAAGCAGAACTACGCTTTGTTAAAACCACAGGTTAACGAGAGAGAAGGTGTTAGGTTAACGAGGCCCGATGGTTGGGTTAACCTACCAACATTCCGTTAATGGCATTTGTAGGTTAGGTTAACCTACTAACCTAATGAAGTGTTACATTATGAGACACAAATGTTACATTATGAGATAGAAATATTACATTATGAGACAAGATAGTTACATTAGAGAAAAAATTGTTAGAGAAAATGTTAGGTTACTTGAGGCCCGATGTAACTACCAACATTCCGTTAAAGGTTGGGTAACCTACTAACATGATGAAGTTGTTACATTGGGTAACCTACCATCTTGTGCATTAGTTGAGAACAATGTTGTTACATTAACGATTGAGCGACATTGTTGATATTACATTATGAGGCGAGTTGTTACGTTATGACAATTGACGAAGCGACATTTTTCTATTACGAGACTTTTGGTTACATTAGCGAGAAGAAAATGTTAGGTTAACGAGGCCCGATGGTTGGGTTAACCTACCAACATTCCGTTAATGGCATTTGTAGGTTAGGTTAACCTACTAACCTAATGAAGTGTTACATTAGCAGACGAAGATAGTTACATTGTTAAGAGAAAAAATTGTTAGAGAAAATGTTGAGGTTAACGAGGCCCAATGGTTAGGTTAACCTACCAACATTCCGTTAAAGGTTAGGTAACCTACTAACATGATGGAGTTGTTACATTGGGTAACCTACCATCTTGTGCATTAGAGAACAATGTTGTTACATTAGCAGAACAACATTACATTAACGAGGCGAGTTGTTACGTTAACGAGACAACATTATACGTTAGCGAGACAAGATTGTTGAGAACAACATTGTTCTATTATGACGAAATTTTACATTAATGAGACTTTTGGTTACATTATGAGAGAGAAAAATGTTAAGTTAGCGAGCCCGATGGTTGGGTTAACCTACCAACATTCCGTTAAAGGTCTAACCTACTAACATGATTGAAGTGTTACATTAGCGAGACAACATTGTTACATTAAGCAGACGGATATTTCTGTTAACGAGACAATATTGTTTTGTTAACAAACAACATATGTTACCTATTAGCAGAACACATTTGTAGGTTAACGGATCATTGTTAACAAAGGAATGTATCTGAAATTTATCTTTTAGCAGACAAAAGGTAGGTTAATTTGCTTTTGTTAACATGCACAAATGATAGGATAACCAACCCAATTGTTCTGTTATTATGAAATTCTACATTAGGTTAATAGAAGAGATCGATTTTATTAGCAGGAGAATAAATAGCTTGTTTAATTGCCATGCTTTAATATATCGATGCTTGTTTCTTGTATTTTAATTTATTTCGTTTATTAAGTTACTAAATGTTAATTTTATTGCGGGATGGAGCATGCGGTTGACCGTAGATTATGTGACTTCCACGGAAAGGTATTTGCTAATTGTAATATTACAAACATCAAGAGGGTTGAGAATGCTCTTGATGACTACCCAAAGCAAAGTTCTTGCGATCAATATTTTGGAAATTCCATCGGGTTAGGCGTTTGCGGTTCTCGGGTCAAATAATTGACCATTTATTGCTTCGATGTGATGAAGTCGAGCAGAATGAGCTGTGGTTTCGATTAGGGGATGAGAAGGTGGCTCGGTTCGACTTGATGGAGTTTCTTCTTGTCCTTTGGTCTAAATCTTGGCAATGAAGAAGAAGTAAGACCAAATATTCGGTGGTCCAAAGACTTTTGAATAAATATTTAAAGTGGAAAGACAACGATCCACTTTTGTTGGTGGCGTCTACATTTGATGAAATGCGGTGATGGAAGATAAGTATAAACTTGGATTGGTGTACATATTGGAAGCGTGTTGAGATACAAACACCATAAGGCGAGCATTGATGTATTTTGCTTGGGCGTAGTCGACGATGTGGAGGTCTTTAATGCATATCCATGGGGTCGTGGGTGTTTTATGGACACATTGCATGCATTTAAGAGAACACATCGATCGAGGATCGAAGACCGATCGAAAGTATGATGTATATGGATTTCCATTGGCGGTCTGAGGTAACTTTTGAAACTTATAAATTGTAGCATTTTAGTAATATAGTATATGTAATGATATTAAATTTGTAGGTATGGGCTTTTGAGGCTATACCAAGCTTGGCCGATAAATGTGCTAGTAGGAAGGGTGGACTAGGATCCAGGGATGTTAAATTGGCGGTGACGGACATTCCTCTCTGCAAAGGATGTCATGACTATGCTTGGCGATCCTCGGTGAGAACTATTGATTTATATTGAATGTGATGTTAATGATAGTGCTTCCAATTAGCGTTAAAGTTCAATATATAAACAGAGTCTATACTATTACGACTCCTACACGAAGAGATGGAGAATGTGTACATTCGGGAGTTTACATTCACCGGTGCAGATCTATCTTGATCCATATCTTGTAGGAGAAGAGGTATGCATATATATACATATATTGTGTTATGATATGATATTTGTTTTAAAAATCTTGTAATAGTGTCTATTATGATTTATGTAGGGACATTCTCCCTCTTTTGTGATCACTTCTGTTTGCATCGAGCTTGGCGTTCTCCTCCACGCCTCGCCTTTCCCTACTCCTTCTCCGGTTGTCGTCGATCATCTAGAGCAAATTTGGGTGCAAATGTATCGATGATTTATTTGAAACGTTTGAATAGGCAATTGACTTGATGGAGCATCGAATTACTTCTCGGTGATGGTTTGAGGTCGGGCGATGTAAATAAGAAGGTTGGACGGTGAGTAAGAAAGTCGATGAAGTCATTGAGTGGGTAAGACCATATCATCACCACAGATACAATGGCGCGAGCTGCATCAGACGGGGTTCGGTTGAGTCACTGCGGTGAGGACCGGGAGGTGGACACGGAGATGGAGACTAGGAGCATCCAATTTGCGGCGGGTGTTCGGGGCAGATATGGAGATAGAGATGGAGATTGGGCAGCCCGATGCTCGAGGTGAGCAGGCTCTGAGATAGGGGGCGAGTTGTGGAGAAGGATGGTGTGGAGATGGGGTGGTAATAGAGGCGGTAGAGCGACTTGATGTGGAAAGCAGGGGTGACAAATAGGGAGCGGTTGTGGAGACCGATGGTGTGATTGATAGGGTGCTCAAGGAGGCGGTGGGCGGCTAAGCGTGGAGACCAGGGGTTTTGTTGAAGAAGCGGTTTGTGGAGACCGATGGTGTGACGGATGGGATGGTGTCGGGTGGTCGGTGGTCGGCGGGGTGTGAGCGATTGGTGATGGAGCATGAGGCGGGTAGTCAACCATGGGAGGTGGAGACACGAGTGTTGAAGGAGTGGTGACGGCGGATGTACCAGCTATCGTCTTCACTCGTGGGAAGAGGAAAAGCGAGGAGATGGTAGAGAATACGGAGATAGTTGGTAAGAGGTTGAGAGTACCTTGACTACTTGAGTTCTCCATTCACGGTGGGGTGAAAGAAGAACCTTTATTGTGGGTCTAAGATCGATCTATTCAAAAGGTTGATCGTCGAAGGAAGCGAGAGTTCTTAAGTGGTACTCTAAACTTGGAACTAGGTAACTTATTTATACATTTGGTAACATATTATTTTTGGACATCGGTTCCTAACACTATTTATTATTCGTCGCTTATCTATTGGGGAGTGTTCGAATGCGGGGCCTTAAACAATGGTTTCGCGACGTATTGTGGACAGAGGAAGTGGCTCATGAGATGAGGTAAGCAAAATTTTTGAAAATAAGTATGATATACTATACTTTGTTAACCGTGTAACCTTTTCGATATTTTAGCATGTTGACATGGCGATGTACTTGCTGCGACAACGAGTTGCCATGTACCAAAATCCTTGAAAACCAAAGAGTCATCATGGATTTCGGGTTCGAGAACATCTTGGATGTGGCACAAATGATGAAAGACTCATGTCCACAAGATTTTGAGTGCCCAGATTATCTCTTTGACTCGCACATGGGAAATCGCGGGAGTTTGGTCAACCATGGGAGGGATGTACACATCATATATTAGGTGCTCGCTAATGCTCTTTGGTTTTGTGAGGTTAACTTCTACGAAGGTGTAGTATATGTTTATGACCCCAAACAAGACTTGCCTTACACAAGGTCGACTTGAGAAAAATTTGGAGTCGGTGCGTTATTTCATCCCTATTCTTGCGAAGTCGGTAAATATTAACCTAGTAGACCCGGATCACGAGTGGAAAGGGTTGTGACGCGGTCAAGCAAAAAATTTCGTAAGTTTATTTGTTCGAGATGATATTTTTTGCATTATTTGGGAAATGTACATATTGATCCAAGCTAATTTACTTATTTGTTTGCGGTGATTGCGGTGTATTCACCATTAAGTTCATGAATTCTTAAGCATTGGTGAATCGGCGTTTCTCGTTTCTAATGATTATATGCCCATGTGGCGGACTAAACTAGCGACCGACATGTATACACAAAACTATGATCCATAGGATATGATTATTTTTCAAAATATTTAAATTTGTAATTTCTATTCATTTTGTAAATTTGTTTTATTTTTTACTGGTTGGGAAAAAAATTTTTATGCGTTATTGTGCGTTTTGTACATTTGTAAAACATATGGACACAAGTTATGAGACTTTGATAATTACGATTTACCTACCACATTTACATTCATAGAATTGTTGTATTAGTATTGAGTTAGCGATCATATAGAAGCGGTACATGTATAATCTAAAGATTTACATTAGCGATAATTGGACATCGATTAATGATTCCAATATCAGTTAACGAAATTATAACCGATTAAAGATAATCGGTTATATGTGGTCATTAACATATCAATTGGTGTAGGTTAACGAGAACATTATAGTAGGTTAACCTACTCCAAGTAGTAGAGTTAACATAATTGTGTTTAAGTTAATTAACCTACCCATAATAGGTTAACGAGAACAATTGAAAATGTTAACGATCTACATATAGTGTAGGTTAACAGAACAAATTAATAGGTTATCAACTACTTAGGTAGGTTAACATAAAAATACGATGGGTTAGCAGAACAAATAATGGTGTAGGTTAACCTACTCCGCCGTGAGGTTAACATAATTGTGTTTAAGTTAATTAACCTACCCATAATAGGTTAACAGAACAATTGAAAATGTTGCGGTCTACATATAGTAGGTTAGCAGGAACAAATTAATAGGTTATATCAACTACTTGGGTAGGTTAACATAAAAATACGATGGGTTAGCGAGAGTATGGTGTGGGTTAACCTACTCCATAGTAGGTTAACATAATTGTGTTTAAGTTAAATAACCTACCCATAATAGGTTAGCAGAACAATTGAAAATGTTAGCGAGTCTACATATAGTAGGTTACTTGCAGCTACATACGATGGGTTAACGAGACTACATATAATAGGTTAACAATTGATAGGATAATTAACCTACCCAATTGATAGGTTAACGAGAACAATTGATAGGTTAATTAACACTACATTATAGATCGTTTTAACAGATTGTTTCAATCGAGAATATCCTTTGGTAAGCTTGATATTTATATTTACAAATCCATAAGCAAACAATGTATCATAATTTAAAGTAAGTAAATGCATTGGTTCGATCCACTTGAGTTTGTAGTAAATTACAATATTAACCCGTTGTTTCAAAATATTACATAACATATTTGCAATTGACACATTGTTTGATCAAAATCTGCAATGACATTTCTGACATAGTGCATTCTCCCCCTCCGACCCGCGACTTTGAAGGCGTTGAAGGCGGTAGCGTCACGCGTTGATTAGAGAGAAAACACATGTGTCCCGGGTGCGATATTTTTGGTTGTATAAAATTACGCCCAACCTCTTGCGAGCGACGTACAACCCATTGGCCACTGCTATCAACTCCGATCTGCCACACTCGACCAGCGGCATCGTGAATTTGAACATCGTTTACAAATCTTGGGAGATTTGTCTTTGGCGAATGTTAGGGAGCAGCTTGTCAAATAATTCAAACAAGCGTTGCATTACATTATACAATTCCATGAGTGATAAAATGGTATATTAACACAATAAATGCTATATAAACTTACAATACAGCGGTGCGCGAAGCAGTGCGGACATAATGTCTGGAAGGATGGTAGAGGTTGACTTGTTGATGATGAACACACGGGTCACCCGTATGTATTTCACATGCGAGAATGGTCGATGTTGAAGTCGAGAAAGTAGAAGCTCCACGGTACTCGAATATGACCATATAGCAGAACATCGGTGAGTGGTGTGAGAAAAATCGAGACCATCCGATGGTTAAAATTATCCTATCCTCGGATCGGATAACTTCAATATACCATGATCGGCCACCCAAATCCGTAGGATAACCACGACTCCCAAGTAGATCCGGATATCATTCGTAAATTGCGGGAAGTATCTTACGCAATGTAAGCAAGTAAATGTTAGCGAGCGTTTTGAATGATAATGCAAACTAACATCAATCTATTTATGAGTTAAAAACATACCAATTGATCGCGGTGTCTTCTTTGGGTCAATTCGATAAAATACTCTTAAGATTTTACTGCTTTGCCATGTTCTACATTACGATAAATAAAAGTAGGTTAACAGAACAAAGAATGTTAACAAAATGCGTTAACATAACATGTATGTATGTTAGCGAGAAGCTTTGATAATATAACTTCATAGCAGCGAAATGAACTAGGTTAACGAGAACATTGTTAACGAGAACATGTATGTAGGTTAACATATGAAATCGAGTGCGTTAACGAGACATTTGATTAGGTTAATCTACTTCTTCAAGTAGGTTAACCTACTTCTTCAAGTATATTACTTAGAACATCCATTTTCTTATCCTACTAGTCATGGTCGGTTAACGAGATATTGGATTAGGTGATCCTACTAAATGAAGTAGGTTATGAGACTTAGATTTAGGTTACGGTGAAATCGAGATAGGTTAGAGAACTTAGATTAGCTTCACTATAAAATGAAGTAGGTTATGAGACTTTCATTTATGTTAACGGTGACATGAAGTATATTAACGAGAATACATGACAATTGATAAACTCATTATGAAATATTCAATTGAAGGTTATGAGACACGAGAACATGAATAACATGAGTGTAACATAGACTAAAAATAACACCGATTATCAAATTGATGAATATATCTAGAGATTTGTAACATAGACTACATGTTCACGAGAATTTAGGTTAATTTCATTAAAAATCGTGAAAAAAAAAAAAAACATATGCATTCAAGAGCACTTTGAATTAGGTTATGAAGCATTCAAAAGCACTTTTATTAAGTGGAATCTAAATATTTAGAAATGAAACACAAAACCTAATGTTAACCTAGTGCTTCAAGTAGGTTAGCCGAACAAATTATTAGGTTAACCTCTTTGCTTCAAGTAGGTTAACCGAACAAATGATATTGTTAACCTAACCTACTATTCATAGTGCATTAGCGAGCGATGTATTAGAGTTAACGAGCGATGTATTAGGTTATGAGGGCGAATTTCATATAGGTTAACGGTGACTGAAGTAAGTTAACGAGAACATGTATGTAGGTTATGAGACCTATATAATAATAGATTAAATAGACCAAAACCTGACACCTAATGTTAACGTCTTTGCTTCAATTAGGTTAGCAAGAACAAATAATTAGGTTCACCTACTACTTCAACTAGGTTAGCAAGAACAAATGATATTGTTAACCTAATGCTTCAAGTAGGTTAGGCGAACAAATGATATTGTTAACCTACTATTCATGATCGGTTAACGAGAACTTTGAATTATTGTAGCCGACTTTCATATAGGTTAACGTGAATTACGAGGCATCATTTACACTACACAATTTCGATTATTATCTTATTGATGAATAAACATAAGTTCAATCAATGATAAGAAATTAGTAAATACATGTTAACTTGACAAATATGTGATTTTATTACAAATTGTGCAAATAATGGTTGCAAAAGATAAGCGTAACCCGATGCGTTTCTACGGTTGTTTCTTGTTGGCAAATGAGAAAAAAAATTGGGCCTTGAGTCCTCTCACCTGATTTGTTGGAATAGAGTTTGACAATAGGGAAGAAGAGATTTTTGAAATCAAGAGATGTGTGGAAAAATTACTTGCGGAAAATGAGCGATCCTGGGAGACCATAAATTTCATAAAAGTTAAATTTTGAAATTTATTGATTTTTAACTTACAAATGTAAATTTAAATTTCTAATAAATATGGAATAAAAAGCGTTATTATATTATATTAAATGTAAGTGGAACTTAAATATTTATGAAAAAAAAAAAATTTTTACAATGTCAATATGGAAATAAAAAGAAAAAAATTTAAATTGAAGTGGGACCAAATATTAAAAAAAAAAAATAAATTTAAAATTTAAAATGTTACTTTTATGGATTTACAAAAGTTTATGGGTTTAATTTGTTTCATTGAAATTTAACAACTCGGATGAATAGGTTAACCTTTTGTTAAGGTTAACTACTAGGGGGTAGGTTAACTACTACTCTTAACAGGTGGGTTGTAGTGGGTTATTTGTTTCATTGAAATACTCTCGGATGGAATAGGACCTTTTGCTTGTTAGGTTGTAGTAGGTTAGGTGGGTTGTAGTTTATTTTTCATTGAAATAGGTTAAACAACTATCGGATGGAATAGGTTAACCTTTTGCTTGTTAGGTTAACCTACAGGGGTAGGTTTAACCTACTGTAGTAGGTTATTTGTTTCATTGAAATAGGTTCGGATGGAATAGGTTATTTGATTCATGCAAATAGGTTAACCTTTTGCATCGGATTAGGTTAACTTTTGCTTGTTAGGTTAACCTGTGGGTAGGTTAACCTAATAGGATTAACCTAGTGGGTTGTAGTATCATTAATAGATTCATTGAAATAGGTTAAACAACTATAGATTCATTGAAATAGGATCGGATGGGACACGATTCGGTGTAGATTGGTCACTTTCAAATTCATGCAATTGTCAAAAGGTCATGTGGCCTAGAGAAAAATAAGAATGTGTAGTAGGTTATGATTGTTTACATATGGGTATGTTATGAGGCATTGGAGTCTGTTAAGGCAAAAATGAAGGCCTATTTTGGCATGAGACCCCGAGGCACATTTGATCAAAATGCTTTGTTAGCGGATGGGGATCTGTTAATAATCTGATGTGAGACCATACATTATGAGCGTCTTCTAACGAAGTAATGTATATAGGTTAGGTTAACTTTGTCCGGAGTAGGTTAAGCTGGGCAATGTTAACGAGGAGGATTGAAGTAGGTTAACATATTTTGTGAAATAAGTTTACCAACTTTCTTAAGTAATGTATAGGTTAGGTTAACGGATCCCGGTAAGTTAACCTACTACTGTTATAGGGTGGATAAACATAGGTTAAGCGAATAGATTAACTAAGTAACCAATTTTGCTAAGATATATAGGTTACTCTATGCGGTAGGTTAACCTACCACATTAGCAGTGGATTGAACTATGTTTTTAAATTAATTGAAATAGGTTAACCTCACCCGTGTTGGTTAACCTACGTAACAGAAAGATTGAGGAGGTTAACCTACCACAATCGAGTTTGGTTAACGAGGTAACTCAACCTGATGAAAATAAGCTAGACAATGCATGATAAAATAAAATATTGTTTCCAAAAGTGCAATAAAATATTGTTTCCAAAATATTGTTTCCAAAACCTCCTTAAATTACATTACACTATTAAAACATTGTTTCCAAAAGTGCAATAACATAAAAATTGTTCAATTTTAAAGCGAGTTGTCTTCCTCGGCCCTTGTTGTGTACACGTTGAAAGCGGTATGTCGCTTTGTTTATGAGCTCGAACACACATGTGTCCCGGGACTTATATTCTTTGTCGAATAAAATCTTTCTTGACCTCTTGCGATCGTCGCACAATCCCATGCCCCTTCTATCAATCCGATCTGCCATACTCGACCCGGTGACATCGTGAATTTATACCTCGTTTACAAATCTTGGCGGTGTGTTACAGCGAATGTTAGGAAGCGTCTTGTACAATTATAAAAACAAGCGGTTTGTGAAAGTATACAAGTCATGAGTGCTAAAATTGATAAGAAAATCGATATACACTCGCAATACAGCGGTGGCGAAACTCCTTGCGACATAGTGTCTGGAAGGATGGTAGAGGTTGTTGGATGATGATGAAGCAATCGGGGCATCCATATGTACTTAGCGGCCGAATGGTCAAGTATTGAAGTAAAAAAGTAGAATTTCCACGGTACTCGAATACCACAAAATAAGCGAAATTGAGTGAGTGGTGTGCGAAAAATTCGAGACCATCGATGGTGAAAATGATTCCTTCATCGGATCGGATAACTTCTATATTCCATACTCGGCCCACCCATATCAGCATGATTGAACACTACTCCCAATTAGATGGCCATATAAGGTGGAAAATTGCGGTTAATGGGGTGGGCAATGTAACAAAATTACATATTCTGAGCGTTTGGAGCGATAATGCAACTATCGAAATCTATGGTGAGTTCAAAAACATACCAATTGATTGCGATACCTATATGCGGGTCGATTGCGAGAAAAAAAACTCTTCACACGATCATTTGCCGTATTTCTGTCGATAACCATAGAGTAGGTGAACATCACCTGATAGGACGAGTTTATGTTGTAAAATTAATTCTTAGTAGGTTAACATAACCATTGAATAGATTAACAAAACAAAACACAACAAAGTCCTTTATGAGACCATCTCGTATGTTAGGAGGAGGAGGATTGAAGTAGGTTAACGAACTATAGAATAAGGGTAAGCCAAGACAAAACACAAGCGTGGGTGAACCTACTTGTTATAGGGTGAGTTAACGAGAACTTTGAAGTAGGTTAGGTTAACCTACTTGTTATAGAATGAGTTAACGAGAACTTTGAAGTAGGTTAGCAGAACTTTGGGTAGGTTAACCTACCTAGGTTAACTTCAAGGATTACATTAACTACTACTATAACAAGTAGGTTAATTAACCTACGTCAAAGTTAGGTTAACATACTATATCAAGTAGGTTAGCAAGAATAAAACACAGCGTCTGTTAACCTACTTGTTATAGGGTAGGTTAGAACTTTGAGAACTTTAAGTGAGTTAACCTACTTAAGGTAGGTTAACGAAACAAAACTCGACAACGGTGGGTTATGAGAACTTTGAAGTAGGTTAACCTGCTTCTTCAACTAGGTTAACCAGAACATCGATTTTGGTAACGATAAGTCATAGTAGGTTAACATAACTTTAATGTATTAGGTTAGCGAGAATACAAGACTAAGCAGTTAACGCATTATCAAATTATCAATAGTCGGTTAGCAGGCACGGGACATCAATTTTAGCAGATACTAAGCAGTTCACGTATTATCATATTGATGAATGAACTGGTTTCTAAAAATCATAAGCAATAAAAACTACCGTTCACGAGAACACTACAAATCGTGGAAAAACAAGGAAAAAACAAAACAAAATGATCAGCGCACTTACGGTTGTGGAAAAACTTGTTGTGCAAATTAAGTCCATGATCCTCGATGCATTAAGTCCTCCTGCATGATTAAGTCCATGGTCCTCGGTCGTACTTGTTATGGAATGCAATGAAGATTAAAGAAATGTTTGAATTCGAGGGATTGGGGAATAAGTGTGGTAAATGAAACGATCTTGCCGGTTTCAACAATTTCATAAAAGTGTTAATTTTAAATGTTTGGGTTTTTAAATTTAGAAATTAAAACTTTAAATTAAAAATCTAATATGGAATAAATTACAAAATTTATTTTAGTTTAAGTGGGGCGAAAAATTGTACTTTATTTAAATGGGGATAATAAAATTGTACATTAATTAAGTACATTAATTTCTAAATTGTACATTAAGCGGGGTACCTTTTGATTGTTTGAAGGATCTTGGATACGATCGGGACCTGCGATTAGGTACATTTGGACAATCGGGGTACCTATATGTTGTTAGATGGATCTGGATACGATCGGGACGATTATGTGGAATCTACGGACAAGCAGGGTGCCTTTTGGTTGTTTGAAGGATCTTGGATACGATCGTATCGCGATTAGGTACATTTGGACAATCGGGGTACCTATATGTTGTTAGATGGATCTTTGGATACGATCGGGATACGATTGTGTACATTTGGACAATCGGGGTTTTATATGTTGTTTGATGGATCTTGGATCGATCGGGATACGATTAGGTACATTTGGACAATCGGGGTACCTATATGTTGTTTCGATGGATCTTGGATACGATCGGGATACTGCGATTAGGTACATTTGGACAATCGGGGTACCTATATGTTGTTAGATGGATCTTTGGATACGATCGGGATTGCGATTAGGTGAATCTTGACAATCGATGTACCTTTTGGTTGTTCGAGAAGGATCTTGGATACGATCGGGATATACGATTAGGTACCTTTGGACAAAATGGTACCTATATGTTATTCGAAGGATCTTGGATACGATCGGGATATGCGATTAGGTACATTTGGACAATCGGGGGTACTATATGTTGTTTCGAAGGATCTTTGGATCGATTGGGATGCGCGAGGTACATTTGGACAATCGGAATTTTTATATGTTGTTTCGATGGATCTTTGGATCGATCGGGATGCGATTAGGTACATTTGGACAATCGGGGTACCTATATGTTGTTTGAGATGGATCTTGGATCGATTGGGATGGCGATTAGGTACATTTGGACAAAAATTGCTATATGTTGTTCGGGAGATGGATCTTGGATGGATCGATCGGGATACTGCGATTAGGTACATTTGGACAATCGGGGTACTATATGTTGTTCGATGGATCTTTGGATACGATCGGGATCTGCGATTAGGTACATTTGGACAATCGGGTACCTATATGTTGTTTCGAAGGATCTTTGGATACGATCGGGATACGATTAGGTACATTTGGACAATCGGGGTACCTATATGTTGTTTGAAGGATCTTGGATCGATCGGGATACTGCGATTAGGTACATTTGGACAATCGGGTACCTATATGTTGTTCGATGGATCTTGGATACGATCGGGATGGACGATTAGGTACATTTTGGACAATCGGGGTGATTAGGTACTTTTGGTTGTTTGAAGGATCTTGGATACGATCGGGATCTGCGATTAGGTACATTTGGACAATCGGGATACCTATATATGTTGTTTGAGAAGGATCTTGGATACGATTGGGATCTGCGATTAGGTACATTTGGACAATCGGGGTACCTATATGTTGTTTCGATGGATCTTTGGATCGATCGGGATACGATTAGGTACATTTGGACAATCGGTGTACCTTTGGTTGTTTAGATGGATCTTGGATCGATCGGGATCTGCGATTATGTAGATACGGACAAGCGGGGTGCCTTTTGGTTGTTTCGAAGGATCTTGGATACGATCGTCCTGCGATTAGGTACATTTGGACAATCGGGGTACCTATATGTTGTTAGATGGATCTTTGGATACGATCGGGATGCGATTAGGTGAATCTTCGACAATCGGTGTACCTTTTGGTTGTTTCGAAGGATCTTGGATACGATCGGGATACTGCGATTAGGTACATTTGGACAATCGGTGTACCTTTTGGTTGTTTGAAGGATCTTGGATACGATCGGTGCGATTAAATAATAGGTTAACAGAACATTGATTATTAACCTGCTTGATAATAGGTTAACATAATCAATTGATTAGGTTAACTTTACATTGCATAGTATGTTAACGAGAACATTATAGTAGGTTAACCTAATCACTTGATTATGTTAACCTACTATGCACTAATAGGTTAACGAGAACATCCAGTTATTAACCTACTTGATAGTAGGTTAACATAATCAATTGATTAGGTTAACTTTACTATGCATAAAATGAGTTAACGAGAACATTATAGTAGGTTAACCTAATCGCGATTATGTTAACCTACTATGCTAATAGGTTAATGAACATCCGGTTATTAACCTGCTTGATAGTAGGTTAACATAATCAATTGATTAGGTTAACCTACTATGCATAGTAGGTTAACGAGAACATTATAGTAGGTTAACCTAATCAGCGATTATGTTAACCTACTATGCATAATAGGTTAACGAGAACATCAGATTATTAACCTACTTGATAGTATGTTAGCGGATCAATTGATTAGGTTAACCTACATTGCATAGTAGGTTAACGAGATCAATTGATTGTAGGTTAACGAGAACATCCGGATTATTAACCTACTCGAGGTTAACATAATCAATTGATTAGGTTAACCTACTATGCATAGTAGGTTAGCGAGAACATTATAGTAGGTTAACCTAATCAATTGATTATGTTAACCTACTATATACTAATAGGTTAACGAGAACATCTAGATTATTAACCTACTTGATAGTAGGTTAACATAATCAATTGATTAGGTTAACCTACATTGCATAGTATGTTAATGAGAACATTATAGTAGGTTAACCTAATCAATTGACCTCACGAGATAGTAGGTTAACATATCAATTGATTAGGTTAACCTCCTTTGCATAGTAGGTGAGCAGTATGGATAGGTTAACCTAATCAATTGATACATTATGAGATCATTTGATTAGGTGAACCTACTAAATATAGTAGGTTAACGAGCAAATTTATTAAATGTGAAGCGACTTTATTTCATCTCGGTCATTTTTCACATTGTTTCCTCATGATTTAAAATAAATAATAAAATAAACATCCACAATAAATCGATAAAATCATACAATAAATCATTTAAATGTGCATATACTATTCTCCGTCCATGCGGCTACTAGCAAGAGGAACGACTACTACAATTAAGTCGAGTGTGTCCGGTTGCGACATCTCTGCACTTACGGTGAGGGGCACTCTCGGTGATGGTATTCTTGAGGTAGATTTGCGGCCCGTGACCGTCGTTTCACTAAAGGTGGCAAAATATTGAGTGTGCTAGCAATATGGTGGGAACTTCCCATTCGACTTCATTTGGCGGGAATATTGTTTTGACATATCTTTGCTCTCAAAAATCAAGCGTGTGTATCTGAGAGCACAACACGTGGTGAAATCCCTCTGTACATTCTGCGGCGGTGACGACGTGTGTGCGGGAAAACTCTCTAGCGAAATTATGCGCTTGCGTGCAGTGTTGTCATCAAGTTCTAGCGTCTGGAGTGTTTGGTCCACTCTTCACGTCAAGCGGAATTGGTCTCTGACCTCTACATACAGCGTCTTTGCCACTCAGAGACTATTGAAAGTTTTCTTCCATTCTTGGGGTTAGAGTGCTTGTATGCATCTGCGACTCCTCGCGTCTACTATAAAACCATTCACTGCAACTTCTTTGCGTATGTTCTCTATTAGTGCAAAATTGGTAACTCCAGATCTTTCTTAAACAATGAATTGAAGTGACTACTGCATTATTTGATGTCATCATATTATGCGAATTCGATAAAATGTGCCCTTGCCCTTGATGTTCAACCCCCGTATCGATCAAATCTTGCCATGCTTTGATCGATTTATTATATATCTAAGCCCATAATTTTATCAAATTCCTCAAACCTTTGTATGCCTCTGCGCTCTCTTAAACAATGACAAGAGGCGAGGAACAAAACTTTCGTCTTCAAGTTGCCTTGTATATGGTACATCACATTAGCCATGGTGTGCATCGGGATAAACATCTACGATACCATTTTTTATACTATTACCCGGTCGGGACAAAAGCAATGTCCCCAGCGTCGCTTTGTTACTTCCTTGATTTTGTGAAGAACCGATTCAACGATTCATCATTCTCATTATCGACAATCTTAGAATGCGAGAGGATAAATTTGAATGTTAGCATCTTGACATGTAGCAATAAGCATCGTACCTTCATATTTTGCTTTCAAAATGTTCCATCGACCAAATTCGCGCCGCATTGAAGATATAAATCCTCTAATACACGGGCGAAAGCCGTGAAGAAGTATTTGAAGCGGTTGTCGACATCGATCTGAATAAAGAACAGAGCGAGTTTGTTTTCTCAAGTTGTGGCAATAGGAGGCGGTTTACTATAACTATCCTCGGGTGAACCCATTAAGTCCTCCATAAGCGCATTCTTTAGACTTCGGGCCTTTTGATAACTCATTACAACCCAGAACTCCCGGCCGGATGTCATGTATGATATCTGCAGTGCTGTCAAAGTTTTGGTCTCGAAACTTGTGCATTATATGTCTTCAATAACCCGTGATCGTGCTTATGCGTGATCATTCGGCGAGTCCCATATTATAAGTATGTTCCGTACATACTTGCGAATATAAAAAATATCGAGATGTGTCGAACTTACGTTGCTCGCATTAGCCACTTGCAATTATCATCTACACAAACAAGTGTGTACCTTTGTTTTATTTGATTTTTCACTTTAAATTGAGTTATGTTTCAGCGCAATCAAGTGCAAAGCTTCTGTAGATCTTTCTTCTTATCAAACAAGCTGGTCGACATGCAAATCTTCACCATCGGGAATCACTAGGTGTAAATGCGAGAAGATCGTGAACTAGGACCGACTGGTTGCTACGTGTGAAGCGAGGGCTATTAGATCGTCGTTTGTAAATGGAAATTCCTCTTCATTGTCTTGAACTATCTCGGGAGGTCTTTGTGTAGCATTTGTCTCTGGAAAAACTACATCATCATCTCGAGCTATCTCTCTTGTATTCCAAAATCATCACGGTTATGGTACAATTCATCCGAACTTCATCATCTGCTTCATTCATTGCGTTGGAGTGCATTCATAGGTTGCTCTCTCCTTATAAGAGTTACACATAGAGGAGTATGGTGTCTTTTGTTCGGTTCAATCGGCCACTTCAGCTGCATATGCGAAGTTATCTTTCTACCGTGAGCTGGAAAATTTGTATTATTAGGAAAAGAAATCAAACTCCATCTCGTATTACGAAGAGTCAAAAATAAGGAGGTTTCCTATTTCATTATACAATTCCGTATCGATGTATTCTCGGATACAACAAGTGCGACAACCCGATTCTCCATTATCCCATTCCATTTCCATGTCCCTTTGCCTTGGTCATTCTTTTTAAACTCATGAAGTAACAAATAGCAAGGGTGCCATATCGCATTTCAACAAAACAATTAAAATAGCGTTAGCTAAGTAACAACATCAATCCATATGGACTATTAACGATTTGTGTGGTTATGGTTTTATATTCTATTTCATAAGGGTTCTTAAGTCCGGTTGGTATGTTATGAGGCGTATGCTAAGTTCGGTCAACTAGTGGCTAATTAGAAAGTTTAGCAGAGCCAAAATTGTAGGTTAACACATAGCTATTTAGGAAAAGCAGACCAAAGTGTGGGTTATGAGACCTAAATGGTAGGTTAACGAGACCAAAAGTGTGGGTTAACATAGCAGCTGTTTGGAAGCAGACCAAAGTGTAGGTTACGAGACATCAAGTGTAGGTTAATGAGACTTAAATGGTAGGTTAACATTCAAGGGTAGGTTAGCAGGCCAAAAGTGTGAGTTAACATAGCAGCTATTTTAGGAAAAGCAGACCAAAGTGTAGGTTATGAGACCTAAATGGTAGGTTAACGAGACCAAAAGTGTAGGTTAACATAGCAATTTGTTTGGAAGCAGACGAAAGTGTGGTTAATGAGACATCAAGTGTAGGTTATGAGACTTAAATGGTAGGTTAACATTCGAGGTAGGTTAATGAGCCAAAAGTGTGAGTTAACATAGCAGCTGTTTAGGAAAAGCAGACCAAAGTGTGGGTTATGAGACCTAAATGGTAGGTTAACATTCAAGGGTAGGTTAGCAGGCCAAAAGTGTAGGTTAACATAGCATTTGTTTAGGAAAGCAGACCAAAATGTGGGGTTATGAGACCTAAATGGTAGGTTAACGAGACCAAAAGTGTGAGTTAACATACTTATTTGTTTGGAAGCAGAGACGAAGTGTAGGTTATGAGACATCAAGTGTAGGTTATGAGACTTAAATGGTAGGTTAACATTCAAGGGTAGGTTAGCAGGCCAAAGTGTGAGTTAACATAGCAGCTGTTTAGGAAAAGCAGACCAAAATGTAGGTTATGAGCCTAAATAGTAGGTTAACGAGACCAAAAGTGTAGGTTAACATAGCAGCTGTTTGGAAAGCAGACGAAAGTGTAGGTTTATGAGACATCATGTCTAGGTTATGAGACATCATGTCTAGGTTATGAGACCTAAATGGTAGGTTAACGATCGAGGTAGGTTAGCAGAGCCAAACTTGTGAGTTAACATAGCGATGTTTGGGAAAAGCAGACCAAAGTGTAGGTTAGCGGTCCTCGAGTGCAGGTTAACATACCTAAATGGTAGGTTAACGAGACCTCGAGGTAGGTTAAATAAGCGATCGAGGTAGGTTAGCGAGACCTCGAGGTAGGTTAACGAGACTAGGCGTGGAGTTATGAGAATAATAAGGTAGGTTACGAGATTTCGAGTGTGTAGGTTACGAGACCCGACATGGTGATTATCACGAACCTCAGTGTAGGTTAACCTACTTACTTCTTACCTAGGTTACCTTCTTCAATTTAAACTCATGAACAAAGATCTTTCCAATTAACACAATACGAGGAACAAAGATTTTGCTAATTAATTCGTTCAATTCATGCCGATTAATCTAATCATTTCATAATTCGATACCCACCTACTTGAAGTGAGAATGAACTTACTTACCAATTACAAAATGTCAACATGTTGGATTTTGTGTTGTTCCTGTGATGCTTGCGATGCTTGATCTCTACTTTGAAGATAACTTTTCTTTGCAATTTGATGAATGAATTAATGTTGGATCGTTTCTGTTCTAACGATAACGAGGCCGTTGTGTTCGATAAATGAATTTACCTTTTCATTTAATTCAATTTGTATCATTAAAAGGGTATTTAGGTCTTTTACATTTTATCTATTTTTGTAGTTTAATAAACTTAATAAGGGTATTAATGTCTTTTACAACAACAAAGGCGGCCGAAACTTATTTGTTAAAAGTTAGGCTATTCCATTGTATTGGTTGTTTGACAAGGCTATTTAGCCAAATTCCCCTTTTTGCACACCATGATATTAATTTTGCGGTAGGCACCCAAAATTAACTCATGCCGGCTGCGAACTTTAATACTCAAGCTCGGAATGGCCTGCCTGATCCACGAGATAGTTCATACAAAGTTCCAGCCGTGCCAAGGCTCTTCGACCTGGATGACGACTCGACCAATTTACACCCTTATCTTAATCAGTGCAAAGCAAATATTTATTATTTGGTTCTTGATATCATTGACAATTTCAGTGGCTAATATTCCATTCCCTTTCATGATTCATGAATGCAAAAATGCAGTAATTTGACTGATATGGGCGATTTTAGCGTCTGGCCAATACGTAAAACCATGAATTTTTTTTTAAAAAGTGGTGAAACTGTTAGTTTTCATCGTTCAGATTTAACGCATTTGGAATATGAACTGGCATATGAAGCCAGAAGAGGTCATATTTTGGAACAAGACGAACACAAAATGTGAAGATCAAAGCCCTACAACTCGTCCCAAATACAGGTTGGTGACCTTGGATTCCGTCAAATTTGAACATTAATTTGGTTTTATTCATGTATTTTAATGGATTTTCTTTGTTTATTTATAATTGATTACTCAATGTACTCTCACTCCTTCAAAGGGGCACAAGAAAATTATTCTAATCTGTTCCGTTCTGTTTCTCTTCATGTTTCTGGAAATCTGTTTGATTCATTATATATTCCGAGCATACAGCCTTAAAGGAAATTCACGGTTTCTTCCGAAACAACAAACTAAAGTATGAATCTTAATAATTTTGGCGTGGGTTGTATAATTCTTTTCCGTTGATCCATTTGTTTCATGAATCCATAATTAGTTTCGGAAGGAGAACTTAAAAACAATTAGGGTAAAGATAATTTGTAATGCATCAAGGAAAAAAGGAAAAAAAGAGAAAGATAAGTTACTTGAAAGTTCATTCATGGAATATTTGTACTAGGTTTATGTCAAAATGACATGCAGCCTCTGAAATTCAAAGAGATAGACAAGATCATCTCCTGTAAACTTTCGCTGGAATCGAATCAATCTTACGAAAAGATAAAAATTTAACGTGAGACAATCTTATAATTGAAGTGTCTGAGTGTATGGTATCAACTTTGTTAATGAAAGCGATTGAAACAAACAAAATGATCAATTATTTGAGTTGCTATTGGGATAAACAATGCAAAGCCGGCTGATCAGTTAGCCCCCATTATGAAGTTTAATCTTCTCTTGATATTATCTCTGTCTAACCAAATAATTCCAAAGTTGCTATGGACCCTGCATAAGAAAAAAATGTCATTTAATTAGGTATCGACAAGACACAAGGCGTAGTGAATACCAATGAGGTTTAAATCCAACAAGAAGAAGCAAAATACGATGTTTTCAAAAATGCTGTCGTTTTGATGCTGCAAAACCTATATAAAGAGGAAAAACAACAACGATAGACTTATGACCCCTTGTTGCATTGCAAAGATGAGAAGTGGATTTGTTTTAGTACTCTCTCTTTTGTGCCTGACAGCTTCTGTACAATGTCATGCTAGGAGGATATGGTCCTCTTGGAAAACTTACCAAGGTGCAGCGCTCAAAGAGATCGGTCTATTATTTTTCCAAGGATGGCGTCGTCACCGGTATTCACCGGTTTATATAGCACCTCGGGAAGGATTAAAGGAAGTTGACAAGATCTTAACTTTGCCTGGACAACCAAAGGTGAATTTTCTCAGTATTCAGGGTATGTAACTGTTGATGCTAAGGCTGGCAGAGCACTCTTTTATTATTTTGCTGAGTCTGAAGACCCTTCTAGCACTCCTCTAGTGCTGTGGCTAAATGGAGGTAAGAATATGCTGATTTCACTAATAGTACATGTTGTCTATCTCATTTTCTTATTATTACCATTCACACTTTTCTTGACATGGTTATTTAATTTTCTCAACATCAGAATGCTAACAAAATTAACTAAAGGGTTGCAGTAAACCTACTAGTTTGGCTGGAAACATGAAGAATATCTTGTTTCTGGACTGTCATCTAGTGTATGAACTTGCATTCACCTTCTTTTAGCAATCTCAAGCATCTTTGGAACTGCAGGACCTGGCTGCTCTTCAATAGGAGGTGGAGCAATGACAGAACAAGGACCCTTTCGGGTGAATCCTGATGGCAAAACGCTGTGGTATAACCAATATGCGTGGAACAATGGTGAGTACTTGCATCCTAAAGCTAGTTATCAAGAAGTATTCTTTTGAAAGTGCAGTGGCAAATAACAGAAACTATGTTGCTAAAAATGCAGTTGCAAATGTCTCTTCTTGGAATCCCCAGCTGGTGTTGGATTTTCTTATTCCAATACATCATCAGATTATATTACTGGGGACAAAAAACTGCAGCAGATTCATATACCTTTTTAGTTAACTGGTTGGAAAGATTTCCAGAGTACAAAACCGGGACTTCTACATAACTGGAGAGAGTTATGCGGTCATTATGTGCCTCAACTTGCTGATTTAATCCTTGAAAACAACAAACTCACAAATCAAACTGTCATTAACTTGAAAGGTGCTGTAAGCTTTCTGATAGGATATGCTGCCTGGTTATTTAATATATCTTTTCTATCAAGAATTATAAGATGAATATGGGCACGGTTTTCAGATTGGGAATGCATACATCGACTACACGGATAGGTGGACAGGCACTTATGACCATTTCTGGACAAGTGCTCTTATATCTGATGAAATTCATGAAGGCATAATTTCAAATTGTAATTTTTCTTCTGAGGCCACCGTTTCAGATGCCTGTGAAGCATACACAAGTCAAGCCAGCGTCCTTTAGCAACATCTTCATCTATGACATTTATGCTCCCTGTGCTCTTCCTCTTCAAATGTTCCCCGGTATACCTTAATTGCTAAATTCTTTGAAAATATATATTTTTTAGCTTCCCGTAATACTAATCTGATTGCTCACCTTCCATTCGTTTCCCGAAGCAGATATCAAGATTTGATCCATGCTCGGGACGATTATATCTACACCTATTTAAACACTCCTGAAGTGCAAAGGCACTTCATGCTAATATCACTGGAATTCCTGGATCATGGGAAGATTGCAAGTACTGCACTTCTCCATCTGACTCATTTTGTAACTCTTTTCTTATACAATACTAGATTACTAGTTCATTTAATTTTCCAATGATTTCCTCTATTAACCACACTCAATTTCTATATAAGCGGCGCCATAAATGGCGATTGGCAGGACATGCCTGATACAGTGTTACCTACCATTAAGAAGCTGATGGCTAGCGGCATTAGCGTTTGGATCTCAGGTATGATCCATTAGTGTTTTAATTATTCTTAATACATTATTGGGCATACTTGCCAAAATTTCTCTACTAATTAACCCGGAAAGAAAATAATGTCCTCTAACTACAGTTTCATTTATATATATCACTACCATATAATCCTGAAAGGTTCTGTTAGTCAATATTATGTCACATAGGGGATATTCTAAGTGTACACTTTCGATATGTGCAAGCGGAGATACAGATGGGATAATACCGGTTACAACAACTAGGTATTCAATGCCCAAACTTGGGGCACCTGTAAAGACTCCATGGTATCCTACAGGACTCCCAAGGCGAGGTAATTGAAAGAACTCACTTTATAATCTTGTTTAATTCTTGTCCATATCTACTCTATCCTAACACCCTTTTCTCTATCACTTGCAAGGTTGGAGGTTATGTAGTTGAATACCAAAATGTGACATTTGTGACCATAAGAGGAGCTGGACATTTTGTTCGAGCTACCAGCCTGGCGAGCACTTATCTTCTTCTCATCCTTCTTGGAAAGCTTCCTCGAAACAGAGCTAAACAGGAATAAAGTTAATTGCGAATAAAATGTTTGAACTGATCTTTTTCATATTGTCTTTGTGAAGACTAATACAAACAGATTGCATCAAATTGATGGAATGTACTTTACAATGAATACTCAAATTTTGAATAACAGCTATCACCTTGGAAGCAAAGATTTGAGAATATATATATGCTGAATGACAGAGAACTACATTTGTACTAATAATCACTTGCCACGAAACTAGTTGTTCTCCTGGTCTAGACGTTTTGGTTTTCTTGTTAGTTGAAAAGACTGATTTGAAGCACCAAAAATACAAAGAGCATGATGTTGATGTTGTGAAACTAAGAAGAATTTATTATTCAGTAATATGAAAGTGGCTACAAAGAGAACATAAAGTTCAAAACACTTAAAATAAAAAACTCTAGACAACGAAAGAGACTAAACTACCCATAATAAAGAAACCTAAATACAATAGTAAATAATACCCTGTCAAACTCATGATGTCAAGCATTGATAATTTACCAATCAGAAAGCAGCGATAATCAATCTCCATATTCTTGCCGTAAGCTCATAAATTTGCAAATTCAGCTATATGGAACAACACTATTGTGAAGATTCAATAACTAACAACTTCAAACTTAATTGCAAAAATCAAGCGTGGTCACCTGAGCGAAAAACTACGAGGAGGAAGAAAACACCTTAATGCCATTGAAGAAGATAGAACTATACCATGCTACCAGTTAGCCACCACAGGCCAGCAATTGTAACCAAATGAAATAAAGGACACCAGCTGATGCAAATACCATTTGGCCACAGGGCAGCCAGTCAGAAGAGTGGGGAGACAAAAAAAACAAACACCTAACGAATGCACACGTGTGTATACAGTTAGCCAACAACTCCATATCACCTAGAGCCAAATACCAACCAATACCAAATCAACTGGATGCAAATATCAACCAATTACAGATCATGTGGATGCAAAGACTAACCAATTCCTAGTGATATGGGACATGCTAACACTAGCGTTGAGGCATTTTGGCACCTTACAGACGTATTTTGGCATCAGGCAGGACTGGACCTTGGGCTTGTAAAATTAATCCTAAGATTAATTCATCCCTGGAATATACATATATAAATAGAAATGACTATTGGATTTTGCGGAAAAGGCCACTTGATGTCTACAGGCTTATTTATACTGGTAGGGGTCACGGAAAATATAAGAAATTTTCAAAGCACTCTGTCATTAACAATTTTCGGCAGCTAATATTCGATTTCCTGATGTGAATGGAAAAACAAAACCTATTATTTTAAGTTAGGCTAAAGGGCTTTGCCATAAGTTGACTGATGTGGGAAGATTTTAGCATTCTGTTTATTCTCCACCAAATACAAAAAACAGAATGAAATATAAAATATGAAGAAACTGTTAGTTTGCATGTTCAAACTTAGCGCATTTGGAATATGAACTGGCATATCAAGCTAGAAGAGTCATATTTTTATGCGAGGCGTGCACAAATACAGGTTGGTGAACTTGAATACCATCAAATTGCACTTTAATTTGGTTTCATTATGTCTTTAAAGGTTATCTTGGTTAAACTGTAGTTGGTTACTCAATCTGGTATAGTTTGTAAACTCACTCCTTCAAATGGGAGCTCAGAAACTTATTTTAATCAGTTCTGTTTTGTTTCTTTTGCTTCTCTTCTTGTGTTTGAAATATGTTCGATTCCTTTTAAGTTACGAGCAGACAATCTTGCATGGTATCTACTTTTGTTTAAACCCTCAATTTGCCTGCTGCTTAACGCAATATAGAAATAAGATAAATTGTTGTGCCTCGAGGAAAAAGGAAAAGGTGAACTACTTGAAAGTTCATATCATGGAAAAACTGCCGTAAGATTTCTGTGCAAATGATACATAGCTTCTGAAGGTTTCATTCCTTCTTACTGTACTTCTGGGTCATCCCAAACGAATGGTAAGAAGAGGTCAGCCAAACTGCAGTCCCTCTGTATTTCAAATATAGACAAGATCGTTTCACGAAAATTTTATTGGAATCAATTAGAGTTCTTAAAAACGTATTCAATCAAACAGATTAATTTTTAATGCGGAGACAGTCTAAGTATTAAAACAGTCTGAGCATATGATGCTAGCTTTATTATTGAAACAAACAAAAACAATTATTGAGTTATAATCTGTTGGTATTGTCTCTATATCTTAACCAAATAATTCCGAAGTTAGAGAATGTCAATGAAGTGTAATCGAACAAGAACAAGCGAAATACGATGTTTTTAACAAATGCTGTAGTCTTATAATGCTGCCAAAACTACATAATAGAAGAAAAATTGTGAAGTTTCAGAATCTTTATTATTCTGTATATCGATACTGCAATACAAGGATGGTGTATACAGTATATATTTGCAAAGAAGAAATTGTTAATAAATATTGTTTTATTTATTTATTAAAGGGTAGAATAGTCTTTCCAGAACTTAGCCTATATATAGTTTATTTGTTATTAGGTTTCATTAAGACTTTGTATTATGTTTTATTATCGTAAGAAACCCTAACTTCTTCCTTTTCTTTTGATTGTTATTGTTCTTTGTTTGTCTATTCTATATTGTTTAACATGGTATCGAGCTAGGAATAATGGGTAGTTTTTGGTAGTTGTTCGTGAGTTTTTTGATGGAAGTCGGTCCTCGTGCGGTCTCTTCCTCAGCAGTTTTAAAGCAGTTATTTTGGCAGTTTTCCGGCCGTTTTTATTTTCGGCAGTTTTAATGATTACAATTTATTTCCGGTGATTTTCGGTATTTTGGCAATTTTTTCGGTGGTTTGATATTACTGCGTTTGAGGTATTACAGTACCTCAATTTGGTATTCGTTGTGTTCCTATTTTTTTTTTGTGTATTTGATTATAGCTACGAAAGAGATGATTCCTTGATCTATCGGTGTGAGGTTGGATGGAAAAAATTATTCGTATTGGAATTATGTAATGAGAAATTTTCTTAAAGGTAAAAGCTATGGGGATATGTTGGTAGCAATTGTGTGAGACGTGAATCTGCTGAAAATTATGCTACTTTGATAGATACAGGGCGCCAATAATGCAAAAATTATTACTTGGATTAACAATTCATTGAGCATTCTATAGGTGTACAATTGGCTAAGTATGACCTACGGACAAAGGGTTTGGGATCATCTACGAAGTTATATACTCGGTCGAATTTTGCAAAGCGGTATCAATTGGAAAATGACATACGAGCTATTGTTGAGAATACTATGAGCATTCGAGAATTTTATTCGGCTATGACAAATCTATGGGATCAAGCGGCCCTTAGGAAGATGATGAACTAAAAAGCAGTTAATGTCTACATTGCTCATAGAGGCGGCAGCAGTTGGTGCAATTTTGATGGCCGCCCGCGGTGATTTTGAAGGACTTGAGGTTCTATTCTACATCGTTCTCGCTTCCTTGAGTTGATTCGGGTTGTCGGTGTTTGTTGGTGAAGAAATGCGTCTAAAGTGCAGTGTAGAAAAGGAACTCTTTCGACTCAGAGCTCATACGTATTAGCGATACCTTCTCAACCACCCTCTAATAATCGAATAGGCCTTACAAGGCTGCCTTGACAGTGCGGTTTACAAGAGAAGAAAGGTCATTGGAAGACTCGGTGTCCTAAGTTGAGGCAATGAATCAGCAACAAGCAACCTTGGCGGCAGCAACCTCGAGGCTTGGGCATGGCAGCGATCGACATCGCGAGGTTATAGAGCACCTCGGGGTTCTGAGACCACCTCGGGGTTACTGACACACCACTGATCTATCTGCGGCGATCGCCTCATGAGGTCCCTTCTGGCAGATCAAGTACTACAGGTGAGCAATTTGAGCAATTTGAGAAGTTCCTCTCCCTTCATCCATAAGCTATATACGCCCTCTTCTTAGTAGGTCATTCCTCTCCTAGTGTATCGGGTATATCGTCTTCTTTATGGGTCTTAGATTACGGTGCTTCACATCACATGTCTCCGATTCTTGCGTCTTTTACATCTGTGTCTCCTTAAGTCATCTATCCTGTTATATTCTTGTGGCACTCCTATATGCCTTTAGCGGTGTTAGTTCTATTGTTACTCTAACTTGTCTCTCCATAATGTTTATCATATTCCACAACTTCACATTAAATCTTTATACATAGGTCAGATTATGTGACTCTAATTGTTTTGTTGGTTTTCCTCTTCTTCTGTTTTATGCGGGATCTGCTGATCTCGAAATTTGGTTAGGACGGGCCGTGGCGAGGGGGACTCTATGTTCTAGATGAGTTAAAAGTACCGATTCTTTGCCACTACTAGTGTTGATTTGTCTTCTTTTCGTTTGAGTCATAGGTCTTCTAGTTTTTATTTATGGCATTCTCGTCTTGGTCATATTTCATCTTCTCGTTTGAGATTTTTAGTGTCACAGGGGCTTTAGGCAATTTGCAAACTTATTGATATTTACGATTGTAGTGGATGTGGTGGCAAAATTTTCGACTTTACCTTTTAATTGAAGTATTTTACATTTCTTCTTCTCCGTTTGATTTGATCCATTACGATGTATGGGGACCTTCTCACATTCCCACTAAAGGAGGTCTCGATATTATGTTTCTTTCATTGATGATTATACACGTTATTGTTGGGTTTACTTAATGAAACATAGATTGCGAATTCTTTGAGATATACACCACTTTTCCAGAGCCCTTGTCAAAACTTCGACATTACTAGCATTGTTATCAAATGTTTTAGGTGTGATTTGGGTGGGAATATACTTCTAACAAATTTTGTGAGTTGCTTGCCTTAGATGGAACTATTCACTTCCAAACTTCTTGTCGAGATACTCCTCCAACAAAAGCGGTGTTGCGAGAGAAAACATAGACATATTGTTGAAAGCTGCTTTCGATCTCTTATTATGCCTCTCTTGTTCTAGTGTGTTTTGGGGTGAAATTTGTTTTGACAGCGTGCTTTGATTAATACCATCCGTCTTCTCATATTTGGTATCTCTCCTTTTGAGAAATTGTATGGGTATTCTCGGATTACTCATTCTTTAGAGTTTTGGTAGTACACCTTCGTTCTCCGCCCTCATGTGGGCATGACAAATTGTCCTCTCGATGCGCTCTTTGTGTCTTTCTTGGTTATGGTCAAGGTCAAAAAGGGTATACGGTGTTTTGATCAATTACTCAAAACTTTATGTGTCTCGTCATATTGTTTTTTGAGCATATACCTTTCTTTTCTATTCCGATACGCTACGCGGCTTGAATAAACTTTGATCTTATTCATTATTGATCCTTTTTACGAAGATTACGATGGTTTGTAAATCACTGGGTTTCTACTACATGAGAACCTCCTTATCGTGTCCTTCCTCCATTACCTTTGCTGTATTATACTCGTAGAGTGCGTACTACACTTCTCGGTATTGAGCTCCCTCTTCTCCTCTGGTCCCTCGAAGCTTAAATGCGAGATTGTGGATCCACCTCTCGTGGATCCACCCGCATTCGTAAGTCCACAAAGTTACGGATTTTTCTTATTCTTGTTGTTACGTCATCTTTTACTTCCTTTTAGCTTCTATTCATTGTCTCTCAGAGCCTTCTTCCCTGAAAGAGCAGTTCTTGATCCGCATTGGCGACAAGCTATGGATGAGAACTCTACACTCTGCATAAGGCAGTGCTTTGGGATTTGGTTCCTCTCCCTTGGGTAAGGCTGTTGTTGGTTGTCATTTGGGTGTATAAGATCAAGACTTCATTCGATGGGTCTATTGAGCGATACAAAGCTCGGTTGGTTGCAAAAGGATATTACGCAACAATATGGTATGGATTATGAGGAGACTTTTGCTCTGTTGCGAAAATGACTACTCTTGTACTCTCTTATTCTTTGTAACTTGGTTAGAGGGTGAGGTATCTCTCAACTTGATGTTAAAATGCATTCTTGAATGGAGATCTTGAGGAAGAGAGTTTTATAGAGCCCCTCACAGGTTTCCCATAGTTTTAGGTATGTTTGCGAGGCTCGAGAAGGCTTTATATGGTCTCGAAACAAACACAGCGTGCTTGGTTTGAGAAATTTGTTGTGATCTCTTCTCTTGGTTTTGTTTCATGGTCGTGATTCTGCACTCTTTATTAAGTGCTGCTTGATGCGAGTCGTATTATTCTTTTGTTATATATTGATGACATGATTATTTGGTGATGATATTCTGGTATTTTGTTTTGAAAATGATTAGCTAAACTGGTTTGAAATGAAGGATTTGGGCCCTCTCGGATATTTCTTAGGTATTGAGGGTAGCCTACTCGCCCAAGGTTATCTTCTTTCTCGATCGAGTATGTTGCAGAATATTCTTGGCGAGGCTCAGACTTCGATAATAAGGTATCGACACTCGCCATTGAGAGTTAACGCCAAGTATTCTTCTTACGATGGTATATCTTTGTGATCCTACTTTATACCGTACTATTGTTGGGGCTTGGTTTATCTCACTATTACTCGTCCACGATATTGCATAGCCTCTTATTTCATATTGTTAGTCGGTTTGTTGCTTCTCCCTCTACAGTTCATTGGTGCTGCTATTCTTGGATTTGCGATATCTTGAGTCGATCTTCAGAGTCTTCTACTTCCATCCACTTCTCCCTTGGATGCGTGCATGCTAACTCTTGATCTGGCGGCGTGATCTCTACGGATCGTAAGTACATTCTTTGGTTCTGTATCTTCTACGGGTGATTTCTCATTTCATGGAAGAGCAAAAACAATCTATTGTTTCTCGATCTTCCAGCGGCGAATATACGATGCTATGGCCTCTACTACCAAAGAAGGGTTGTTTGAGTTCGTTGGTTACTTACGAGATATGGGAGTTTTCTTTCGTCCCTCCTATGTATTGT
Source organism: Forsythia suspensa (assembly GCA_023638005.1). Taxonomy (NCBI): domain Eukaryota; kingdom Viridiplantae; phylum Streptophyta; class Magnoliopsida; order Lamiales; family Oleaceae; genus Forsythia; species Forsythia suspensa. The sequence goes on from CM042665.1 coordinate 421,536, forward strand.
GACAATAAGAGTGCTATTCGGATTACTCACAACTCGGTTTTCCATAGAGCAGACCAAGCACATCGAGATCGATTGTCATCTTACCCGTCGTCATCGTTAAGCATGGCTCCATCACTTTGCCTTTTGTTTCCTCTTCTTACATGATTGCTGATTTCTTTACCAAGTCGCATTCTATTTCTGGTTTTTCGTTTTCTGGTTGTGGAAGCTCTCGATGCTTATCGATTTCTTTGCATACGTGAGTTTGAGGATCAGTAATAAATATTGTTTTATTTATTTTATTAAGGGTAGAATAGTCTTTCCGAGCTTAGCCTTATATAGTTTATTTGTTATTAGGTTTCGTTAGAAACATGTATTATGTTTTGTGTCATCGTAGAAACCTAGCTTCTTCCTTTTTTCTTTTTTGATTATTGTTGTTCTTTGTTTGTCTATTCTATATTGTTTTTATGAAATATCCTATCATCTCTATAGAAAGGAAAGTCAATAAATAATATATGGAAAATCAACTAAAAATATACATAGATTGAAACTAGAATCACTGTGTAATGGAAAGGTAGTGAATTGATGCAGTGATTTCAGCATCAAGATCTGTGCTGTATCTTTTCAAATTCCTTCCTGGGTTAGGTTGTATGAACGTTGCATAATATTTCCAATATCAATAAAACAAGAAATAATGAACGTATCCACCTAATTTCCTTTGCAAAGATGAGAGGTGCATTTGTGAAGTTCTCTCTCTTTTGTGCCTCACCAACTTCTGTACAAATGTTGTTATGATAAGACGGATATGGTCCTCTTGGAAAACTTACCAAGATCACGATGTTCAAAAGATCAGTTGATTATATTTACGAGGATGGTATGCTTGTGAGTATTCACCAGTTCATGTAGCACCTCGGGAGGATTGAAGGAGTTGACAAGATTTTGTAACTTTACCTGGACAACCAAAGGTGAATTTTTCTCAATATTCAGGGTACATTACTGTTGATCCGAGAGAGGCGGATAGAGCACTCTTTTATTATTTTACAGAGTCTGAGACCCTTCTAACCAAACCTCTAGTGCTATTAGCTAAATGGAGGTAAGACTATTGATAGTGCTTTTCTTGTGTTACCTCTCTCAGGTATTTCAACATGCTTATTTCTTAAATTTTCTCAACATCAAAGGTGAATTTGCAGTGTGTTGATGGAAATAAATCAACACCTTGAGGTAAAACAAAATTAACTTCAGGGCTTGCATTACAATTTACAAGCTACTAGTTTTGTTAGAAATAAAGGAAGCATTTCTTGGTTATAGACTTGTCATCAGGTGTGTATGAACTCAAGTACCCTTGGGACTGCAGGACACAGATGCTCTTCAATAGGATCTGGAGTAATGACAGAACTTGGACCATTCTGAGTAAATCCGGATGGAAAGACTCTGCGGTATAACAATTATGCCATGGAACAAAGGTGAGAACTTTGCATCTCTAAAACAAGTTATCAAGAAGTATTCATTTGAAAAGATTGACCTGTTAAGAAAATTATATTGCTGGAAATGCAGTGGCAAATGTCCTCTTCTTGGAATCTCAGCGGTGTTGGATTTTAGTATTCCAATACATCATCAGATTATGTTACTGGGGACAAAAGAACTGCAGCAGATTCATATACATTTTAGTTAACTTTAGCTGGAAGATTTCAGAGTACAAAACCAGATTTCTCATGTCTAGGAGAGGAATTCCTTGCGGTCATTATGTGCCTCAGCTGCTGATTTAATCCTTGAAAACAACAAAATCACAGAATCAAACTGTCATTAATCTAAGCTTGAATTGCTGTAAGCTCCTTGATCATTTGCAGACGTAGTTTCTTTTATGTTTTATACATGGAAGAATTATAGGATAGATGTGGACATGATTTTTCAGATTGGGAATGCATATATCGACTATACGGATAGGTGGACAGGCACTTATGAGCCATTTCTGGACAAGTGCTCTCATATCTATTGAGAAATTCATGAGGCATTATCTCAGTGCAATTTTTCTTCTGAGGTCACCTTTACAAAAGTCTGTGAAGAATACACACAGAATCGAGGCTGACAAGGCCATAGGCAACATCTTCATCTATGACGTTTATGCTCCTTGTGCTCTTCCTCTTCAAATAATCCTTGGTATATCTTAATTACTCATTCTTCAATATGTACTTCTTGGTCACAAAAACATCATTGTTACACTACTGCGATGTATATTATTTAAATAAGTATCTTCAACACACCCCTCATGTGTGGGGTGGGTTTTTCCTATCAAGTTTAACGTGCTGGGTTTCATTAAATGGGTCAGTAGGGGACCTCAAGCCATGACTTTTCTCTAACTTTTGATCTGTGTTGGATACGCATTACGAAGCAACATTTATTTGGAAAAGGCCATGTATATCGTTTAAATATTATGTTGATATATATTATTTCCCTAGCATAATATTATTCTTCCTTCCCAACGCAGTAATCAATTTCTCACTTTCCATTCCAACTTCGAAAGCAGATATCGGATTTGATCCATGCTCAGATGAATTTATGTCTACCTATTTAAACACTCCTGAAGTGCAAAAGGCACTTCACTAACATCACCAGGTTTCTGGTCCACTTGGGAAGATTGCAAGTACTGGCACTTTTCCATCTGAAACATTTTTGTAATGCTTGATCAAATAAGTTTCCGAAGACGATCCTATAATTAAATGCACTCCATTTCTATACAGTGACCCCATATTTGAGCAGTGGCAAGACATACCAGAAACAGTATTACCTACTATAAAAAGCTGATGGCTAGTGGCATTAGAGTTTGGATCTACGGGTGGATATTATACATACATGGTAAGTTTCTTGACTGTATGAACCCGAAAGATTTAAGTGTAAATTTTCAATGTACCTGCAGTGGAGATACAGATGGGATAATACCAGTTACAGCAACTAGGTATTCAATGCACCCAAACTTGGGTCACCTGTAAGACTCCATGGTATCCCTGGGACTCCCAAGGCAGGTAATTAGAAACAACTGTTTTATTACACTTTTAAATCTTGTCCATCTCTACTAAGATAGCATCCTAATGCAATTCTCTATCACTTTTAAGGTTGGAGGCTATGTAGTTGAATACCAAATGTGACATTGTGGCGATTAAGAGGAGCAGGACATTTTGTTCCCAGAAATACCAACTAATGACGCACTTACCTTCTTCTCCCTCCTTCTTAGGAAAAGCTTCCTCCTGCACAGAGCTAAATATGAGTCAAGACTTAATGAATTAAATGTTTGAACCGATTTTCCCCTCATTGGTATTTGGTGAGACTAATTATAAGCAGATCTTGTATCAAATTAATGTAATATTTGCAGAATTAAATTTTATACACACATTAATTTTTGAGATCAGCTTTATGAATCTCTTTCCATCACTCCGTTCACTTTGTTGCTAGATCTAGTGGAAGATCATAATCAATCACAAGCGATATTTTGGTTTTGTTCTAACTCTCATCTTCTAATCTCTCTTTTACTAGGGATCACATGAATCATTTGAATGAGTCTCTTTCAGGGCTACGGAGGACATGCTCCAACGACCTATGTCATCCTTCCTATAATATATTCATTGGAACTTTATCAATTTGGATTAACTTCTATTTTTCGTTGTTTGAAAATATAGAAGAGTAAATATTTGGAAACTGTTAGTTTTCATGTTCAAACTTAGTGCATTTGGAATGAACTAGCATACCAAGCCAAAGAGTCATGTTTTTAGAAATATGAACTAGCATACCAATTGGAAGAGTCATGTTTTTAAACGGAATGAACACAAAGACATGTTTGGTATGTACTACTCGACACTACATCAACAATATTTTAGCTTCTTCATTTCTCTTGATTTAATTGGGCATTGTACGATCGATCTTGCTTAACAATCCAAAATACTCCGAATAAGGTGAAGTGAAACTTAGATTTCATCAAATTGGAACTGTAATTTGGTTTTCATTTTATTTATTTAATGTAATTTCTTGATTAAGTTGTAGTTGATTACTCAGTAACGTATAGTTTGTGCTTTTACCCCTTGAAATGGGGCACAAGAAAAATTTGTTTTTCTGTCCAAATGATACACAGCCTATGAAGGTTTCAAAATGGCTTAAGATCATTTCCTGAAAATTTCGTTTGAATCGGGATTAGTGATCCTAGAGACTTGTACATATTTCAGGAAAAAAAATGAATCTTGCACTAGGAACAATCTAATTATTTAGAACTCTCTGAGCATATACTGTCAGATTTCTTGAAGATACGAATTGAGATCAAACCAAGAAACCAATTATTTGACCTACTTGAGGATAAAACAATGCAAAGCCAGCTGATCTATTTAGCCCATTGTGAAATTTAATCTTTTGTTGGTGTTATCCTATATCTTAACTAAATACTTCTAAACTTAGTGATTATCAATGAGTTGTAAAATTAACAAGAACACTCAAAATATGATGTTTTTCAATGAATGCCGTTTGTTGTTTGAAAGTGCTGCCAGAACCTATATAAAGAAAAATCACAATGGACATTATCCCCACCCCACACTCTATTTGCATTGCAAGGATGAGAAGGTGCATTGTTTCTAGTTCTCTCTCTCTTTTGTGCCTTGCAGCTTCTACATACAACAATGTTACACGGTGGGAGAGGATATGACCCTCTTGGAAAATTTATTATCGAGTCACGACGGCTCAAAAAGATCGATCAATAATCCCTCTTTGAGGGTAAATATGTTCACGGTATTCACGGTTATGTAGCACCTGAGCGGATTAAGGAGACTCGGTCTAGCCTTGGACAACTTCAAGTTAATTTTTCTCGATGTCGGGGTATGTAACGCGGTTGATCCTCGGCTGTTGACACTCTTTTACTTTACTGAATCGAGACCCTTCCAATGACCTCTAGTGCTATGGCTAAATGGGTAACAGTAGCACTATGATGATTTCGGCGGCGGTGGCACGTATTGTATATCCTTTTCTCATTATTGCTACTCACGATGTCTTGAAATTTTGCGCCTTTACAAGGTAGATTTGCTGATAATGCTGATGCACCATATAAATAATTATGTCAAGGGCTAGTTTGATACATAGTAATGAGCGACTACACCGCATATGATAAGATGGATAAGATTTTTAACTTTCATGCAATAACGTCCAATCTAACGTCCCTCAAGATTGTATGTCATCGTAAAGCAAATAAAAACAACTAAAGGGCTTGCACTAAGAACTCATCAGATACCCCAACTTATAGAGTTGTTTCAGTTTGATCTTGATTTCTTTTTTTTTCTCCAAGAATAATCCGCACAGAACTTTTATTTTTGTTAAGCACTATGTCTACCTCCTCCATATGCTGACTTAACGTTTTCAGTTTTTATCTTCCAACTGGGCAAAATATGTTTTCAGCATTGTTTTTATCGTCCAACTAGGTGAAATATGCTTGTGCATTTGTCACCCAGAGTGGCTAAAAGAAAGCCAAAAGGGCTCAAACTCATTTTTTAAAAATTTCACTGAGAAAGAGGAGTCTTTACAAAAGACGCCACACTGCGAGGGAACCTAGGTCGAGAAGTACAGATAAAAAGGACATTTTAGAGTGTCATTTCTTTTATGAAACTTGCATTTGACTTTGGTATTAGTAATCTCAATTATTCTTGAAACTACAGGACCTGGCTGCTCTTCAGCCGGAGCTGGAGCAATGGCAGAATTTGGACCGTTTCAGGTCAACCTGGACAGCAAAACTCTATTGCATAACCAATATGCCTGGAACAATGGTTCGTACTCGCATCCATAAAACATGTTAGCTTGAGAATATTTTTAATTTTTTTTTTTGGAAGAATGGCCTGTTATAGAAATTCTGGTGTTTGAAATACAGTAGCAAATATCCTCTTCTTGGAACTCCTCAGCTGGTGTTGGATTTTCTTGTTCAATACATCATCAGATTATGTTACTGGGGACATAAAACTACGGCAGATGCATATACCTTCTAGTTAACTGGCTGGAAAGATTTCCAAGTACAAAAACCCATGATTTCCTACATAAAGGGAGAGAGTTATACTGAATGTTATGTGCCTCAGCTTGCTGGGTTGATCCTGAAAAGCAACAAAATCACAAATCAAATTTGTCATTAACTCTAGAAAGGCATTAAGGTAAACTTCCTGATAAATATGCTGCCTGGGTTCATTCAATATATTCGTTTAATTAAGAATTATAAATCTTAATATGGACATGATTTTTCATACTGGGAATGCATATATAGATATTCGCGGATACAGAGGCTGGCACTTTTGACCATTTCTGGACAAGTGTAACCTCACTTATCTGATGAAATTCATGAAGGCATAATCTTCAGGTACAGTTTTTTTCATCGACCAACATTTGAAGAAGTCTGTAGAGATTACTTAGATCCAATACAAGGAAACCACATAGGCGACATCTTCGTCTATGACATTTATGCTCCCTTGTGTTCTAACTTCCTCTTCAAATTCTCCCGGGGGTATATCTTAGTAGCTCATTCTTTCAGTATATATAATTTTCGCCTCCCCGGAATAATGATCCTTTCCATTCTTTCTTGAAGCAGGTATCAAATTTTTGATCAAGTACTCAGATGAATTCGTTTTTACTTATTTAAACACTCCTGAAGTGCAAACCGCTTCATGCTAACATCACCAGGCTTCCTGAGACATTGGGAAGATTGCAAATTACTGCATTTCTCATACTGGGTTTTTAAAACCTCTGTATACAATACTAGTTCATTTCAATTTTCCGAAGACTAACTTCTCACTAAAAACACTCCATTTCTATACAGCGACTTTGTTCATGATCACTGGCAGGATCTCCGCTAAATGCAGTGTTACCTACTATAAAGAAGCCAATGGCTAGCGGCGTGAGAGTTAGATCTACAGGTAAAGTTACCTGCTCATGAGTATTTATTTACATATTCACACACAGAATGAAAATATATGTGTTTTTACCAACACATTTAAATTGCTAAAGTTCAAATCCACCTGCGATGGAGATACAGATGGGATAATACCAGTTACAGCAACTACCAGGTACTCGATGCCCTAACTTGGACTACCCATAAAGACTCCATGTTGTCTTCAGGACTCCCAAGGCGAGGTAATTAAGAAACAATTGATTTTATTACATTTGTTTAAGATTAACATTCATATCTACTAACACCATTTCTCTATCACTTTCAAAGTTGGAGGTTATGTAGTTGACTACCAGGGTATGACATTTGCTTTAGACGATAAGAGGATCAGGACATTTTGTTCCGAGTCCTCAACCCTGAGCGCGCATTTATCTTCTTCTCGTCCTTCATTGAGGAAAGAAGCTTCCTCTAGCATAGGGCCAAATTACAAGAATCAAAAATAAGCACAATAAATTGTTTGAACAGATTTCTTCTCCGTTGCTTGGGAGTTAAGGTATCCTTAGTCTTAGGTAAGACCCCAAAGATCAGATTGCAATAATTTTAGTGAATTAAAGTTTCAATGGTTTGCTTTTTAATTTGAAGAACAACCCCGGCCTTGTATTCAAGGGTTTGACAATGTCTAGATGACGAATTGCATAGAAATTGCATTGGCATACTAATCTTGGGTGAATTTTTGAAATGGCACGTCAAAAAAGCAGGTGTGAGCCTCTTATACCAAATAAGTTTTAAAGGCCTCTTTAAGTATAATAGACTAAAATACCCTTACTTTATAATATCGTAACGGATCATCGTAATGCACCATCTGCTAACGTGGTTAATCGACCATCATGTACATGACATCATTACATGTGCGTTAACATATGGTCTCGTTAACCACCATTATCAGACTCAAGTTCTGAAGACCATGGGTCATCAGCATTGGGGCTCTATAACAAACCGGTCTTACGCACCTTGGGTGTGTTAAGCAATTTTGGCCTTAACAGTGGTTCGCTAATGCACTCCATGGTCGTTATCAGTGTGTTAATGACTTATAGTCGTTAACGCAGATTCGATTTTTCAATTAATCCATCCAAATCAACTCGTTTGCAAGAATTTAAAGTAAAATCATGATCCATACTCGTGTTTATACATTTTTCATGATTTATATTACAAAATCCACAATTTTTACCGTGAATTAAAAGAAAAGATGGAGAATGATGAAACTTCTTACATAAATGAAATGTGTTGGATTTTAACATTGAAATGGGTTGGATTCTAACCTGAAATCTCCTCTTCTTCACGACAAATGTATTTGAAATGGGTTGGATTATAACCATTTCAAATGAATTTGAAATCGTTGAAATGGTTATAAGCGGGAAGAAGACAAGGATATATTTGTAATTTACACACCAAAATTGGTCAACGGCCATTTTGGAAAATTGGTCGGTCACCCACCATTCACCACTATTCCCACACTAATCTTAGGGATGGCAAAATACCCGTCGTCGACCCGTCCCCGTTAATAATCGGGCGAGGCGGGACGGAATCATAGTCTCCACCCAATTCTTCAAATCGCCCCAAATTATTTTATTTTATTTTATTTTTATGTTTTAAAATTTAAATCATATTTAAAAAATAAAAATAATTAATTAATTAAAAGGAAATAAATGTGAATAT
>CM042665.1:430219-516877 GCA_023638005.1 Forsythia suspensa
AAACCCTAAACCCTAAATACTGGTTGGGAAGTTCTATCGATATACTTTCATGGAAAAAATTTCCGATTGCATGACCCTTGTTTAAAGTTATAAAGATTTCAGCAAAACAACGCTCAAATCGTGTGGTAAATATTCGCGAAATCACTAATTTTTCGAATTTTTAATATTTTGATGAATCAAATACCATTTGAAAGCTAGATTAGTTTACTTTCATAAAAAAATTGATTTTCCAATCCCGACCCTTGGTTAGAGTTAAAAGGATTTTACCAAAGCAATGCATAAATCATATGGTAAACCTTCACAGTCACTGATTTTTTGAGATTTCTAGACTTGATAATCAAATACAATACAGTTGGAAAGCTCTTCCAGTTTACTTTCATGGAGAAAAAATAATTTTCTAATCCATGACCCTTGTTTAGAGTTACAAGGATTTTACGAAAACAAAGTACAAATAGTATGGTAAAAACCTTCGCAAATCATTGATTTTTTGAAATTTCTAGATTTTAATCATTCAAATACCATTGGAAAGCTCACTCGCTTTACATTCATTTAGAAAAAATGATTTTTCAACCCGTGACCCTTGTTTAGAATTATAAAGATTTTACCAAAACAACGCACAAATCGTATGGTAAAACCTTTGCAAATTGCTGGCTTTTTGTAATATCTAAATTTTGATTAATCAAATACCATTGGCAAGCCCACTCACTCTATTAGTTTGCTTTCATGGAGAAAAATGATTTTCTAATCCACGACCCTTGTTTTGAGTTATAAAAATTTTAGCAAAAGAACGCACAAATCGTAAGGTAAAACCTTTGCAAATCACTAATTTTATGAAATTTCTAGATTTTAATGAATTAAATACTGTTGAAAAACTCTATGAGTTTACTTTCATGGAGAACAAACAAATTTCCTATCCATGATCCTTGTTTAAAGTTATAAAGATTTTACTGAAACAACATACAAATAGTAAGGTAAAACCTTCAAAAATCACTGATTTTTCAAAATTTCTAGATTTAGATTAATCAAATACCGTTGGAAAGCTCTATCGGTTGACTTTCATGGAGAAAAAATAATTTTCCAATCTATGACCCTTGTTTAAAGTTATAAAGATTTTAGAAAAATAACGCACAAATAGTATGGTAAAACCTCGACAAATCATTGATTTTTAAAATTTCTATATTTTGATGAATCAAATATTATTGGTAAGTTTAATCGCTTTACTTTCAAAGAGAAAAATAATTTTCCAATCCAAGACCCTTGTTTATAGTTTATAAGGATGTTACCAATATAAAGCACAAACCGTATGGTAAAACCTTAAAAATAACTATATTCTCAAATTTTCGATCTTAATGAACCATATACGCTTTCAAAACTCTATCAATTTATTTTCATATTTAAAAAAAGGATTTTCTAATCCATGACCCTTGTTTAGAGTTATAAAAAATTTACAAAAAGATCAAACAATTGTATGGAAAAACCTTTGCAAATTACTTATATTTTGAAATTTCTATAATTTGATGAATCAAATACCGTTTGAAAGCTTGATCAGTTTACTTTCCGAAAGAAATAAAAAAATTTCCAATCCTCACCCTTGTTTACAGTTATAAGGATTTTACCAAAATAATGCACAAATTGTATGGTAAAACCTTCGCAAATCAATTATTTTTTGTAATTTCTAGATTTTGATGAATCAAATACCATTGGAAAGCTCTATCCGCGTAGTAACATAGAGAGAAAACAAATTTTCTATCCATGACCCTTGTTTAGAGTGGAATAAGGATGTTACAAATATAACGCACATATAGTATGGTAAAACATTCTGAAATTTTCAAATCTTGATGAATCATAAACCATTTGAAAGCTCTACTTGTTTACTTTTATATGAAAAATATTTTCAATCCATGACCCTTGTTTAGAGTTAAATAGATTTTACCAAAACAACGCACAAATCATATGGTAATAATACCTTCGCAAATTACTAATTTTTTGAAATTTCTAGATTTCGATGAATCAAATACAGTTGGATAGCTATATGAGTTTACTTTCATGAAGAGAAAATAATTTTCCAATCAATTACCATTTTTTAAAGTTATAAAGTTTTTAGCAAAACAACGCACAAATCGTATGGTAAATCCTTCGCAAATCACTGATTTTTTGAAAATTCAAGATTTTTATGAATCAAATACCGTTGGAAATCTCTATTAGTTTGCTTTCATTTAAAAAAAATCCAATCCACGATCGTTGTTTAAAGTTATAAAGATTTTAGCAAAACGATGCACAAATCATAAGGTCAACTTTTGCAAATCGCTGATTTTTTGAAATTACTAGATTTTGATTAATCAAATACCGTTTGAAAGCTCTATCAGTTTACTTTCATAGAGAAAAACAATTGTTCAATCCATGACCCTTGTTTAGAGCTATAAATATTTTAACAAAACAACGCACAAATCGTATGGTAAATCATTCATAAATCTTTGATTTATTAAAATTTCTAGATTTTGATGAATCAAATACTGCTTGAAAGCTCAATCAGTTTACTTTCATAGAAAAAAAAAATTTCCAAATAATGACCCTTGTTTAGAGTTATATGAATTTTTCCAAAACAATACACCAATCGCATGGTAAAACCTTCACAAATCACAGATTTTTTGGAATTTCTAGATTCATATAAATCGAATACCGATGGAAAGCTCTACTAGTTTAATTTCATATAGAAAAAACTATATTCCAATCTATGACCCTTTTTTTGGATTTATAAGGAATCTTTCCAAAACAACGCACAAACCGTGTGATAAAACCTTCGTAAATCATTGATTTTTTGAAATTTCTAGATTTTTATGAATCAAATACCGTTAGAAGGCTCCATCTGCTTATGTCCATAGAAAAAATGATTTTCCAATACATGATCTTTGTTCGAGTTACAAAGATTTTACCAAAACAACGCAAAAATCGTATGGTAAAACATACGATTTTTGAAATTTTCAAATTTCGATGAATCATGTACCGTTGGAAAGATCTATCAGTATACTTTCATATAAAAATAATTTTTCAATCCATTATCCTTGTTTAGGGTTAAAAGTTTTATCAAAACAACGCAAAAATCGTATGGTAAAACATTTGCAAATTACTGATTTACTAAAATTTTCAGATTTTGATGAATCATAAACCTTTGGAAAGCTCTATAAGTTTAATTTCATATAGAAGAAATGATTTTACAATCCATGACCACTGTTCACAGTTATAAAGATTTTACCAAAGCAACGCACAAATCTTATTAGGGCTGGGCAAAACCCGACCCAAACCGGTCAAACCGCCCGACCCGACCCGATCCAACCCGACCGGTTTGGGTCGGTTTTTCAACATATTTGGGTTGGGTTCGGTTTGATGAGAAAACTTTCTGGTCGGGTTACGGGTTGGGTCTTATAACCCGACCCAACCCAACCCAACCCGATCCGACCCGACCCAATTGATAATAAAAAAAAAAGGAAAGTAAAACGTGAAAAAGCTTCATCGCATACAAAGCCAAAAGCCCAAAACCTAGAATCCAAAAGTAAGGAGCCCTAAATCAAATCCAAAAATAACATTCACATATCACTCTCTCTCATCCTACTCGCTCTCCTCCATTCTTTCTGTGATATCGCCGCCGGTGCCCATCGCCTATCTCACAACCTCTCTCGCTGCTGGTCACCATTCCAACCAGCCACCAGTACTTCAAGTTAGTTCCGCCTCACCTCACATGCTTCTAGTTCTGCCGCCAGTACCTGTCGTCGAATTTTGCTTGGAAAATGTAAAACTTCTCGGTTTCTAAGTTCTCGACTACTAATCTCAAGATAAGTTTGTTTATATTTTTTTGTGCCCACTGATTTTGCAATAATTTGCACAGGCTCAAAATTTTCTATTTGAAGTAAGAAAGCTAATTTGTAAGAGAAGAAATGGCCCAAAAAAAAAGAATGATTAAGATTTAATTGAGTTTGCATTGATGTCAATTGTATCTTGAATTGATTATCAGCAGTCGAATTCTGTACTTCTATTTTTCTATCTTGTAATGTTCCTAATTTTCCATTTAAACAAAGAATTTTTTCTAATACATTATAATTGGGTCAAACATTTTTTGGGCCTTGGTACCAAGCGCCAACCCGAGCCCAAACCGACCCAACCCATGTCGGTTTGGGTTGGGTCGATTTCCAACTCACTGCGGGTTGGGTTGGGTTCAATTTTTTTCAAACCGCAATTATCGGGTTGGGTTTGGGTTTGGGTTTGGGTTTGGGTTTGGGTTTGGGTTTGGCCAAAAACCGACCCAACCCAACCCACGCCCACACCTAAATCTTATGGTAAAACCTTCGTAAATCATTGATTTTTTGAAATTTCTAGATTTTGATGAATCAATTACCGTTGGAAAAGCTCTATATGTTTACTTTAATAGAGAAAAAATGATTTTTCAATCCATGACCATTGTTTAGAGTTGTATCGGGATGTTACCAATATAACGAACAATCATATGGTATAACCTTCAAAAAAAACAAGGTTTTGAAATTTTCGATTTTGATGAATCAAATACCATTTGAATGCTCTATCGGTTTACTTTAATATGGAAAAAATGATTTTCCAATCCACGGCCCTTGTTTAAATTTATAAAAATTTTACTAAAATAACGAACAAATCGTATGATAAAACATTCGCAAAACACTTATTTTTTAAAATTTATAGATTTTGATGAATCAAATGCCATTCGAAAACTCTATCAGCTTACTTTCATAAAGAAAAAACGGTTTTCCAATCATCGACTCTTATTTAGACTTATAAGTATTTTACCAAAACAACGCAAAAATCGTATGCTAAAACATTTGTAAATCACTTTTTTTTTTAATTTCTAAATTTTGATGAATCAAATGCCGTTGGAAAGCTCTATAAGTTTACTTTCATATAGAAAAGATGATTTTCCAATTCATGACCCTTGTTTAGAGTTGTATAAGGATGTTACCAATAGAACACACAAATCGTATGGTAAAAACTTAAAAAATAACAATATTCTGAAATTTTCAAATCTTGTTGAATCATATACAATTTGAAATTTCCAGCATTTTACTTTCATGTGGAGAAAAAAATGATTTCCCAATACATGACCCTTGTTTAGAGTTACAAAGATTTTACCAAACAACGCACAAATCGTATGGTAAAACATTCGCAAATTATTGATTTTTTGAAATTACTAGATTTTGATGAATTGAATACATTGGAAAGCTCTATGAGTTTACCTTCATGGAGAAATTTTCAGATTTTCCAATCAATAACTCTTGTTTAAAGTTATAATGATTTTAGCAAAATAACGCACAAATCGCATGGTAAATAATTCGCAAATCACCGATTTTTTTTTGAAATTTCTATATTTTAACTAATCAAATACCGTTGAGAAGCTCTATCAATATACTTCCATGGAAAACCCAATTTTCTAATTCCTGGCCCTTGTTTAAAGTTATAGAGATTTCAACAAAACAATGCACAAATCGTATGGTAAATCTTCGCAAATCACTGATTTTTTGAAAATTCTATATTTTGATGAATCAAATACTATTTGAAAGCTAGATTAGTTTACTTTCATAAACAAAAAATGATTTTTCAATCCCGACCCTTGTTTAGAGTTATAAGGATTTTACCAAAACAATGCACAAATCGTATGGTAAACCTTCGCAAATCACTGATTTTTTGAAATTTCTAGAGTTACAAAGATTTTACCAAAACAAAGTGCAAATAGTATGGTAAAACCATCGCAAAAGATTGTCGTGTTAAACTAACGAGACGACTTCAAACAGCTAAAATTCATCTTCTTGACCAGCTCGTCGATACAATTTTGAAAATATATTATAATACAAATTCTGAGCACGTATGTAAAATCTCTGTCCGTTTCTTTGAAGAACGACGATCACGATCCATCTCGTCAAGCTAAGCCAAAGCTAGATCCTCTACGCCATCAAATAAAAAATAAAAAACAAAAAAAAACTATGATATTTTGATCCACAAACTATTTAAGGGCTCTATAACAGCGGACAGGTTCATCAACATTGAAAATTTCGAAGTTGTCTTTGGCCAAACAATTAGAAACCTCTTTCTCAGCTTAAAGAAGTACAATAAGTAATTATCCAAACATTTAGAACCCTCTTTCTCGGCTTAAAGAAGTGCAATAAGTAATTATCAAAATATTTGGATACAAACAACCAATATTATCGCTCAAATTAGCATAAAGAGTGAAATATCTCTGGATAATTTGTTAGAAGAATTCCAAATATGCTAGTAATCACTATAATCTAATGTATTAAAAATAATCTTTTTATCTCCATTTCAGTTTTGGCAACCATTGTTTGAATTTTAAAGCGGTAATAAACAAAGTTACAATTTTTTCCATTCATTTTTTTTTTTTTTTTTGTGTTGAAACTCATTTCTCATTCCTTCCATCTACATAATACAAAAAAAAAAAATAGATCATCTTTTCACCTTCATATTTAATTTAATAGATTAAATGTTTAAAAAAATTGATTGTACATTTAGTAAATTGTTGAAAATTTAATATACAATAGTGATGAACAATAAAAGAGTAATAAATAAAATATTAAAAAATATTTACACATTAATGAATACTAAGGGTGGATATGAAATTTTAAAAAAATTTGTAAGGGTAGAATAGCCCAAAAATGTTTCTCCTTTTAAGGGTCTTTTAGATGTAGTACTAGTTAGAAACACGTGCAATGCACGTGATTTCACAATAATTTTGCTAATTTTTAATATTTTCAAAAAAATTATTTTTAAATTGTTAAAAAGTTAAAATGTTAAAGTAGCAATTACAATAAGATAAAAAAAAATACGGTTCTTGATAATATGTTGTGTTGTATTGTTTGATATTATAATGAATAATTTTGATATTTTATTTACATGCATAGAAGTATAATTACAATTATAGATTAGTTTTATATTGTGGTAATACCAACACTAACTTGAACTCAGTGAATACATTTTGGTGATTTGAACTTTGGTGATTGACGAACTATTGATATTTATTTCTATAGAATTGATGCTATAAAGAATAAGAATTTGAAAAGTTTTAATAATGGTCATATCCCTAGATTTTCAATTCAATATTTGTTTCATTAGAAGTTGAATGAAGTCTCAGAAATAGCAAACTAACGATTTTTTAATTAATAAAAAGATAGGCGACTAAAAAATTAGAAAGAAGGAAATGAATTACATTATCATGCATAACTAAAGATCAATTATTTTGCATATTCTCCTTTGGTTGTATTCGTTGTTAACATTAATGTATTATCTTAAGAACTTGAAAGACATAAAACACTTGGTAAACATAAAATACTCAATATTTCACTCGTGTTTTGAAATTGCAATCAAGTGTTTTCTTGAACCCTACTAAATCTATAGCAACAATGCTTATACAACGTTTTTCATATAATGTATTTTTCCCTATTTAACGAACTTTGTGCAATCTACATCAATAGATAAAAGTCCAATAAATCCACATTCTCAATTCTCTATGAACACAGTCCATGTTGATAGATACACATTATGTTTATAGGAAATGAAAATGTATGAAGATCATTTACTATTTATATAAAGGATACTTACTAATATTTTTAGGAACTAATAGAAAAATAATGACTCACTTTTGTCTACTTCATGTCTCAAAAAATGAATTTGTAACTTAAATGCCTTTCTATGATAGCCAACCTGAGAATCAAGCCCTTGTTATACGTATGCGTGTTACAATTTACATCCATGAGGACTAAACAAGATAATAAAACGTAGTGACATTTAAAAGAAAATAATAGAATTGGTAAATGTAATGAGAAGGAAATAAAACGTGTCTTATATAGAAGACGTCAAATGAGTAGAAAAAGTCAGAAATTTCCTTAGTTTAAAATGTAGGCAATTAAATAATTATGAAAAAAATATAAACTCGGTTATTTATTAATGTCAAACATATTACTTTCACGTTAATTATGTTGGTTAATTTTTAAACTGATAGAATTATTTTCCTTTTTCTCCATCGAAATTCTGTTTTGTTTACATTAAAACTGATTCTTTTATGTTCTTTTTTTCCCATTGTACACATTCTTCTACCGGTTTCAAACTAATGCCAAGGAGTAATGACCACTTCCAATTTCAGTTGGCTTAGACTATATGGGTATTTTTGCTACACTAAGCTTAACTGAGCAATAGACAAAAGTTTAAGATGTCATTGTTTCTTAATCCTATTCAATTATCTCTATTATTGAACATGCCATCCATCCCTCAAAAATTCATACAAAGTTCTATACAATTCATACCACATTTCATAGTGAGCAACCAAATCATGTTGAACGGAAAAACTTTTTATATTTCTTCATTACATTTCATAGTAAAAAGATCGAACCATATCGAATGAATTATCACTTCTTTCTTTTTTCTTTCTTTCGTAAAAATTTGAAAAAAAAAATGAGTTTTGTGTGTAAAATGTTGTGAAAAGAAAAGACAAAATGAAAGAATTTTGAGAGAAACTTAATAATTCTAACTTGTAAAATTTACATATAAAATCTAAAAAGTTGATGCCAAAGTAAAGGGAAGGAGTCGACCATCACAAAGCTTTTCTAGAGAAAAAAAATGATAAATTTTGAGGTCAATAATTGACAAATGAAAGGTCCTTTAACTCTCTAATTCATAAATCCCATTTTATGATCCTAAATACATATTTAAGAATTATATAATCATCATATGACCCTTTATATTCTGTAGTACAAAAAAATGAAGATAAGTTGTCCAAAGTCCCCCAAACAACCCTTATTTTGTTCAATAATGGTGGGACATGAAAGGTTTTTAGATTTTTTAATTTATTATGGGACGGTAAAATAGTCTAAAGATGTAATATATGAGGGTAAAATAGTCCAAAATTATTTCTCCCTTTTAAGGCCTTTTAAGCAATGTCGAATGATATTTGCTTCTAAATTATTTGTCAAACTTAGAGATTAATAATGGTGGAAGGGGAAAGGTTTTTGGATTTTTTAATTTAATATGAGAGAGTAAAATAGTCCAAAGATGTAATATGAGATGGTAAAATAGTTCAAAATTGTTTCTTCCATGGCCTTTTAAAAATAGTATAGAAGATAATATGGGATGGTCAAATAGTCCAAAATTTTTCTTCCTTTTATGGCCCATCCCACCATTATTAAATTTCATTTTCATGATCTTAAATACATATTTAGGAATTACATAATCATCATATGACCTTTTGTATTCTACAGTAAAAAAAAATTGAAAATAAGTTGCCTAAAGGCCCCAAACAACCTCTTATTTTGTTCAATAATGGTGGGAGATGAAAGATTTTAGATTTTTAATTTAATATGGGAGGGTAAAATAGTTCAAAGATATAATATGGGAGGGTAAAATAGTCTAAAATTGTTTCTTATGTGTAATATGTTGTGAAAAGAAAAAGACGAAATGAGAGAACTTTGAGAGAAACTTTCTAATTCTAACTTGTAAAATTTACATATAAAATCTAAAATGTTGACGCCAGAGTAAAGAAAATGAGTCAACCATCACAAAGTTTTTCTAGAGAAAAAAATGATAAATTTTGATGTCAATATTGACAAATGAAAGGTATTTTAACTCTCCAATTCATAAATCTCATTTTTATAATTCTAAATACATATTTAAGAATTATATAATCATCATATGTGTAACAACATTTAATTTTCAAGTAAATAAAATTTCTTACTTTCGGCGTCGCTTCGTACCTCATGATTCATTTTAAAAATTTGGTTATGTTAAAATTTTGCACATGTTCATTCCAAATTTTTAGTCGACGACTATGGAATTAATTTGAAAACAAATCTTATTCTAATTTCATTTGGTAAGTTTTTAATTTCAAGTTGAACGAGAAATAATTTATAGCTAGTCTAAATTTTTAAAATTTGTTCTCCTGTTCTATCTAAAATTCTCGACCATTTACCTTCGATTTCTTAGCCAAAATCGATTTACTTTTCGACTCAAAAGTTAACCAAAAAAAAAACTAGCCAAACAATCCATTAACCCTTTCCAATTATCACCAACCAAACAAATTCCTCCATGATCTAAAGAACGCCCACTCATCGGCCATTTCCAACAAAACCGCCTTCCACAACTGAAAGAAAACATCCCCACTAGCAGCCCATGTTTAGCCACAAGTCCCCACAAATTAACCTCACATTTCAACCATTTCTTTTCCCTAAAAGGTCCCAGATTTCGGTCCTTGTTGTGTGAGTTTATCCTCCAGTTTTGAGCCAAAAGCAGCAACCCCCATGATCTAAAAACCGCCCATGATGCTACCAACTTCCCACCTTCTTCTCCCATTTTTCCCTCACTTTTAGCCCACAAACAAACTAGTTTTCTCACCCCAAATTCGTCCATACAGCAGCCCAGAAACAATCCCTAAGTTAAGCAAAAACTCCATTTTTCCCTCATCATTTTCGGCCCAACATTTCCGGTTTGTACTCCAAATTTCAAAGAAGAAGAATCCTTTCTTCTTCTCTTCAATTTTGTTTAGCAAGAAACCCCGAACCTCAGTCTAAATCACCAAAAATACTCCCGTATTTATCCATCTTTTCCTCCAGATTTTTTTCCAACAAACAACCTCATTTTTCTGCATTTTTTAGTCCCAAATTTCCAAAATATCTCTCTCACTTCGGGTTCAATTTTTGACCAATGGTGAAGGTTGTTAACCTTGCTTTTTAATTTACAAAGTTCAATATATATATATATATATATATATATATATATATATATATATATATATATAGTAGTGTACGTGTTTGGATTTTTGGGAAGCGGGAGAAATAATTTTTCTTCATCAAAGCTTCAACCTGAAAGCTTGTTTTCGAGGTAGTTTTACTTACTACTTTTACAGCGATTTTTTAAATGACGTTTAGAAAATTATGATGTGATATAAATGCCATGAAAATCTAATTACGAAGGAACTTTATTATAGTGATTCAAGGTAATCACTTTAACATGTTAGTGATTGAATATAATCACGCATGACGTTATGTGGTGTCGGCTACCAATTTTTGTGTTCTTATGCACGTTTAAAAATTATGACATGTCGTATTTATGTTTACGTATAATTTTCTCACAAGTTGTATGTACTGCAACTGAGTGTTTCTTATGAAATACTCACCCCAAAATGAACAAATTTTCGGATAGAATTGATTGGCGTTGATGCGATGACGGTAGGCTAGCGAGCTTGTTATGAAATTTCCTTTCTAGTTTAAGTTTTGACGTCAAGATGATCGATTCAATTATGATGAAAACAATATATTTTTAAGTCTTTGATTTTGTATTTAATTATTTAATTTTTCTGGAAAATGAGATGTCGGTTCGCTTTCTCGTTAAAAGTTTCAAGTTAGAAGTGCTAGTTTTATTTTTTTGAAATTTCTAGCTTATTATCCCTACTTTGAAAAATCATAACTTATGCTACGGTTGGATTTTTAGAGTGAAATCAGTAGCTATGGAAATCCATATATGTGTTCTAATAACATTAGTTGGAATCACTCAAAAATTCCATTGTATGAATTTATTATGAATATTTTAGCGGGCTACCTTAAGGCACTCGGGACAGTTTTTCAAGTAACTTTGGCTATCATTTTCACCTACCAAATGATGTATTTAAGGTTTGAAATTTTACCACATTGTAGTATATTGTCCCTAGTATCTACAGCTCAAATTTTGGAATCTTTTAATTCGTTTCAAGGGTCAAATAATTTGTGGCAACATATATCACAAAGATAGGCAAAACCATAGAAACTTAAAGAAAAATCCTTTTTTTCCTTATGCGCTTTTTATCTTCCACAATAGTTATATTTTTAAAACCATTCAATGGCACAGAAAATATTATTTGGAGTCATCCAAAATGTATTTTAGAGATTATTTTAGTAATCCTCTGGGTTGAAAAAATTCGGGGTGTTACAATTTGGTATTAGAAAGCGGTTTTACTTTTCTATAGACTCGCGTCAATTTTAAATTTTTATTTTATTTTATATGTTCTTTATTTTATTATGTAGAGTTAAATATTTAAAAGTTAAGATTTTTGAATTTAAGTGTTGCTACTCACCATCGCTGCGCTACGCCAACTTTGACGTAAAGAAAAGTTTGAAGAATTCTTATATACATATTTTTATATCCGCTTCAATTATGATGAAATGTTATGTTTAGAAAAGATGAAATAGAAAATGAGTTGTGGATATTTATTCTTGCGCACTAAGTAATTTGGGAACTTGAACAAATTTCACTAAATTTTTTTTTTTTAAGATGTTAGTTACCCACCTAATCGGACTTTACATAATTGGTATCCCAAACATGGTACAAACTAAGAGAACCTGCAAGAAAGACGCGCACGCTTAGGCCAATAGACAATGATGAAATTCTTAGAAGATATGAGCAATATCGGTAGAACCCGAGACACAACATGGTCAACACATCCGAAGATGATGTTTATGTAGATTGAAGTAAGACGACATGGTTTTCAATGTTAGTGGTCGATGGGCTACGAGCCATCTCATTGACATATTGCTAGAAATATATAGTTGAGATAATGTATGATATGTTGTGGGGAGTCGATCGCACCTACCCTATTACCAAAGATTGATTATAAAGCATTATGCGCAAAGTTGACAGCACTATAGGAAGAGGCTCGGGATGACGTAGTTGAGTTTTTAGAGGCCGAAAGATTGCCATCAAAGATGAGAATCGCAAAGATGCACCATCGCCTATCTCGACATTGATGAGTAAAGATAAGATAATTCTAGTAAGATTTCCGTTTCAAATGAATTTTATATAGTAGTAGTTGGGAGTATGATTTTTCTCTCCAGTTGTTAAAGCGCCAAACACTATATCTTTATCTTTATTTCTCTTGAAGGATCAAGTGAATGATAAAAGATACTATCTTTTTCCATCTTTGTGAGTTCTCCTTCATTATTATTTTTGCCAAGTATGATTGTTGTGTATTTGACGGATTATAATAGTGTACTTGAGGTTAGTATATCATTAGTAGGACCTATAGACATATATAAAATATCAAAGGCACTACGTAGAAAAATTTTGATGGTTTGATCTTAGAAGCGATTGATTGTGGTAGAATGAAATATTTTGATGTAATTTTGGGTATATTTTTGCTAAGAAATAACATTGCCGCAAATGTGTGTTTTGGAGAAAGATGTTGTGTTTTGGCAACCGTGAGGTGACGAGTTTAGATATTAAAGTCGAGCGCTAAGGCATTCTATCAAGGATATCTTGTCTGCTCTCATCGACACCTCATCGAAAGAGACGATACTAGATAATGTGCCAAGAGAAGCAAGGGTGAGATTTACACCGACCACAAGAGTCTCAAGTACTTATTCCTTCAAAAGGAGTTAAAAATAAGACAACGGTGGAGGTTATAGTTGGTAAAGGACTATGACTACACTATCATGTACCATCCCGGTATGGCTAATGTAGTCGCGGGTGCTCTAAGCAGGAAGAACATGGGTAAATTTTCAGTGTTGTAAACAAAGCAAGAGAAATTAATCAATGATTTTGAGAGTATGAAAATTGAAGTATTAATTCCACCGGTGTGAACATCGGTAGTGATAGCAAGTTTGATAGTAATGTCGGCACTCGGAGATAGAATTGTGATAGCTCAAAATGATGATCCTTTCATAATAAATATCAGGACTGAAGTAGGAACTGAAAGGAGCAAAGAATTGGAAATAGCAAAGGACAGAGCTTTGATGTTCAAAGGTCGAATTTGTGTGCCTAAGGATGAAGGTCTCGAGAAATGAGATTTTATCTCAAACTCATTTCGCTCCTTACTAATTTATTTTGGTGGAGAAACATGAAAGGAGTTGTAGCTCGCTTTCGTGTCAAAATGTTTGGTGTGTCAACAAGTGAAGGCGGAGTATCAAAGGCCGTCAGTGGCCATTAAATCCAATGGATATATTGGAGTGGAAATGGAGAAAAAAATTGCGATGGATTTTGTTGTCGGTTTTCTAGATCAACGAGAGGTCATGATGCCATCCGGGTTGTGGTAAACAATCGACAAAATCGCACATTTTCTTTCCATTCGAATAAATTTCATCCGGAACAATTAGCACATTTGTATGTTAAAGAAATTGTTAGACTTCATGAGATACCATCATTTATCGTATCAGATAGAAATCGAGGTTTAGCTCAAATTTTTAGAAAAGCCCAGGTACTAAATTGAAATTTAGCACGACTTATCACCCTCGTGATGATGGACAAATAGAACGCACTATTCAAATCCTTGAGGATATGTTGAGAGCATGCATCTTGGATTGGGTGATAAATGGGAAGGTCACCTACCATTGGTGGAATTCTCTTACAATAATAGCTTCCAAACTACTATCGGCATGGCACCATATGAGGTAATGTATGGTAGCCGGCGTCGCTCGCCAATTTATTAGGATGAAGTCGGTGAAAGAAGAATTTTAGGATCGAGTTGGTTGAGAAATCACCGAGGCAATAGACAAGATCAGACTAAAATTAAGACAACAAGCAGGATCATCGGGATGAGTTATGCCGATCAAAGAAGATGTGAATTAGAATTCAAGGTCGGCGAAAAGTTTTTCTAAATGTGGCTCCTATGAAATAGATACTACGCTTTGGTAAGAAAGGGAAACTAAGACCGCGTTTCATCGGCCCATTTGAAATTCTTGAGAGGATTGGAAATGTGGCATATCGTTTGGCATTGCCAGTTGAGCTCTCGGCGGTGCACGACGTTTTCCATGTTTCGATATTAAGAAAATACATACACGATCCTACACATGTGGTAAAATATGAGTATTTGGATTTAAGGAATGATATGACTTACGAGAAAGCGCCTGCGATGATCCTTGAAAGAAAAGTCCATGTTTTGAGAAATCGAGCAATCCCATTAGTTAAAGTTCAGTGGGGTAGACATGAGGAAGATGGGGTCACTTGGAAAAGAGAAGAAGATATTTTAGATAATTACTCGGACCGTAAATCATGTAAGTTAAATTTCAAGGACGAAAAATTTTTTTAAGTGGGAGGGTTGTAACAACCGAAAATTTTTCGTGATTTTAATTTCAAGTAAATAAAATTTCTTACTTTCGGCATCGCTCCGCACCTCATGATTCATTTTAAAATTTTGGTCATGTTAAAATTTTATGCATGATCGTTTCAAATTTTTAGTCGATTTACTATGGAATTAATTTATAAACAAATCTTATTCTATTGGTAAGTTTTTAATTTCAAGTTCAACGAGAAATAATTTATAGCTAGCCTAAATTTTTTTAAACTTGTTTACTGGTTCTATCTAAAAATCTCGGCCATTTACCTTCGATTTCTTAGCCAAAATCAATTTACTTTTCGACTCTAAAATTTAACAAAAAAAACTAGCCAAACAACCCTTACCCCTTACCAATTAGCACCAACCAAACAAATCCCTCCATGATCTAAAGAAACTGCCCACTATCAGCCATTTCCATCAGAAATTGCCTTCCACAATCTGAAAGAAAACGTTCCCCACCAGCAGCCCATGTTTAGCCACAATTCTCCACAAATTAACCTCGCATTTCAACCATTTCTTTTCCCAAAAATGTCCCAGATTTCACTCTCTAGTGTGAGTTTATCCTCCGGGGCAGCCAAAAGCAGCAGCTTCCATGATCTAAAAACAGCCCATGATGCTACCAACTTCCCACCTTCTTTCCCCATTTTTCCCTCACTTTCACCTACAAACAAACTGGTTTTCTCACCCTAAATTTGTCCATAAAGCAGCCCGAAACCAATCCTAAGTTAAGCAAAAACTCCTTTTTCCTCATCATTTTCGGCTCTAGCATTTCTAGTTTGTACTCCAAATTTCAAAGAAGAAGAATCCTTTCTCCTTCTCTTCAATTTTGTTCAAGCAAGAAGCCCCGAAACCCCAGCCTAAATCACCAAAAAAAATACTCTAGCATTTATCCACCTTTTCCTCCAGATTTTCATCCCAATAAACGCCTCATTACTTACTACTTTTTTATCGCGATTTTTATATGACGCCTAGAAAATTATGATGTGATATAAATGCCATGCATACCTAATTACGATAGAACTTTATGATAGTGATTGAAAGTAATCACTTTAACATGTTAGTGATTGAAGGTAATCACGTATGACGTTATGTGGTGCCAGCTATCAATTTTTGTGTTCCTATGCACGTTTAAAAATTATGGCATGTTGTATTTATGTTTACGTATAATTTTCCCACATGTTGTAAGTACTGCTACTGAGTGTTTCTTATGAAATACTCAACTCCAAAATGAACAAATTTTTAGATTGAATTGATTGGCATTGATGCGATGGCGGTAAGCTAGCGAGCTTGTTATGGAATTCCCTTTCTAGTTTCAGTTTTGACGTCGAGATGATCGAGTCAATTATAATGTAAACAATATATTTTTAAGTCTTTGATTTAGTATTTAATTATTTAATTTTTCTAAATGAGATGTCGGTTCGTTTGCCATTAAAAGTTTCAAGTTAGAAGTGCCTAGTTTCATTTTTTTGAAATTTCCAACTTATTGTCCTTACTTTGAAAAATCATAACTTATGCTACGGTTAGATTTTTAGAGTGAAATCAGTAGCTATGGAAATCCATATATGTGGTCTAATAACAATAGTTGGAATCACTCAAAAATTTTATTGTATGAATTTATTATTAATGTTTTTGCGCGCTGCCTTAAGATACTGGGACAGTTTTTCAAGTAACTTCGGCTATGATTTTCACCTACCAAACAACGTAATTAAGGTTTGAAATTTTACCACATTGTAGTATGTTGTCCCTAATATCTATAGTTCAAATTTTGGAATTTTTGTATTTCGTTTCAATGGTCAAATAATTTGTGGCGACACCTATCACAGTATATGCAAAACCATAGAACTTAAAGAAAAATTATTTTTCCCTTGCGCGCTTGTTATCTTCCGCAAAAGTTATATTTTTAAAACCATTCAATGACACGGGAAATATTATTTGGAGTCGTCCAAAATATATTTAAGAGATTATTTTAGTAACCCTCTGTGTTGAGAAAATTCGAGGCGTTACAATATGACCCTTTATATTCTGTATTAAAAAAAATGAAAATAAGTTGCCCAAAGGCCCCAAACAACCCTTATTTTGTTCAATAATAGTGGAGGATGAAAGGTTTTTAGATTTTTTTAATTTAATATAGGAGGGTAAAATAGTCTAAAAATGTAATATGGGAGGGTAAAATAGTCCAAAATTATTTCTCCCTTTTAGGGCCTTTTATGCAATGTACGATGATATTTGCTTTTGAATTATTTGTCAAAGTTAAAGATTAATAATGGTGGAAGGGAGGAAAGGTTTTGATTTTTTAATTGAATATGGGAGGGTAAAATAGTCCAAAGATGTAATATGGGAAGTAAAATAGTTCAAAATTGTTTCTCCCATGGCCTTTTAGAAGTAGTATAGAAGATAATACGAGATGGTAAAATAGTCCAAAGATGTAATATGGCAGGGTTAAATAGTCCAAAATTTTTCTTCCTTTTATGGCCCATCCCACCATTATTAAATCTCGTTTTTAAGAATTACATAATCATCACATGACCGTTTGTATAGAAGTAGTATAGAAGATAATACGAGATGGTAAAATAGTCCAAAGATGTAATATGGCAGGGTTAAATAGTCCAAAATTTTTCTTCCTTTTATGGCCCATCCCACCATTATTAAATCTCGTTTTTAAGAATTACATAATCATCACATGACCGTTTGTATTTCGCAATAAAAAAAATTGAAGATAAGTTGCCCAAAGGTCCCAAACAACTCCTTATTTTGTTCAATAATTGTGGGAGGAAAAAGATTTTTTAATTTTTTAATTTAATATGGGAGGGTAAAATAGTTCAAAGATGTAATATGGGAAAGTAAAATAGTCCAAAATTGTTTCTCCCTTTTAGGGCTTTTTAGAAGTAACTAGTTAAACACACGCGATAACACGTGCTTTTGCAATAATATTGTCAATTTTTAATATTTTCAAAAAAATTATTTTTTAATTATTAATAATTAAAATGTTGTAGCAATTTAAAACAACACGGTTCTTGATAACATGATGTATTGTATTGTTCGATGTTATAATGACGAATGTTGATATTTTATCTAGTACAATTGCAGTGATGAGTTTTATATGGTGATAATACCAATAGTAACTTGCCCAATGAAGACCTTTTGGTGATTTAAAGTTTGATGATTGACAAACATTTCTATCAAATCTTATGAAATTAATGATTACATAATGTTGTACCTTTATTGGACTAGTAGCTATTTGTAAATAATATTCTTTGTGTATGGTCTCTTTTTGTTAGACATGTTTGATTTGACGATATAAATCAACACAGCATAAATATAAGTAAGAAACAAAAATTATAGAAGTGAGAGCTCAAGTGGGCCACTTTTGGTAAACACAACTGGCGATGCGGGATGAACCAAAAGTCGATTTATGGTGTCCAACTGCGCACTAACCTAGATCCTATAAGGGGTGTTGGTTGATTAAGACAACTCGACGGTGGTCGTGAAAGTTGAAATCTGCTAAGGAGATTTACTTTTAACTTAGATTTAATGCGTTAAGAATATTTACTGGAACTACGAATAAGAATATTATGTCTTTTGTCTTCGAAAAAAAAAATCAGAGCATAATTGAATAGTTTGAGAATTTTAAAGGCCTCAATTAAGATTTGATCAATGTTCTAAAAAGCGTAAAGCGTGGCTAGGCGTGAAGAACGAGCTTCAAGCTTTTCGAGCCTATTTGAATTCTAGGCGAGAGCGAGATAAGAGCAAGGCGATGGCGATGCGTGATGCATGGCTAGGCGTGGAGGTCGAGCTTCAAACCTAATCAGAATTTAGACGAAGTTTAGACGAGCTTTTTAGAACAGTGGATTTGATTGAACCAATTTTATATGCATTTTAAATTTATCAAGGGCAAATTGAAAAATCTAAAATATGAATGAGGATATTTTGGTCCAAAAATATTTCTCCCCTTTTAGATGTAGTATAGATATAGATAGATGAAACGGACATAAATACTAGATATTTATAGAAGTCATAACCAAAGGTCTTTTATCAACACAATCGGATATTCTCGCAAATGAATAGATACATTCTAAAAATTCAAAGCAGCTTCTTCTACTGGACAACCCGAGTCTTAATTTTATCGATCCTAATTCATTACACATTCTAAAACATGTCACCAAACTGTGTCCCAATTTTTTTAGTAGTAGGCATTTGTGCTTGATCACTCTCATCTTCCACGTAATTGCCTGACACGAGTGGGGAAAAACCAATTGCTTCGTCAACCAGCATTCAAACACGATGGAAATAAATTCATAGTTAATTCTTAATTTTCTTCAATTTAACACTTCCTCTCATAAGAAAAATCAACTAATCATGGGTGACGTACCCAGGAGGGAAGGCCGCCATTCCTCAAAATTAATTAAGCGAAACTTGGATACTGAGTATAAAAATAAAAAAATATTATAAAAACACTCAATCGATATAGTTTTATTTCAAAATTCTAAAATCTAAATCAAACTGTTACATTTGTTATGTTTTTTACATTTTTTTATACACATTAAAAAAAATTTTTACATTTGTTATATTTAGAATTTAAAATATTAAAAAATAAATGTAAAATTTTAATATAAAATTAAGAATGTGGCAAAATTGTGACATATACAAACTCTAACCTCGTATCAAAAAAAAAAAAGGAAACTAGTTCATTTGCACCGGTCCAATAGATATTATTTCGACCCACAAATAAATCAAAGATATCTTAACGATGCATAACATGAAGGCCCAAAGGAGGAAAGTCGATTGTTTTGTCATTTGTTGAGTAATCTGACAGAAAGTAGAAACACGCGAGAAGTAGAAATGGAGAACAGGGCGATTTTGAGAGAGTGGTTTGATCGGGTTGACTCAGACAAAACCGGAGGCATCACTGCTATTCAACTGAAGGTCAATTTTTATCTCTTCCTTTCCTATCTAGCATATGAATGGAACAATTCACAAATCATTAAGGATATATGATATTTACTGTCTTTACTCTTTACCTTTTTTTTCCGAATATCAGAGTGCTTTTGCCGTCGGAAACCTTCATTTCCCTACCTCCGTTGTTCAGCAAATGATCAGGTTCTCACTCTATCAAGACGCTGTGTGTGTGTGTGTGTGTGTGTGTGTGAGTGTTTGAAATTCATAAGGTACAACATATTAAGATATGTGGAACTGCTGCTCTTTTGATTTTAATGCTATTCAGGATGTACGATTTTGACAAAAATGGAACTATGAGCTTTGAAGGTGAGAATTGTTTTCATAATTTACTTCATTTTATTTTCTGCGCCCAAAATATCCCACTTAGCAATATTTAGCTTGTTTCTCGACCACAAATATTAGTTCCATGTGCGCTTTATACTTAAATCTCTTTGAATAATTGTGAATGTAATTCATGTTGATGACACTTATGCTAACTTCCAAATCAATTATACAAGTATCTGAGGTTTCTTTTTCAGATGCAATTAGGCAGTGAATGATCATTCCGTTCACCTTGCTGCATTGACAAGTGTTTATAAGTGAGCGTGAATCTTTTTCTAATTTTGTAATACTTATTTTTTTTCTCAGAGTTTGCCGAACTTAACAAGTTTCTGCTAAAGGTGAGTGTGTTCCTTTGTATGCTTTAGAATTGCTTGAATCACTCGTTGTGGGTATCTTGTGTATTTAGCCAGATCGTTGAGTGCTGCTTGTCTGTTATTCAAGTTTCTTTAATCCATTGATTAAATTATTCCTACTGTTTCCATGGTAAGAATAAGCAAGCAGAGTTGTGATTCTGATCATTGGATGCTTTTCTGTAAATACATTAAGGATTTAAGCTTGTAGAAACTACATGGATACGAGGTGGAGTAGAAGATTTGATTATATTTCTTGCTGTAGTGGAAGCATTGCACTGTGCACTTCCCTAGAGTTTTTGTGCTAAAATCTCTTAGCTATCATCTGGCATCATATATGTGGTCTATGGTATGAAACAGTTTTGAGTTTTCATACTGAAATCTTGTAGCTATCACCTGGCACTCTACATCTGGTCTCCTTTTGTTTTTGTTTTTTCCTGGAATTCTATTTGCTATTTCGGAGAAGTTTTGTGAGGGAATAAGAAAAGGTGTGTATCTTTTCATCTCCAGTAAAATTAATGACATTTGATTTTGCTTGCAGGTTCAACAAGCCTTCTCAGACATGGAGAGGTGATTTACTGAAGAACTTGGATAATGCTGTTTTTACACAAGTTCTTGATTCTTTTGCAATATGAGTTCCTTAATGAGAGTTCTTATTTTGTTGCTCTTTTCACTGGCTATACTGCTCATGCAAATTTCACATATATGAAATGAACTGCCAAAATAAATAAGATGTAGCTATCTTCTTAAATTCAAAACATTTTGAAGTAAGTGGGCTTTGTAGCACACACTGCAGTGTGAGAATGTGGCGGAAGTGGAACCATTTCATCCAATCTTTATATATTAGGAAACATTTATCGAGTTACTGTTTTGAGAGTGCTTTCCACCTTGTGTTGGTAGTTACTTAAGCATTACCCTTGATAAAAATAATGCATTTCCCTCGATAAAACTTTGATTATCATTGACCCATCTTTTGCTATCAATCAGTAAGCCCAAAGTCATCTTCCCATCCTGATTGTCGTGCTTGTATATTCAGTTGAACTCATTCTTCTTACGTTGCATGATGAACATTTTTATTTTCCTGTTTGAGAAGCCATGCATTTAAAGAATTGAGTGTGCCTCAACAACATATGTTAACTTTTTGAAATTATGGAACTTAATATCTGGTCCTCACATCTTATTGGCTGTTGGATTGTTGATTACAAATATTTGAGGTTGTAACTTGTAGAGATGACTATAATTGTAATGTTCTTTTGTATACTGGAACAGGGGACGTGATTTCTTGTTCCAGATGAAGTTTACAAGGTACATAAACTACACATGTGTTGGCTGTTCGTTTTTCCATATCTTTTTAAACTTTGGGACCATTAGTTATGAACTTGAAATTGTTGCAGTTGCAAGATTCTTCTTGTTTTTTTTTTTTTTTTTTTTTGTCAGGACTTTGGCAAATCTTTCCGCTTTTTAGCTATATTACTTTTCATCCTTTAACTGTTCTTCATTTTTTTCTACAATGGCTATAGGCGCTGGTGAAACTCGAATTCTCTCTGACTCTCCAGCTTTTTATACTGTTTGTGAGGTAAATTAAATAAGATGTTCTCTCTGACAGTTAGAGATAGGCTATACTACATATTTTTATAATGCGTGATCCAAAATAGAAGTGTTCATTTTCATTATCGTGCAGAGTTTTGATCAAATGAGATGCGGAAAATTCAGACTCGATGATTTCATATCACTTTGTATATTTGTACAGTCATCAAGGTCAGCATATCAGTGAACCTTCAGAAGTGCTATCTCACATTTTGCATTTCTCAGTTGGGATTTATGATGCATTAAGGCTGATAGAATGAAATTTTCTTTACATAATGGATTTAAAACAATTTGATAATGTCTCTTGGTTGTATCAACTAGCTACACACAATTAATTGCGCACACAACAACAACATACTCAGTTGCTGTCATGTTCTTTGTATCTTTTGTCCAATATGAGAACCTCATGAAGAGTAATTTAGCATGTTTTATGGAATTGAATAATATATCAGGATCGTTGATAGTCATTATTTCTCTAAATGCTACCGAGAGACGGTTTTACGATTATCTTTGGTCACGATATGATAGATGAATCTCATTGTCATTGTTGCTTCAATGGTTTATCCACTTTAATAGTAGTTTCTAGATAATATTGGCTTGCGATACATTCAGTTTTGATGAAGGTGCAATCCGCTTATGTTTTGCTGCTACATTTTCCGATGGATCATTTAGTTTTCTTTTATCTCTTGTAGGAACCTGTTTAATTCATTTGATACAAGCACGCAAGGCAGGGTGACTCTTGATCTCAATCAATTTATTTACTGTAGTAAGTACTCTTCTTCTTATATTTTCTCCTGCCATCCATTTGTTTGCCCAATTTAAACAAATTGCAGGATAAGTATTATATCATTACCTGGTTTTAAACACCACATTTATCTGGGGATAAGTTAATTGCAAAGGGATTGTCCTTTCACAAATATGAAAAGAGTGCTGATCTGTACTGAAAACCTTTTTCTCTTAGTTTTGCCTTTCAAATTCAATCTTTGTCACGTGTAATAGAGATACTCATATGTGAATAAAGGTCTTGTGCCTTATATTTTAGTTGGTGATTGTCTGGGTGTGATAGGCATAGGCCTCTTATTTGGCCTCATGAAAGATAACATGAGCTTATTTTCTAGGAATGATTTAATGCTGAAATTTTGTTGTTCATTTTCTGTTTTATAGGATTGATCAAGTGTTTCAGCTATTGTCTAATATTTAAATGAGTTCTTATTTTATTTTTATTTTAATTTCCTCATTGTCCAGCTGCCAATTGCAGAATATGAATCAACCTCTCTACTGATGCGAGCATTTAGCGAAGAAAATTGGAAATTATTCTTGTGTTAGTCGAGCTAATATGCTGTACAATTATTGTATTGAACTTTTCCATTCAACTATTAATCAACTGAGAAGTCTTGTAGAATTCTGACTTGTGCAATTGATGCATAAATATTATTAGTACAGAAATTGGAATACAAACTCAAGGGAGGAACATTTGGCCTGAGTCCAATAGATTACAAAGTGCAATTTAACTAAAAACCATAGTAGCAAAATCTTTTGAAAGCCTAAGCTTGGTAGGACAGAAACATGCTTCAAGCCCATGGTGCTTATTATTCTATTTTACATCATCTAATGATATCAATGAGCAGAAAGAGATTGTGGTAAAACTTGTTCATTGGGTGATACCTTGCTTACCGTCCTATACAAGTAAGTGAAAAACATAGTTATGATTTTTGAGAAGGGAGAATAAGTATTCTGCGCAGACGTTATATTGAAGTAGATTTTAAATTGTGCTTAGTTGCTGAACAAGTCCGTCCACTGATCAACGAGTCAAAATGGGAATTCAAGTTTGGAAATATGATATAGGCATATAGCTGGGGTATTCAGGCCCCATATTTGTGGTCATCAGTCAATTAAAATTTACTCTTAAATCAAAACATGTATAAAATGGGGCTACATAAATATAGGAAAGTCGCATTCATTAATATTCAACTCACCACAAATTCCAAAACAACCTGCAAGTCATCTCCCGAAACTATGTGCTACAGCAGTGAGCATCTCCACAACAATCCAATGCTTCTCGAGTTCAAGGGTTTCCTTAACGACTAAAAAGAATAGACGTGAAATAGATAAAGGTAAATACAAGTTTAGGCTGTTTGGTACAAAATTCTGATTCCCTTGCTGGGAGTGTTCTCATAGGCAAATACCATCATACAATGGACAGCCTTTCAGCTTCTGGTAGGGAGAGGGACTCGGCGGTGTGGAGAAGTATCTTATAGGGGAGGGAGCTACTCCAACAAGCTCCGGTAGAGGGTAGGTGAAGGGAGACGAATTACTATTTTCTCTGATCCATGGCCACCCTCTTTCTGCCCTTTCACAGCTCTTAATGAGTCGGCGATTTATTCACCATTAGTGAGGCTTGGGTTGTGGACAAAGTTGACATGCATGGTGCTCATTCCACTAGGTATGTAGATGTAACTCTCCGAACAAGCTAATCTGGCACCATGAGGTGAATGGCGGCATGTATTCTGTAAAGAGTGAGTATCACTGCCTCTTAACATCGGAAGTCGTCAATGAAAATGCAAGTCATTCGGTTATGAATCCATGGTGGTGGGCTGTTTGGAGGGCAATTGCGCCTCCTAAGGTAAGTTTTTTTTTTTTCAGGGTACAAAAGGGCTCTTCCCATCCGATTGAGCCGAGTCAATTGTGCATGCTCTCTTTTCATGTGGGGTTAAAAAGGAAGTTGTTAGGAAATACAAAGTAAAACCTAATACAATTCACTACGGAAACAATAATACTGAAAACAAGAGTATTACAATTGAACAAACCACCGAAGTATTAGGGCTCAGATTATCACAACCAATTTGGATCATAGCACATGCCGTCCAAAGGATAGGCACAAGTTTCAACTTGATCACTATAACAACTTTATACTACAGACCTAAGGCAAAATCAACCCCGGTAACTCCGATCTATCCCAACGGAGTTACTGTTCATCGACAGAGATGAACACCAGATCTTAGTCCTAAAGTTTAGTGTTCACACAAGGTAATCACATTCAACCTTCCTTAATCAACCTTGATTATCATCCAAGAAAGAAACCGAAAAGAAGAAGAGTAGAAAGAAAGTCAGACGGAAAAATAGCCAAGAAGCCAGAGAGTTTTCTGAGACATGGTTCTGAAAGAAATGAAGGACTAATCAAATACTTCTCATCCAGCGGACAAGCCTCAGCCATTGGATTAAATCCAATGGCTCAGAATCCACAGAGAAAGCACAATCCTTCCCACAATAGTTAAGCCAATGCCAAAGATCCACGTGGCAAAACTTAACATTTCAAAAGTTGAATTTTACCTTAGACACAAAACGTGTTTGTGAAACACACTTCTAACATTCTTCACCTTGGTTCACTAACTCATACCACTATCATTGGTTGCATTTTCGTGCTCTCCATTTACATTGGTTGAGATTGTTTCATCACTGCCCTGTGGTTGCCAGTCTTCAAGTGCTTGCACAGATTAAATTTAACCATTGTCAATCAACAGTTTAGATAAACAAGAATTAAATTTGCTTGCAGAAAGTATCTTAGTACCCATATATATTCAGATGTAGGGATTTTTAATAAAACTATTTCACCATAAGATAGTTATTCTCTTACAAAATGGCACTTCACCTCAATGTGTTTTGATCTTTCATGATAAGCAGGATTTTTACAAAGCATTAAGGCACTTTGGCTGTCACAAGAATAGGTTTACCACATTGTTACTTATGTTTAGTTCATTAAGTAACCTTTTAAGCCATAACCCTTCTTTTACAAACCTCGAAGATTTGATAATGCAACCAAGGACTGAAGCTGAGATTTCCAAGATATGCAATTCTTACCAAGAGTAAAGAAGAAAGTAGTAGTAGACTTTCTTTGATCCCTATCACTAGCAAAGTCAGAATCCACATATCCAGTTAAAGAAATCATGTCATCAGATTTTTCATACACAAGACCAGTACTTAATGTACCACATATATATCTAAGAAGCCATTTTAATCTAGCCCAATGAGGCTTACCAGGGTTGGACATAAATCTGCTTAACAAACTAATAGAATATGCAAGATCAGGCCTTGTTGTTATCATGGAATACATTACTGATCCTATGGCGTTAGCATAAGGAATATGTTCCATTTCATTCATTTCCTCTTGATTCTTTGGTGATTGAGCAGAAGAGAAAATCATGTAACCAGCAAGAGGAACATTCACACATTTTGCATCTTTCATACCAAATTTAGTTACTACCTTTTCAAGGTAAGATTCTTGAGTAATGGTTAATCTATTTTCAGACCTATCCCTTTTTATTACCATGCCAAGGATCTTACTTACATTTCCCAGATATTTCATTTCAAATTCAGATTGTAAAAGAGTTTTCAGATTCTCTATTTCTTTCTTACTATTGCTAGCAAGAAGCATATCATCAACATAAAGAAGAAGATAAATCACACAGTTATTTTTCATGCTGTTATAATAGAGACGTGTATCAAAATCACTTCTTTTATAACCTATTTTCAACACAAAGGTATCAAACCTTTTGTACCATTGCCTCGGGGATTGCTTGAGGCCATAGAGAGACTTCTTAAGGAGACAGACATGATCAGACTTCCCTTTTGATTCAAAACCTAAGGGCTGAGACATATAGATTACCTCTTCTAACTCACAATGAAGGAAAGCAGTCTTTACATCTAATTGTTCTAATTCCCAATTAAATTGGACAACTAGAGCAAGAACAAGTCTTATAGTCTTGTACTTAATGACATGAGAAAAGACCTCATTGTAATCTATCCCTTCTCTTTGAGTGAACCCTTTAGACACTAGCCTAGCCTTGTATCTAGGAGAATTACTAGCACTACTACCATCCTTAAGCTTGAATAACCACTTACACTGTATTATTCTCTGCTTAGGAGGACAAGGAACTAACTTCCAAGTTTCATTCTTCACTAAAGAAAGCATCTCATCTCTCATAGCCTCTTTCCACCCTTAGACTTAGGGGCAACTAATGCCTTCTTCATAAGTAAAGGTTCATGACAATCAATAGCTTCCCCTGAAACTAAGGCATATTCAGTTATGTTGAAAGATTGATACTTGGGATTTGGTTTTATCTGTCTTCTTTCTCTATCCCTAACCAATTGATAATCATGATTAACCCCTGATTCAACTACTTCATTCTGAGGCTCAATAGTTGGGGTTTGAAGAGATTCTGTAGTGCCTTCTAAGTTCTGTTCACTAGACTCAATGGGCTGAACTTCATTCTGATTATTAATAGTGGAGTTTTGATCAGGTTGTCTGTGTTTTATCTCAATAATTTTCTTATCAGCTAGAGACCTACAATCACTAGCTTCAACCTGATACTTAGTCTTTAAACTTGGCATTTCAAGTTCATTAAAGACAACATCCCTACTGTTAGTGATCTTTATACCCCTTTCATCTCTCACCCAAAGCCTATAACCCTTTACCCCCAAAAGGTAACCTAACATAACACATTTAGATGCCCTAGCATCTAATTTTCCTTCACTTTGGTGTGCATATGCAGCACAACCAAAGATCCTTAAATGGGAAAAGTTAGGGGGCTTTCCACTCCAAAGCTCTTCAAGAGTTTTGAAGTTGATAGCACTGGAAGGGGATCTATTAATTAGATAAACCAGCGGCAAGCAGCCTTCACCCCGTACCCCTTTAGAGGTCTCGAGCTTATCAGCATACATCTAACCTTATCCATAATGGTTCTATTTAACCTTTCAACAACCCCATTCTGCTGAGGAGTGTGCCTCACAGTCCTATGTCTTTGTATTCCTCTTTCTTTACAGTAAGTATCAAACTCCAGGTTACAAAACTCTAGACAATTATCAGCTCTTAGGGTTTTAACTTTGGTTTCTTTTCTCGATTTTCAACTAAAGTTACCCAGTTTACAAGTTCTTAAAGTGCTTCATCCTTTGTTCTTAAGAGGAAAATCCACACCTTCCTAGAATGGTCATCAACCGTGGAAAGGAAGTACATATTTCCTCCATGCGGGGGTGCTTTTCAGCCCCCAAAGGTCGCATGGATGTAAGCTGGGGACTAACAAAATTGTGAACTCCTTTACCAAAACTAAGTCTCTGGATTTACCTAAGACACAAGTTTCACAAAAAGACAGGGTTGCCACATGATCTTTTCCTAACAACTGCTGATCACTAAGGAATTTCAGCCCCTTGTTTCCCATATGCCCAAGTCTTTTGTGCCACAATTCTGTTTTATCTTCATTAACAGAGAAAGAGCCGAATCACAAGAACTTTGCTTGCCCCCTGAAGGTAATACATGCCATTTTTCTTTGGCCCTTTCATGACAACCATGGTCCTTTTGATAATTTTCAACACACTACCCTCAAACTTGAACCAGTACCCCTCATCTTCTAACACTCCTAGAGAAATAAGGTTTCTCTTCAGATTAGGGACATACCTAACATTGTGTATGATCCTAATCATCCCATCATGCATTTTAATGGCTATGTCTCCTAATCCCTCAACTACCTGAGTGTTATTGTCTCCCATATAAACTTTTCTAGGTTCAATATCTTTATAATCACTAAACCAAGCTCTAACAGGACTCATATGGAAAGTACAACCGAGTCAAGAATCCACTCTTGGCTCGGTTTTGATCGAGACATTCATGACATACAAGCTATCCATTTCATTTTCAAGGGCTGCATTGTTTTAATGTTCAATAGTCGATCGCTCGCTTTTCTTTTAAAATCATAGCAATCCTTTTGAAATGTCCTAGCTTGCCACAGTGGCAACATTTCTTGTTACTCTTGTCTCTTGACTTTGATCTACCCTTAGACTTACTTTTACCCTTCTTATGATTGCTATTTCCATTCTTCTTATCAGTCCTACCTCTCACAAAGTGACTTTTCTCTCTTGCCCCACCCCTAAACTCTTCTCTTACTTCAAGATCCCTAGACCTTAAAGCATCTATCACAATAGCCTGAGTTAGGGTATCTCTAGCATACTTAATAGCATTCTTAACTTCTTTATAAGAATCAGATAGGAAATTAAGTAAAATCACATCAAGATCTTCATCAGAGAAATCTTTCCCATTATGGGACAAACTTTTTACCATTATACTGAAATCACTCAAATTTGCTTCCAAATCTTTATTAGTATCCATTTTGAAACTAAACAACTTCTCAAGCAAATAAATCTTGTTAGGCAAGGTTTTAGTTAAAAACAGAGTATCTAAAGCAAACCAAAGATCTCTTGCAGTTTTAGAATCATCAACTTGCCTAACTATATTATCAGATAAATGCAGGTTAATAGAACTATAAGCAATTTCATTCATATCAACAATTTCAGTGGGTTTTTCTTTTAACTCATCAGGATAAGTATCTAGATCATCAAGAGCCTTTGAGACTCTTTGTTGGACCAGAATTGATCTCATTTTTTTTTATATAGAGTAATCACCCTTTCTATCGAATATTGACAATTCGACCCTCGAACCCATACCGAATTCTGTAAAAGGAGTGATTTCTCTGGACAACATTGGCTAATCTTTTCAAGATCAGAGAATGTTTAAACAAAAAAAAGTTTTAAAGAAACAGTGTTCACAGTTTCAGTTGACAAAAAAATTAACACAAATTGCAGATGTACTATAATAAATTTTCTAAAAGAAATATAGTACAGTTTTCATGCTCTCTAACATAATCAGCAAATAAGAATTCCTTAGTACACTTATTATTTGCAACTACGCATGTCAAGAACAGGTTCATACAAGTCATAGACAGATGTATATGTTCAGAGAGTAATTTATTTCAACAGTTATTCTTATGCATTTATTCATACAGAAAGCAATTTCAATCAAAGAATCTAGGTATTTACGATCTAAGTAGGGTTTGAAGCGTCTACCAGAATATTGTTGTTAAAACAGTATTAAAGATCTTCGGAACTTGAACTACTCACCAGAGATTTAGCTATTTCCTCCGCCTTGTTTTATTCTTGATCTTAGTATCTTTCATATCTAAATATATTTTGGGTTTTGTAATCGAATCAACAGATCTATCATTAATTTATAAATCAGATCGGTCTTACCCAAAGAACCACCCCAACACTACTTCAATAGTGGCTCGATACCACTTTGTTAGGAAATACAAAGTAAAACCTACTACAATTCACTACGGAAACAATAATCCGAAAATAAGAGTATTACAATCGAACAAACAACCAAGTATTATCACAACCAATTTGGATCACAAAGACATGCCAGTCCAAAGGATAGGCACAAGTTTCATCTTGATCACTAGAACAACTTTATACTACGGACCTAAGGCAAAATCAACCCCTCAAATCTCGATCTATCCCAACGGAGTTACTGCTCATCGACAGAGATGAACACCGGATCTTAGTCCTAAAATTTACGGTTCACACAAGGTAATCACATTCAACCTTCCTTAATCAACCTTGATTATCATCCAAGAAAGAAACCGAAAAGAAGAAAAGTAGAAAGAAAGCCGATTTAAAAAAATAGCCAAGAAGCGAGAGAGTTTTTGAGATATGGTTCGAAGAAATAAATGACTAACCAGATACTTCTCATCCAAAGGACAAGCCTCAACCATTGGATTAAATCCAATGGCTCGTAATCCACAGAGAAAGCACAATCCTTCCCACAACAGATAAGCCAATGCTAAAGATCCACGTGGCAAAACTTAACATTTCGTGTTGAATTTTGCCTTTAGACACAAAACGTGTTTGTGAAACACACTTCTAATGTAAGTATTCAATGTCATGGGATGGTGAAGGGCTTACTTAAACCTTTCTTGGTAACCGTGATTTGAGGGATTTGTTAGGCGAGGTTGCTAGAATCATTATAAATAATTATAATAATACTTAATATTATGTTATTATACTATGAATTTAATATATATATATATATATATATATATATATATATATATAGTGACACTTTGTTATAACAATTGATAAAAGAAAAAAAAAGTTGCTCAAGAATAACATGATTAAATATTGTAATTAAAGTGATATAAGTATTATAATAAGTCGCTCAAAAATAGTGTGCTAAAAAAATAAAAAAATGTCAATGTAATAAATTATACAAAAAATAAAATAAGATAAGACATTTAAATTATGCAAATTATGACTTTCTCAAGTAACTGCGAGAAACTCAAATTTAATTTTGTCGATTTATTTGATGAATAATAAAATACAACTTACAAATTTAAGAGACAAAATCTGTATGTATAAAAATTTATATTATAATAAATTGATATTACCTTTTGTACTGATTATTAATTACTTTGAAAATGATTAATGTAATTAAAGTGATATAATTATTATAATAAATTAATTACTTTAAAGTATTATTAGTATTTGTTAAAATGCTTTATAAAATAAAACATAATATATTTTCATTATTTAATATAATTTATAACAATTTTATATATTATAATAATTAATTACAATATGTTATAACAATTAATAAGAAAAAAAATTATGCATGTGGTTACTTTATGAAATAAGACGACAAACTCAAACTTGAGATTTTTGAGTCGAACGATCAATTATATGACAACAGGAAAAATTATATTTAATAAGTATTATAACAAAATTTGAAAAACAATATGCATATGAGTATTTTTTCATGTGACCCAATAAATTCAAAATTGTGATTGCTAGTTAGTCGATTAATTACATGCATGAAATGACAAACTTTAAGAAAACAAATAGTTGTTTTGTAGGAGCATATGTAATAATTATCTTCATTTAATGCTTAATGTAGGCATTAAATGACCAACCTAGGCATTTAATGTTTACAAGATATTTCA
This sequence comes from Forsythia suspensa, assembly GCA_023638005.1. Taxonomy (NCBI): domain Eukaryota; kingdom Viridiplantae; phylum Streptophyta; class Magnoliopsida; order Lamiales; family Oleaceae; genus Forsythia; species Forsythia suspensa. Next base: position 462,352 of record CM042665.1, read on the forward strand.
TTTATTGGCATTTAATGTGAAATGACTTCTGTCAGACAGATATGCTTCTGACGCGAGGATGGTGTCAGAGGATGAGGCCCGATGTGGAACAGAGGGGATGGTCCGAATTGGTAATTAGACATTGAGGCAGATATCCGGACTGATAATTAAATAATTTTTTATTTATGTAAATTCGGAATATGGGGCTGTCGAGCTACTTCATAAATTAAGCACATACATATCTTTTGTTGGTGTATCATTTATTATAGCATAGTACAATAAAATATATATCATATACATGTAATATATATTATATTCAATTAATAGAATATATTGTATGTATATATATATATATATAGCAATGACTCTACAATAGTATAATAAAAAATGATTATAATAAACTTATAGTACAATAAAATTTATATTGTAGTAAAATATTATTAATCAATTATGACTTTATTATAATTATTAATTGATTACCTTTAATTTATTATAACAAATTGATATTATATCAATTTTAGTATAAATTACTATAAAATTTATTACATATTTATTTAAAAATTTGTAATTAATATTATTATTAATTCGCTATAAATAATAGTATAACTATTAATTATGAATGAAAAATAATTTTCATAATATTATCCGATAGAATTATTCTAATAAATAGATATAATTATTATAACATATCTTAATTACAATCGTGTTTTCATAATTGATAAAATTAAATATGATATGTTATGATTATTTAGAATATTATAGTATTATTTTATATAATAGCGCTTTTATTATAATATATTATATTAAAGAATGTAATAAACAAAATTACGCACCGCTTATGCTCTGCGATAACTCGACAAAGTCAAAATTTACCTTACCCGAGTTGCTCGATTAATTAGATGCTAAAAAAGAAATACAGAAAAATTTAAGCACACAACAAATATAAATAAATAATCAAAACCAAAACAAACATTGCTAAATCCATATAATCACTTTGTCAAGTAACTCGAGAATCTAAAGTTTAGATTGCTGAGTTACTCGATAAGTTATATGTCAAAAACAAACACTAACACATTAAATTTACACAATAATATAAATGATAAAATAAATACATAAATGTATGTAATCATTTTTTTAGGGTAACTCGGGAAACTCAACTCGAGCTTCTTGAGTTGATTGATCAAATATATACCGTAACCACAAACTCAAAAATATAATTTGTTATTGCTAAACTAATAGAGAATATACAAAATACTAATGAATAACCAAGTAAAATTCAAATATCAAAACATATACAATATTTCTCTTTCACAATCTCGCTTATGAATTTGTGAAATTCCTTAATAAAATAAGTACATACATAAATAATTTTCCCTATCATGTCCTTACTATAAAATATTCTAACAAAATATACATCATATTGTATAACAAATTATATATCATATGAAATTATTATAATATATAAAATTTTATTTTATTTTAGCAATTATAATATCATCTAATTGATAAAGGAAGCACATAAATACATTCTTTTATGTTATCATTTATTATAACATATTATAGTCAAATATATAATATATAAAATTGTTATATATTATATTAAATCATTGAAATATATTATATTTTATTTTATCAATAATTATAACAAAGTATAATAAAAATTTATTATAATAATTATATCAATTCATTATAATAACTATATTAGTTTTATTACAGTAACCAATTTTATTATAATTAATAATTATATTAAAAGTTCATATCAATTTATTATAGATACAGATTGTATTTTTTAAATGTTTGATTGATTATTTGTGTCGTATTAGCCATCGAGTAAGTCGACAAACTAAAATTTGAATTTATCGAGTTACTCGAGAATGTGATCATTTGCATATTTTTCGTCTGTTTTGTATTTTTTTATTTATTTATATTATTTGTTACATTCACTTTTTTGGTATTTGTGTTTTTTCATATTTGTTTTCGATCAACTTGATAATCTAATATTCGGGATTCTCGACTTATTAATTGAATAACATGATGATATAAAACTTTCATAATATTTATTTATTTTTTTGAACCAGATTTAACAAAAAGTCAAGTTACCTGACAAACTTTTTTTTTATTGTATTTTTGTACAGTTACTCGATCAAACCAATGTCAAATCTTTAAAAAAAATAGTAAAGTCAACAAAAGCTGATTTTATAAAAATTTAAGATAAATGCAGCTACTTCACTCGATGGCGTGAATGGTTAATTCCTAAATCACTGATATTTTTTTGCTAAAAAAAAATATTTGATTCTTAAACATATGCAACATTTATTTAGAATAATATGTAAAAAAAAATATAAAAAATTTACCTTACAATTCAAAGGTTTTCTGGTTTAAAATCAAAGAAATATAACAAAAAAAAAATTGTAAAGTCAAAATGGGCTTAAAAACCCATTTTGATTGATATGAGTGTGTGTTTGTCGAGAAACTCGACAAACACACATCCAAATTTGCTTTTTTAAATTTTTTTTGTTTTCTTTTAAATGGATGTGGGTGTTTGTCGAGTTACTCGACAATCACCCACTCCTCCACGTGAAATCTTTAGTCCACTTTGAGCTTTTTTACTTTTTTTTTTTTTTTTTTTATATTGGGGTGTGTATTTAACAAACACACCCCCCCAAACAATAAAAATGGACTTTTTAGTCCATTTTAAACTAACCCTTTTTTTTTTAAATTTTTTTTTTTGGGTATGTATTTGTCGAACGCGGCTGGATCTTTATATATTATTTTTTTGTGTTTTTTTTTTTCTATAGTTTAGTAGCAAAGAGATTTTCATTTAATTTTTTACTACTTTATTTTATTTTTTCTTATAAACAAATTGAACACAAATCTCTCTAAAATTTACTTATAAGAAAAAATAAAATAAAATAATAAAAAAACTAAATGAAAATTTATTTGCTACTAAACTCTTTAAAAAAACAAATTAAAAAAATAATAAATAAAGGTCCAAATGCACTCACCAAACACACACCCAAATTAAAAATAAACAAAAAAATTTAAGTTCATTTAAAATGGGAATTTATATGTTTTATAAATTTCAATTTAGGTTTTCTTGTTTTCGATTGTCTTCTGAGTTACTCAATAAAAAAATGGTATATGACAAAAACAAAAAAATAAACTATTTTAGCTTATGCGTGTATTTTTTTTTTTAATTGTAATTCTAAAAGCTGATCTAACCCAAAAAAAAAATTGGGGTTCAATAGTGTTTTTTACAGTTTAGTAGTACATACATGTGCATTTTTGTTTTATGCAATAAAATATTTTTTTATTTTATATTATAAGTGAACTGTAAGAAATTTGCACTAAATTTTTTTACATTTTAAAGTTTTCTATGAAAATTATGATTTAATAGTGTATATATTTCAAGCACACAAAAAAACCTAAACTTTTAACTACAAGTATCTATGTCTTGTGCGAAGACATAAAATATGCACATTTTTTATTTACATAGGAGAAAAATAATTTGAAATCAACATATTGTTTACATATCTTTCTTGTTTGTATATAAACTTTCCTATTATTATATTATTTTTTTACTTGTATCTGCAGCACTTTTTTTTTCCATTAATGTTTGTAAAGGTATGATTACACGTAGGAGTAGGCAACATAGTAATGCATAGGTTTCTGTACTAATTTATCATTATCCTCTAAAATTAAGTAAGAACGTAAACCTAGATATTTTTTAATAATAGGTGTTGATTTGTACTATGAATAACTATTTAGTTTCTAAAGTAATTGGACAAACTCATTAGTTGGCAAATGAAGTATAAATTTCTTACATTGAATAATTATATATATAGTTCCCGGTAGTAAAGCAAATGAAAATTACTTGAGCAATAATCATTGACAAATCACGCACCATTTGTACCATAATATTTGTACAATAAAACAATACAAGGTTACTCATAAAATGAAAATTAATCTACATCAAATGTTGAGTTTTTCTACATTTGTACTATGAGCTTATCCTATTACAAAGGGAACATAAGTACAACACTATTTAATGAACAGACCGGCTATTTATTCACCTGTACTATCAATAATTTTGAAGCTTTGTACATGTCTTCTTTAAAGTCTCGCATACAATATTCTTCATCAATAGAGGTCAAGAAGTAGATCGCCATTTATTTACTAAACTATCATTAATTTCAAAGCTTTGTAGAAGTGCTCTTCGAGGTCGCACGGAATATACTTCATGAATAAAGTTGCACTTGTTCTTTATGAAGTACAAACCACAGAGTAAACAAATGAAGCATAATAATTAAAAAAAACATTATGAATGCACAATTGCTAATATTTACGTATAAACTACATTCTTTGTACATCTTAAATAATTTTTAATGTCTCATTTGATATAATTAATGCTCTAATACATTGACTTGTTTTTGCTCTAGATAATGCAACATAAAGTTGACCATGAAAAATATACAGTGTTCGGAAGATATAGTTCAACGTAATCTAGTGTTTGACCTTGAGCTTTATTTATTGTCATTGCAAAATAAGGACGAGCAGAAATTGTGTTCTTTTAAAAGGGAATGTGCTTTTATCACATTCAAGTGGAATAAATGGAATTCTAGGTAGAAAAACTTTATTCGCACGCCATTCTCCAACAGATATTTCAGCATGAATAACATTACACTCAAAAGCACGACAAATTAATCTAGTGCCATTACATAATCCTTCAGATAGATTAACATTTCTCAATAACATAATAGGACAATTTTCTTTCAACACAAGTTCATGAGGTGCAATACCATTTGGAGTTAATGTATTAAGAAAATTTTCGTGAATACTTTGTTCATTTTTTTCTAATGTTTCATCAAATCTATAATATGTAATACTTTCACCAGCAATTTCATGAAGTACAATATTATTTATTTCATCCACAGCACTATTTTTAGGATTAATCATCTTATCTAATTCATTGCTATAATTTTGTAAATTTAGGTAAACATTTGCAATCAATTATTTTAGAGAAACCAATTTGTCATGAAATGGTATAGTTATTTCATCTGGTAATTTAATCATGTTACAAGTATGCTTATGTTGGATTCCATTGCCTATATCAAGTAATAACTTAGAAAAGTATGGGTCTAATTGAGCTCTCATATTTTGTACTAATTTTAATTGTATAAAATTTGGCCATAAGAATGAATAGACTAAGCTTGATCTCATGATTACTTCTTTATTTCCTTTTTGAACTACTGGCAAAACTTGGCGAAAATCACCTCCTAAAACAACAATTTTCCCTCCAAAAGGCAATATAGAATCATTAACATCTCGTAACATCCTATCTACAGCTTCTATTGCATAACAGTGGACCATTGGTGCTTCATCCCAAATAATCAAATTTGTTAATCTAAATAAGCTTGCTAAAGCAGATTGCTTACTAACAGAACAAGTCATATTATGATTTATTTCTAGTGGTATTTTAAACCTTGAATGTGCTGTTCGTGCACCAGGTAATAGAGCAGCTGCAACACCTGAAGAAGTTGTTGCTAGACTTATAAGATTTTTAGATTGAATTGTAGAAAGCAAAGCTTTATATAAGTAAGTTTTACTAGTTCCACCAGGTCCATCTATAAAATACACATGACTTGTATTATTAAATACATATGTTAGAATCTTATCATAGGCAATTTTTTGATATTCATTTAAGCTATTTGTATAAATAGTACTATCATCGTGAATAACATTGTTTAGTTCTTCATTAATAATCTTAGCTAATATGTCTTCTTGTTCCATAAATATTTCAAAAGGTACAAGATGGTAATCATTTATATTTTTACTATTTGTTTCTAATATAGAATTCATTTCATGTAACGCTTTTATTTCTGCATTTACAATAGACATACCATTAGATAAATAATCTTCACATAAAGATAGGCAAAATTTTGTCCATAAAATATCTGGATTATTAGGAGAACACAAAATGAGTATAGTAGCAAACAATCTACTAAGAGAGAAGGCATTTGATAACTAATAGCTTCGCCTAAACAAAGTTTACAATAATTATTGTCTTTCAATAAACCGAGGGAGATAGCAGTTTCACGGAAAGACGACAAATAAACACCATTAACTATTTTCAAATTCTCAAATGAAGTTGCTCCTTTAATATGATTCAATAAAATACGTAAGTAATATCTTTCGCCTTCAGTTATATTAGATGTAACTACTCTACCAATAACATTTCCTTTTTCCTTTGTTATCATATTTTCCTTGGGCATCCCATACAAAAACTTAGGAAAATCTTTATATAATAATTCTTTAGCAAGTTCATTTGAAATATTCATATGAAAAAATTCAGTTAACATTGAGCGTTGCCTTGATTCAAGATTGATTATTGTTTCTAAATTTTCATAAGCTTTATATGTTATTAAGTGGTTATTTTCAAGATGTAGTTGTAATGAAATAACCGCAAGAGACATTTCATACGAGATCAAATCCATATATTCTCCACATTGCCTCAGGTGGAGAAATCCAACATCCATTTTGATATATTTCAATTTCATCAATAGGGTTTTCATTATTAGTACTATTAATTGAAAAACTTACACGGTCATAGTCTTTATAAACATATTTATAAAGGTATTTAACAACTTTAATCGTTGAACATATTTCCACATTATCGTGGCAATCAAATTTAGCACACAAATATGGATTGTAAGGTACAACCCATCTATTGTCTAATAACTCGTCCTCTAATCATAAATGATCGCTTATCGCTCAAGCGCCTATAAGTTGGATAAGAATTATTACCAATATAAGTATTTGAGATATATTCATTCGGTATTTATTCTTACAATGACCTTTTTATCCATACAAACATTATGAAGATTCAAATTACCACATGGGCCATGCATCATATGTTTAACAACAATTGAATGAAGGTGGGGATATTTTTCTTTATCCGGAATTTCACATGATACAATAGAATCGACTAAATCAACATTATTAATTTTGCACCACTTTGTAAGATTAATAAGAAATGAGCATGTGGAAGTCCTCGTTTTGGAATTCTACAACATAAATATATGCAAACTCATGGACCAAAAATTTGGTGCTTCAATAAATCAACTTTAAGTTCTTCTAATTTAGATCTAAAGATTCTAGCAGCTTAAATCAGTCTATTTTGTCCTACATCATTATTCCTTAATTCTTGTTTTATTTCTACCCAATTAGGGTTACATGTTAGTGTTAAAATAAATCGTTTTTACCAAATTTTTGTACTAATGCCATGGCGTCCATATATTCTTTTTTTCATATCTCTAGGACCCCAACAAAGATGAAGGTAAAATAATCGGCGACCAATTTGTGCACCTCTATTCTCGACCATTTTCTAAACTATCAATAACTTATTGATATAATTCAAAGACGGATTTCACTTTGATTTTGACGAAAATAATCTAATCGACTTGTTTCAAATTTAACATACATATCTACTACATATTGTTGTAGAAGTCTACCAAAGATGGAGCAAAACATTGTTCGTGTGTATCACGTACCTATAATTTGTAGCAACAATATTCACGACAAGAGACACAGAAACCTTTTTATTCTTCTTTGAAACCGCATAGGATAAATAAAAATAAAAGTAATTAAAGAAAAATTAAATTTACTAAGTTTAAGTGAAAACACATACTATTATTCTTTACCTTTTTCTCTTCTCTATTAGATCAATCGCACAAGTTATGTTGTTACAAGACACAAAATTATCTATTACACCGTGACTATCAAATGTAGCATTTCTTGACTTTTCAATACCTTCATGCCAACTAGTCTCACCAAAGAGAAATAATAATGAATACTGTAGGGGATCATAACATCCATAATAGTAATGTATTCTATGTGAATTATTAGAGTGGCAATAAATCGATATATCACGATATCTTATGTCTGCAGATGGGTCCTCATCAACCCAAACTACAGCCACTTGGGACATAGAAGGTGCATTATATACTCTTTGATCAAGACCAGCATCACATCTAATATGAATTTTGCATGTTTCAAGACTTTCAATGTCACTTAGGGAACGGAAAAATCTAGAATATGGATTAATCTTTAATAGATGTACTAATGTGTGTAGTAAAGATGATGAGAAATTAATAGATGTGTTTAACCTATTTTGTATTTCATTGTCTGTATCATAAAAGTACAATTGTAAATGTGATAAATTATTATCATTGTTTAGAATTGGATTTATATAATGGTATACTTGTCCTTGAATTCTAAATGTGTAAATACCTTTGTAATTAATAGATTTACATAGATCTTTATCAAATTTCACTCCAAAAGAAGTAAAAGCAAAATGATTATTATAATTCCGTACATTATTTTTAAAATCTAATGCCTCATCTGAACTGGAAGTATATAAATCATATAAAATAGAAGGTGTACAGTTGATATGCAATTTTATTTTTCCATCAGAACAACAAAAACTTTTACTTTCTTTTTCAAATTTTTTTGCAAGACAGTGATTACAATTTGTTGGAGTACGTAATATGTAAGTTTTTGTAGGCACACGTCTCATAGTAATATTTGAAATACAAGGAGTACATTGGAATTCATGATTTTGATTTTCATGTTCTTCATAATAAATCTGTTGTTCTACGCTATTATCTTCTAAATTGTTAAAGCTAATAAAACGAACTCCATGTCCATGTTCATTCAATCCTCCAGCTATAAAAAATATGAAAAATCAGAACAACATAAATAAATAAATAAAAGTGAAATGTTCATAATGGGGAAAACATTAACATTAAAAAACAATAACTAACCGGGTTAATTGTAAACAATGTTGTATTCACATCATTTAACTGAATATCTTCAAGTAACTTCAATCCTTGTTTTTGAATGTTCTTGTTAGATTTATACTTGTTTGCTTGAGCATACATATGTCTCCTTTTTTGTTCTGCTTTTTCTTTATTTGAGTCAATAATTTTTTCAATCGACATCTATTCTATTTTATCATAGGAAAAATAAAAAATTAGTATGACCGCATGTAAAAATAAAAAATATGGAATATAGACATTATGAACACAAATAAGAATAAGATTACAACACGTATGGAAAAACAAAACAAAAATCATTGCATAAAATTTTTATGTTTTAGTATAGCCTATAAATAGATTACATTAAAAAAAAATTGTTAATAAAGATACAATGAAAGATTAAACCAAATAATACAAATCAAATTTAATTACAAAATTCTATGAATAAATAATTACATACCTTTAGATTTAAGTTTTAACTTGCTCTAAAACCAATGATAAACAATCGATTAAACCAACACAAGCTGAATTAGAACTTTTACAATCGAGGCTCAAACTCAACAGGTGGAGGAAATAGTTAGAAAATATGATTTCGAATGTATCTAGGTGAGTACAAAATTCGTAAATAAGAGATGATATAAGTTTATTGCAACGGGAGAAAAGAGAAATACAATGAAAAATAGGACTGATTTCAGTTAAGATAGACCATAGAACCAAAAATAACTAACAAAAGCTTTATAGGGGTTGATGGGAGGAGAAATAAAGCAGCAAGGCCGAGAACTCAAAAAATAGACAAAAAGCAAAAACTAAGTATTTATGTCTCCTACAAAACGAACAGAGGAAAAATAGAAAATATCACTGCCACAACAATGCTGTTTATTTCTAACACGTGAATAGTATTCTTGTACATAAATTTTATATGTTATGCAGAATAAGTACAAAGATAAGGACAAAGAAATGAAAATAAACGAAAAACAAGTTACTTTTACTTTCTAAATGATTACACGTGTTGGGAACTGGGTATAATTTTTAAGAAATCAATTTTAATATTTTTTCCTAATTGCCTCGTAACTCGGGGAAAAAATAATAATAAATAAATATATCCATCGCTTACAAAATCAAAACTAAATGTAATGGACAAATTATCAGGTCAAACATTACGGCTATAATGGGAAATAAAATTATAAACCAGAATTGCAAAATCCAACAAAAGTAAAAATTTAGGTGGGCAAGTTGACACGTAATGCCTCGAGTAAATCGAGGAACTACAATTTCAGTATGTCGAGTTACTCGGGAAAACAACTTACATAAATAGAGCAAATTCATAGCAAATTTTACTATCATTATTAATTATAATAAAAGCTGAATCTTGTAATACAAATGATATAATGATTACAATTATTATAATAAATTAATATAATGATCGTACAAAAAATTAACTACACTAACCTACAATAATTGATAAAAATAAAATATCATATACTGTAAAGATTTAATATAATATATAATAATTTTATTAAATATATATTTTACTATAACATCTTCTAATAAATAAAACAATAAAATAATTTATGCATACGTTTACTTTATCAAGTATCTCGACAAACTCATAATTGAGAGTCTCGAGTTGCTCGATGAATTATATGGGAAAAAAATAAAATATTGAACTTAACAATTAATATAAATGAAAAGAAAAAAGAAAAATGATGCATACACTTAATTTTTCAACTAACTTCACAAACTGAACATTGATACAGCTGAATTAGTCGACCAATTATATGCATCAAACCACAAAAGTAGAAAATAAATATTTTTATTTACAACACATTGATACTATAACAAGTTGATACTATAATAAATTGATAGCACATTTTATTATAATTATTAAACATAACAAAAACTGTTTCTTGTAATAAAAGTGATAAAATTATAATTGTACATTTTTTAAACACTTTGTTATAATAATTGATAAAATTAAATATAATATAATCAATAATCACAATTTCATATAATATAAAATAATTTTATATGATAAATTTAATATAAATTGTTAGCATAAATGATGGAGTAAAAAAAGTATGCATGTGCTTAATTCATCAAGCGACTCCCGAAATTCAAATTTGAAAATACCGAGTTCCTCAATTAGTTACATGCCAAAACAATTAACAAAATATCAAATTTAACAATTAATATAAATACAAAATTATAATGATAATAATAATAGTAATATGCAAATAATCAATAGCTCGAGCAAATTAGGAGGGGACGAAAAATGCAAAGTAAAACAAATTAAGTGAACAAATGGTACAAAAGGGATTTGTCCAGTAACTCGGGAAAAAGAAAACAAAAATTTAATAGTAAAAAATTGTCCTATGCCGAGTGACTCAAAAAAAATAAAATAAAAAAATGGCGAAAACAATTTTTTTCGAGTGACTCAACAATTAATAAATAAAACAATGGGCCAACCACGATAAAAACAGAGCCAAATCTATAAATAGCAAACGGACAAAAAGTCAACAAGAGCGGCTCCTTTCTAATATTTGGATAGGGGAAATAAATAAAACATACTTTAGTTTTGTAAGATACAAAATTGTTTAAAAAAATTGTCAAAATGAAGGCTCCCAAAGAAGAAGAAAAGTGAATTTTGAAGAATCTCCTTTGCTTGCTTGATTTAATTTCTAATTCGGTATGCTAATAACACGTTAATAGTTACATTATGGCTATAAGGGGAAACAAAATTATATACCGTAATTACAAAATCGAACAAAAGTAAAAATTTAGGTGGGCTAGTTGACATGTAAGTCCTCAAGTAAATAGAGAAACTACATTTCAGCTTTGTCGAGTTACTCGGAAAAACAAATGATGTAAAAAGAGCAAATTCATAGTAAATTTTACCATCATTATTAATTATAATAAAAGCTCGATTATTATAATAGAAATGATATAATGACTACAAATATTATAATAAATTAATATAATGATCATACAAAAAATTAACTACACTAACTTACAGTAATTGATAAAAGTAAAATATCATATAATGTAAGGATCTAATATAATATATAATAACTTTATAAAATATATATTTTACTATAACATCATCTAATAAATGAAAGAATAAAATAATTATGCATATGTTTACTGTATCAAGTATCTCTAAGATTGTCGATTTGCTCGATGAATTATATGACAAAAATAAACAAAATTGAATTTAATAATTAATATAAATGAAAATAAATAAAAAAACAAATGCATACAGTTAATTTTTCAACTAATTTCACAAACTAAACATTGACACAGCCGAGTTACTCGACCAATTATATGACTCAAACCAAAAAAGTAGAAAATAAATATTTTTTTTACAATACATTGATACTATAACAAGTTGATACTATAATAAATTGATAGGACATTATATTATAATTATTAAACATAATAAAAATTGTTTCTTGTAAGAAAATTGATACAATTATAATAGTACATTTTTTAAACACTTTGTTATAATAATTGATAAAATAAAATATAATATAATCAATAATCATAATTTCATATAATATAAAATAATTTTATATGATATATAATTTAATATAAATTGTTATCATAATGCTAGAGTAAAAAGTATACATGTGCCTAATTTATCAAGCGACTCCAGAAATTCAAAATTTTTTTTTCGAGTGACTCGACAATGAACAAAACAAAATTTGGGCCAACCACGATAAAAACAAAGCCATAGATATAAATAGTAAACGAACAAAAAGTCAACAACGGCTCCTTTCTAATATTTGGATAGGGGAAACAAATAAAACATACTTTAGTTTTGTAAGATAAAAAAATGTTTCATGTCCATTTATGTAATCTTTTAAATTTATCCGGCATAAGAGAATGCCAACCAAAATTTCATTTTCATTATCGCTTCTAGTTAATCGTGTGATTCAAGAATCGTTCAAAATTCAATTGGTTTCCAATTGAAATGTTGCTCCAACCACATAAGTTTACCTCATTTGTTTATTACACGAACCCGCCGCTTTCTATAATCGGGATCATTTATTCATATTTTGGTATTCACATCCGTGACACGTTCACCGCTTAATGCGTGGCCATTTTCTATGAATTATATCTCACCTAGTTGTCCGTGAATCATTGCTCCTATACTCATTTTTTTTTCGTATTTTTGTATAGAAAGAAATGGTGCAAAACATGGGCACATTGATAGGAATCCACAATATATCATCCGGGGTCAAAAATATGCTACAGAAAATTCAGTCACAAAGCTATTGAGATAATCAAAGACCAAAGATCATGAAAATTAATATCGTGGTTGCAAAGGATTTCATCGTATTGTTCGATCAAATTTCCAAAATGGATTTCAAGATACCTATTTAACTAACAAAGCAATGAAAATATGAGTTCTATAAGTATATAATATGAGTAAAGATATTCAAAGTTTATAATGATGTAAATATAGTTAGTATTGTGTCCAATTCAAATTCACAACAAAAGAAGTTTTGATAGGAAATTGACACATGCGGTCTCGAGCAACTCGACAACCAACATGGTTGTCGAGCTAACTCGACAAACATGGTTGTTGAGTTGACCTTGGACGCATCCAAAAAAAATGTATGCAAGACAAGCTCAAGGTAGGCAAGGTTATCAATGTGAAAACAAAGTAGCTCAATTGAGCACTATAATCAGACTATTTGTGCCTCCATCTCAACCCAATAACGAATCTGCGAGAGATTTATTCATTGCTCCTATACTCATTTTTTTGGGTATTTTTGTATAGAAGTGCAAAACATGGGCACATTGATAGAATCCAAAATATATCATCCGTGGTCAAAATATGCTACGAGAAAATTCAGTCGCATAGCTATTAAGATAATCAAGACCAAAGATCATGAAAATTAATATCGTAGGTTGCAAAGGATTTCATCGTATTGTTCGATCAAATTTCCAAAATGGATTTCAAGATACCTATTTAACTAGCAAAGCAATGATAATATGAGTTCTATAAGTATATAATATGAGTAAAGATATTCAAAGCTTATAATGATGTAAATATAGTTAGTATTGTGTCCAATTCAAATTCACAACAAAAGAAGTTTTGATAGGAAATTGACATGCAGCCTCGAGCAACTCGACAACCATGGTTGTTGAGTTGACCTTGACGATCCAAAAAAGATGTATGCAAGACAAGCTCAAGGTAGGCAAGGTTATCAATGTGAAAACAAAGTAGCTCAATTGAGCACTATAATCGCACTATTTGTGCCTCCATCTCAACCCAATAACGAATCATGAATTTTAAATCTTTTACAATCGAATAAAAACAAACAAGTTTAGTGTTGAAGCTTTTTCGAAACAATGGTAACTCATTGGGACAAACATGTACCCTAGTATACTACTCAGCTTGCTCATACTAAAATTGTAGGCACCTCCAATTCAACAAGTTTTTTGGGTACATAATTAGTATCAAATCCTCCAAGAGTACATGAAAGCACCGTATCTAAGCTAAGAAAAACGAAAAAGTACCATAATACCATGTTGTACCATCTTTTTAGCCTCTTCCATAGATTTTCTTTGGAATAATGCATAGTTATAATCAGTCAATACAAATTCTCCAAGCATGAAGAGAGAATTTGCATGCTTCTCTCGCACAATGTGAAAAATAAAATACAATTATTTCTTACACCGATTTATGAATGAGATCATGTGGCAAACGAGGGTTGGTATATTAATCTAATATGACTATCGATAAACATAAGAGCATTATTGTGTGCTTCCATAATCTAATGTATTTTACCTTGAACTACAAAAAGCAAAAAAAAAAAATTCATCAAAAATTGGCCTAGTCCACTGACTCGTAAAAAACAAAATAACAAATGGCCACAATAAATTATTTCGAGACACTCGACAATCAATCCAAACAAATATTGGCCAATCTCGAAAGAAATAAGCAAAAGCTAAAAAAAAAAAAACAGGAAACAGAGTCAACAATAGCGGCGCCTGTCTAATGTTTGAATACAGGAAAAAAATTATTAAAAATAAAAACATACTTTAGTTTTGTAAGAAAATCAAAATGTCTAAGCAAAATTGTCAAAAATGACGGCTCCCAAAGAAGAATAAAAGTCAAGAAATGCAGTATTTTTAATAAGTTAAACAAATTTATAGTACTAATGAGTGAGATTTGGACCCAAAATAAGATTAACAAAGCATCCAAACTACGTCGTGTTGGTTGAGGGTGAACAGAAAAGCAATTGATAGACACTTATATTATAGTAAATATATATATATATATATATATATATAATCTAGTTGAATTGGACCAAAGTCAAGAGTTACTCAACAAAATCAAAACCAAATCTTTTTTTTTAAAAAAAAATAGCGGTACGAATTTCTAAGCTTGAAAAAAGAAAAGAAAAATTGTTTTCTTTGGTTTTGTCGAGTTACTCAAAAAATCAAAGCCAAATTTAAAAAAAAAAAGAAAAAAATAAGCAAAGTCAACAAAAGTTGATTTTTTAAAAATTTAAAGCAAATTTGTAGCACAAAATGGTGGGATTTGGACGAAATTAGGAACAGTAAAACACTAAAACTACATCGATTGAAGGATGAATAGTAAATAATTGATAGACACTTATATTATATATCATACAGAAATAAGACCTAGTTAAGGAGCCCAAAGAAGGGGTCCAAGTGAATCCATAGGCCCAAGAAATTTTATTGAGTAAGGGTCCAACATCGCCCAAGCTTAGAAAATGCCTAAGATCTAGGCGAGTGAAACGTCCCATCATCACGTAAAGTAACAGCTATTAAACAGTTACTAGTCATCTTATCACATCTCCACGTTTCACAATCCAAGAAGTTACAAACGGTTGAACCATGGAAGTAAAGGTAGCAGTTTCCGATAAATCGGCCATTATGGAGGAAGTGGGTAGTTATTGGACGATAATCAATTTCGATACAAAATTGAAAGAAACTATTAAGGGAGTATAAAAAGGAAAAGAGAATGAAAAGACATGTCTGATCAATCATTTTAAAAAAAAAACAGAGAACTATGTAATTTCCTTTCTCTTTAATGTTCTTATAAGCTTTATTTATTTTGCATTCTCGTGTGCTTGTGCTCTTTGGAGGCGTTTTGTTTCGTTTTTCTTCTTTTCTTATAATTATAATCTTTATAAATAAAACACTCCTGTTGGGACTTTGTCTCAAAAGTTGTTGTCCCTTACACATCGTCTGAATCTTTTTAATCGTTAGCGAAAGTTTATTTTTGCGCGAGTGAAGTTATGAACGAGACTCATCATTTTCTTTATTTCATTCATTTGATGAAACGGCAAGAAGTCAAGTAGCCGAGCTGGTTCCAACCAAAACCCCGTGCGCCCTTTGAGAGAGGAAAGACAGGAGGGCAAAAGTTGAATCATGAAGATTCACACTGAGCTTTTGATATATGCGTCCCATTACTAATGAAAGAAGGAGGATATTAAACAAACAAGCTAGCTAACTTCAACTAGCTGTTATGTTAGTTGTCGCGCGCCTGTTCGGAAAGGTCTGTTTAGTGAGAGGCTATGCCTTTGAGGTTCCTCATTGGCCTTGGTTTGGTGCAGGTCAGTTCCAGTTCAGCTCGAGTAACGGTGATTGAAGGGATGGGATCGGAAGCATTCCAAACCATACATAATGCATGAATATTACTAGCCAAAATATATGTGATATATTGTGGTTTTACAACAATGCTGGCAGCCACCATGGTGGCCTGAAAATGAACACCGATGTAGTAGTTAGAAGTGCGGTTATAAGGGAGAATGATTAATCAATGCATGAGTTGTCATTCGGGATGAAGAGAAATGTAGGACATTTCACTATAGAGAATGTCAAAGCGCTAACCATGAGAGATATCTTTTATTTACGGGGAAAATAAATGCTACTAAATTATTGTGGTGGTATACGACTCTTTCCCAATAGTTCAAAGTTTGAAGAAGGATTTTCAACGCCCACCAAATGCGAAGATTTTGAGAGATATTTTATTTTTATTCATTAATGTGTAAAAAGTAAAATATTTCACAAATTAGTATAGTTTATTTTCAATTGATTGGATTAATTGTAAGTGGATTCATGTATGCCTCGGTGCCTTGTATTTTTCACATGCCATTTCCATTAATGAAATTCATTTGTTTGGCGTGAAAATATATATATATATATATCTATACTATAGTATAAGTGTCTATGCCATGTTTACTATTCACCCTTCAACCAACGCGACGTCGTTTTCATGTAGTATTAGTCTTAATTTTGTCCAAATCTCACCATTTTGTCCTAATCTTTTGACACTTTTTGTATATTAAATTAATATATATGGCCGCATTTTTTGACTTCTTCATCTTTTCTTTTATTTGTTTTAATATACATATATTAGTGTCTTTTAGCCGCAATGATTGACTTCTTATATATTATAGTCAATATATATTCATTTTTTTCTTAATAAGTCATCAAATTTGGTGCCTTTTTATCTCAGTTGCTATGGAGAACAAATGACGAAATACAATCGATTCTTAAAGGTTTTGCTAAATTTCATTTTCTCTAAACTGCAGTTTTTTTTGTCCAACATAAATATTTGCTGCACTTTTTACATTAAATATTTTTACATAATTCCAGTTGGAGACGATATCCCTATGGGTTACCTAACCATTGGATTTGGTTTCACATAATTTCATGTTGTATAACTCAAGGTATGGATATTTTTGTAAACTGCGACGAGTATGAATCCGAAACCGACTTAGATGTTTTGGTGATCATTTTAGTATGTCGAAACATGCCGTCGGACTATAAAATTTTTATATGTGGTAGCTACATGGGTATTCTACGTTCCTTGAAAATTTCATATTGTTCAAGAATCGTTTTCTATGTCAAATAAATTTTTTACTCCATGACCGGGTGAATTGTTTCTCTAAATTGTCTTTTCTGTTCACCAACTCAAAAATATGTTGTACCTTATATATTAAGTATTTTTACATAATTCCAGTTGGAGACGATAGCTCTATGGGTTACCTAACCATTGGCTTTGGTTTCACATGATTTCATGTCATATAACTCAAGTTATAGACACTTTCTTAAATTGCGATAGCATGAATCGAGAAACTGTCTGTGATGTTTCGGTGAGCATTTGAGTGTGTCAAAACATGCCGTCGGATTATCAAATTTTATATGTGTTAGCTACATGGGTATTCTACATTCCGTGAAAATTTTATATTGTTCGGTAACCGTTTTCTATGTCAAATAAATATTTTTGCTCCATGACTGGGTGAATTGTTTCTCAAAACTGCACTTTCTGTTGACCAACTCAAAAATATCTTGCACCTTATATATTAAGTATTTTACATAATTCCAGTGGGAGACGATAGCTCTATGGGTTACCTAACCATTGGCTTTGATTTCACATAATTTCATGGTATATAACTCAAGTTATGGACAATTTTGTAAACTACGACCGTATAAATCCGAGAAACTGCCTAGGGTGTTTCGGTGAGCATTTTAGTAAGCCGAAACATGCCGTCGGACTATCAAATTTTGATATGTGGTAGCTAAATGAGTATTCTATGTTCTCTGAAAATTTCATATTTTTCGGTTATCGTTTTCTATGTCAAACAAATTTTGTTACTCCATGACCGGTGAAGACATTTTTGTAACAAGGCCCTTATTTTGAAATTTTTATTCACCTGGTAATGGAGTAACAAAAAATTTTTGACAAAGAAAACGATCACCGAACAATACGAAATTTTCAAGGGACATAGAATACTCAGGTAGCTACCACATACCAAAAATTAGTAGTCCGACGGCATGTTTAGGCATACTAAAATACTTACCGCGAAACCTCCTAGGTCGCTTTTTCGGATTATATGCCGTCGGCGTCTTGGGATTCGCTATTATAAACCAATCAAAAAACTTTAAGTAGTGTAAATATCTTCTTAAAAATTTTTGGACCTTGGTTTTGTGGTAGTTTTAGTGGATTCCTATGTTTTGGTTACACGTTAATGATGTGAACTTGAAAGGTTTTGCTAAACTTCATGTTTTTCTAAGACACGCTTTACATTGTCCAACTCAAACATTTATCGCATCTTATATATTAAATATTTTTACATAATTCCAGTTGGAACGATAGCCCTATGGGTTATCTAACCATTGGCATTGGTTTTACATAATTTCATGTTATATAACTCAATTTATAGACAATTTTGTAAACTGTGACAGCATAAATCAAAAACTAACTAGGATGTTTCGATTAGCATTTTAGTAAGCCAAAATATGCCGTCGGACCGTCAAATTTTGATATGTGGTAGCAACATGAGTATTCTATGTTCCTGAAAATTTCATATTTTTCGGTGATCGCTTTCTATGTGAAATGAATTTTGTTAATCCATGACTAAATGAAGTTTTGAAGTTTTTTTTTTTCCAAGTACGTGCAATGGAAAAGTGATTGTTTAAGATTTTTTTTTTTTTTTTTTTTTTTGTAGGTGGACTTTTTCATGACAAATATAAAAAAAAAAAAAAAAAAAAAAAATTTCCCACTTTGCCGAGTAGGCAAAGTGGGGAAATTTTTTTTTTATTTATCCCACTTTGTCGAGTTACTCGGCAAAGTGGGAAATTAAAATGTTTTAATTTTCCCAATTTGCCGAGTAACTCGACAAAGTGGGAAACATTAAATTTTTTTTTTTTTTTGTAATTTGCACTTTTAGTCCACATTCTTTTCATTTTATAACAAATTTACCCATAATCTTTTTTTTTTGACTTTGGCCATCCCCGACTTTTAAATTTCGTTTCAAATTTTATTTTGTCCACCTCTTTAAATAATAAAAAAAAACAAATAACAACAAAATAAAATAAAAATGTATATGAAGTCCTCCAACTTTTAAAAAGTAGCCCAATTTTATTTTGACATTTTAAAAAAAAAAAAATTTTTAAATTTCTCGAGTTATTCGACATTTTTTTTTTTTTACATTTTGTCGAGTTCCTCGAATTTAAAAAAAAAATATATATATATATATATATATATTTAAAGTTGTTGAGTTACTCGACAAAAAAAAAAAAAAAAAAAATTATTTTTTTTAAATGTCAAAATAAAAACATTTTTTTTTTTAAAATTTTGTAGAGTCACTCGAATTTTTAAAATATATATATATAAATTTTGTCAAGTTACTCGAATTTAAAAAAAAAAAAAAAAAAAAAATTTTTTAAAATTATGTCGAAGTTACTCGAATTTAAAAAAATTTTAAAAATTTTTTATCGAGTTACTCGAATTTTAAAAAAAAAAAAAAAAATTTTAAAAATGTTGTCGAGTTACTCGAATTTTTAAAAAAAAAAAAAAAAAATTTTTAAAAATGTTGTCTAGTTACTCAATTTAAGAAAAAACTTATTTTTTTTTATTTTTGTCGAGTTACTCTAATTTTAAAAAAATATATATATATATATATTTTAACTTTGTCGAGTTACTTGAATTTTAAAAAAAAAAAAAAAAATTTCACTTTTGTCGAGTTACTCAATTTAAAAAAAAAAATTTTTTTTTTTAACTTGTGTCGAGTTAATCGAATTTAAAAAAAAAAAAGAAAACTTTAACTTTTGTCGAATTACATAAATTTAAAAATTACTTTTGACGAGTTACTCGAATTTTATAAAAAAAAAAAAAAAAAGAAAATTTTAACTTTTGTCGAATTACTCAAATTTAAAAAAAAAAAAAAAAAAAAAAAAAATACTTTTGTCGAGTAACTCGAATTTATAAAAAATATATATATATATATATATATTTTTTTTTTTTTTAATTTTGTCGAGTAACTCGAATTTATAAAAAAAAAAAAAAAAAAAAATTTTTTTACTTTTGTCGAGTAACTCGACTTTATAAAAAAAAAAAAAAAAAAAAAAATTTTTTTTTCACTTTTGTCGAGTTACTCGACTTTTAAAAAAAAAAAAATTTGTCAAATAACTCGACAAAAATTTTAAAATTTTTGTTTTTTTTTTTTAAAATTCGAAAAAGTTTGTCGAGTTACTATTCAACTCGACAAACTTTTTTTCGAGATGAATAGTAACTCGAAAAAGTTACTATTCACGAAAATTTTTTTTTTTTTTTTTCAAAAAATTCGAAAAAGTTTGTCGAGTTACTATTCAACTCGACAAACTTTTTCGTGGTGAATAGTAACTCGAAAAAAGTTACTGTTCATGAAAAAAAAAAAAAATTTTAAATTCGAAAAAGTTTGTCGAGTTACTATTCAACTCGACAAACTTTTTCGAGGTGAATAGTAACTCGAAAAAGTTATCGCTCATGATGAAAAAAAAATTTTTTTTTTTTAATTGAAAAAAAAATTTGTCGAGTTACTATTCAACTCGACACACTTTTACGAGGTGAATAGTAACTCAAAAAAGTTAATGTTCATGAATTTTTTTTTTTTTTTTTTTTTTATGGTGAGCTTTTACATTTCTAATTTTTTTTTTCAATGAAAAAAATCAACAACATATTTTATTTTTTATAACTATTAATTATAACATTCTTACCAATAATGTTACAAATATTTTTTTATACTAATTGCTAAAATAAAATAAAATAAAATATATTGTATTAATTGATTATGATATATATTCTATTTTACTATATTCTAATAAATGAAACATTAAATAAAATTTTGTATATGCTTTATTTATCAAGTTACTTGAAAAATCCAAATTTAAGACTCACGAGTTTCTTGAAAAATAACAAAGACTAAATAAGAATAAAAATTACTTAAATGTATGACATCATTTAAATAAAAAGGAAACAAAATAATGAAAATTTTAAATTTCGCTCATCGAGTAACTCCGACAACTCGATTTTCGGTTTGTCGAGCTACTTGAAATATTGAATAGATTGATTTAGATTATCATTTTTAATCGAGTAACTCGACAAACTTTATTTTGGGTTTATCGAGTTACTCGAAAGAACTTCAACAATGCATATTGTTCATTTTATAGTTTACTTTTTGTATTTAAATTATGTAATACACTTAAATTTTTTTTATTTTTTAGTTTTTTCGCTTTTATTTTTTAACCAATTCGTGGAACTCAAATTTAGATTTGTCGAGTTACTAGATAAATTAATCATAATAAAACAA
Organism: Forsythia suspensa; assembly: GCA_023638005.1. Classification (NCBI taxonomy): domain Eukaryota; kingdom Viridiplantae; phylum Streptophyta; class Magnoliopsida; order Lamiales; family Oleaceae; genus Forsythia; species Forsythia suspensa. The sequence continues at coordinate 484,265 of CM042665.1, forward strand.
TATATGATATATTGTATTGATTGATTATGATATATATTAAATTTATATAATATATATTTTATTTTGCTATATTCTAATAAATAATCATTTAAATACAATTATGTATGTGCTTCATTTATCAAATAAGTTAACAAATCCAAATTTCATGTTTACATCGTTCCTCGAATAATAACATTACAACATTCAAATTAAACAAAATAGTCAATGTATTAAATAATTTAAATAAAATAAGCTTCAAAAATAAAAATTATGCATTTCATTAGTTTCTTGAGTAACTCGGAAACTCGATTTTAACTTTGTCGAGTTATGCTTTCTACAATGAATAATGAGTTCTTTTATATCAATAATATTTCATATTCTATAACCTAATATAATATGTAATAATAAATTAGCTATTATAAAAAATTTATATATTATTTTAAATTAATATAATATATCATATCTAATTTTATGAAATATAAAAACACACAGAGAGTAAAATTTGTTATAATAATTATTTTTATTTATTACAATAATTATATTAAATTATATTATGGAAATCATTTTTTTATTTATAATTACTATTTATAATATTCTTTATAACAAAATTTATATTAATATTCATGAAGACAATTTATAAATAAAAATTTAATAAATTTTATAACAATTTATAAAAATTTATTTAATATCAATTTGTTATAATAAATTGATTACACTCATTAAATCATTATAATTAATTAATAATCTAATAGTACAAAATTAATTTTGTTATGTTATAAATTTATTATAATAATTGTTTATTGTAGTATGTAATAGTAATTTCTAAAAGAAAAGAAAATATAATATATTGTATTAGTTCATTATGATACATATTATATTTATATAATATTTACTTTATTATAATTTTCGCTTACTATAGTCTATTATACTAAATAATACATTAAAATTATTTTGTTTTTTTTCATCTCCGTCAATTAACTAGACTAAATGCTTGCCCAATATTTAAAATTTTCCATTCTATAGCTCGACAAACGTTTTCCACATAGATAGTCTTTTATTGTTAAAGGAAAATGTTAGTTTTTTTTTTTTTTTTTTTTTATGGTGAGCTTTTACATTTCTAATTTTTTATAAATTAAAATTTGATTAGAGTAGGTGTAAACAAAAATTAATTATATTATGACCCTCTTTCTCTATATATTTTTCACTTTTAATATTTAAAATTATTCACAAGGAAAAAGAGAGGATTTTTGTACAACTTTTGAGAGTTCATGCGTGCATATCTAAGATGATTCAACGCAAACGCTTAAGAGTTGTATTATTTTTGTCGATCTTTTGGAGAACCCGATTATTAAAACTTATTAGATTATTAAACAAAGAGTTAGAATTTTTAACTTAGCAAAGGCATGAGACAATTAGAAATAAAATCCCACCATTGGAACAACATAACTTTACAAAAATTAAATCAAAAAAAATTTTTTTTTTTTGTTTCTCGTTATTTTTTTTTTCCTTTTTTCCCACTTTGCCTCATAACTCGGCAAATTAGTAAAAAAAAAAAAAAAATTTTTCTAAATAATTTTGACTTTCTCCAAAGTAAAAAGAATAAAATAAATAAAAATAAAAATTTTGGTGGCTTCCAGAGAAAGCCACCAAAAAAAAAAAAAAAAACAAAATACAAAACAAAAAAAAAATTGGTGGCTTTCTCGAGCAACCCGAGAAAGCCACAAAAATTATTTTTTTTGTGGCTTTCTCGAGTTACTCGACAAAGCCACCAATTTTTTTTTTTTTTTTTTTTAAGTAACTTCGAAAAGTCATTTGGGAATTTTTTTTTTAAAAAATACTAATTTCGTCGAGTTTTAAGACAAAGTGGGGAAAAAGGTAAAAAAAAAATATTCAAAATTTCACTTAGTCATGGATTAAAAAAATTCATTTGACATAGAAAACGATCACCGAAAAATATGAAATTTTCAAGGAACATAGAATATTCATGTAGCTACCACATATCAAAATTTGATACTCGACGACATGTTTCGACTTACTAAAATGCTTACCAAACATCCTACTTTGAATAAGGAGGAAAAAATGGAAAAAAATCAACAATTAATGATAATGCTTAAACTTTTGTTTTATGTTATAAACAAATTGTACACATGCAATTTGAAAAATAAATTTTTTAAGTCGATAACATTTTATTTTTATTTTTTTTTCTAAATAATTTGATAACATTTTATGTTAAATTTGTTCTATAGATTTGTTGTGTAAACGTTTTATTCCAGTGTATAATAAATTGATTATTATAATAAATTGACATAATTATTATAATAAATTTGCATTCCATTGTGTTATCATAATTGTTAAAATAAAATAAAATAAAATATATTATAATAATTTAATATATCGATCAGTTATAAGCCACCAACTGCAACATTAAAAAACAAATGTTTTATTTACAATAAATTCATATTAAGTTTTATTATAATTATTAATTATACTAAAAATTGATTATTTTAATAAAATTTATATAATTAGTATAATAAATTGACATAATTATTATAATAAATTTGCATTCCAATTGTGTTATTATAATTGTTAAAATAAAGTATATTATAATAATTTTATATCATATATAATTTATTATACAATGTTATAATAAATGATAGGGTAAAAAAAACTATGCATGTGCTTAAATTATCAAAGAACTCGACAAACCGAAATTTGAGATTGCTTAGGGTTGCTCAATTATTTATATGAATAAAATGACACATACCACAAAGTCAAAAATAAAATTCAAAACTAATGTTGTCGAGTTGCTCGACAACAATTAAAAAAAAATATTCAAAAGCAATGTTATCGAGTAACTTGAAAAAAAAAAAAAAAAAAAAGACAAAAGCACATGTCTCACCCTTTGTCGAGAACTCGACAGACTCCGATTACTCGACAAATCGGACAATTTGTCGAATTACTCGACAACATTTTTTTTTCCCCATTTGGCTTATTGTTTACTTTATTATAATTTTTATTATTTTTATATTTTTTAATTATTTTATCATTTACAAAAAATGTAACTTCTTTGCGCAGATTTTTAGATTTGTTTTTCACTTTTATTATAAATGTTATTTATAGATTATTTGAGATTAGTCATTTTGAATTTTGAATGAAATAATGGTAGCTTTCTCTAGCTTTGATTTTGATTATTGGAATTTGTTTTTTTTTCCTCGACGCCATTTTGTCGAACAACTCGACAAACTCCATTCCATGGAATTAATATATATTTTTCATTTATCCCTTCCCCTGTCGAGTTACTCGACAAACCGGGTTTGTCCCATTTGTCGAACAACTCGACAAATTGATGAGTCTCACAAAAAAAAAACCTCCGCTTACAATTAGATATTGAGAAAATTATATGGACATGTATTCTCATCCACAATCGATCATCGTCAAATTTTTTTTTTTTTTTTTAAGGAAAAAATAGGAACCGCTGTTCTAAATTAGACATGTCATCCACTTTTGTCGCCACCGCCATTTACGTGTTAATTTTTCTTCCACCAAAACAAAGACCATACTCTTCTCCTTACAATTTACAAATCATACGAGTAAACCAAAATTGTTGATTTGTCATGAAATAAACAGTTACCGTTAATGACCCAGAAAGACATTTTATGGGACTATGAAGACCCATAAAATGAAGTTTGTCGTTCAAATCTCTTACACACACGTGCTTTGTTTGTTATCATCCATTAGGAATTGTAAATTGTAATTTTGTTTATAGTTGTTTGTTTGATCGTGAAATTTTCGGTAAATCCATTCCAATTTTTAATTTATTGAACGTTGCTTCGATGAGGATACTTCCAGTTTTGAGCTTTAGTACACTCAAATTTGAATTGCTTGTCTTTTTCACTTTGTTGGGGTCCTCCCTCATTTCTGAGATATTTTCCTTGCATTTGACCCGTGTTTTGTTGTTAATGGTGTAATTAATTTTTCTTTTAGTGATTTACGTGTGGGGTATGTGATTAATGTGTAAGTCTTCGAGTAAACCCAAGGTAACAATTCAAAGAATTATTAAACCAACGCGACGTCATTTTCATGTAGTATTAGTCTTAATTTTGTCCAAATCTCACCATTTTGTCCTAATCTTTTGACACTTTTTGTATATTAAATTAATATATATGGCGCATTTTTTGACTTCTTCATCTTTTCTTTTATTTGTTTTAATATACATATATTAGTGTCTTTTAGCCGTAATTATTGACTTCTTATATATTATAGTCAATATATATTCATTTTTCCCTAATAAGTCATCAAATTTGGTGCTTTTTATCTCGAGTTGCTATGGAGAACAAATGACTTAAAATACAATCGATTCTTAAAGGTTTTGCTAAATTTCATTTTCTAAACTGCAGCTTTTTTTTTCTCCAACATAAATATTTGCTGCACTTTATACATTAAGTATTTTACATAATTCCAGTTGGAGACGATATCCCTATGGGTTACCTAACCATTGGATTTGGTTTCACATAATTTCATGTTGTATAACTCAAGGTATGGATATTTTTGTAAATGCGACAAGATGAATCCGAGAACCCGACTTAGATGTTTTGGTGATCATTTTAGTATGCCAAACATGCCGTCGGACTATAAAATTTTTATATGTGGTAGCTACATGGGTATTCTACGTTCCTTGAAAATTTCATATTGTTCAAGAATCGCTTTCTATGTCAAATAAATTTTTTTTTACTCCATGACCGGGTGAATTGTTTCTCTAAATTGTCTTTCTGCTCACCAACTCAAAAATATGTTGTACCTTATATATTAAGTATTTTTAGATAATTCCATTTGGAGACGATAACTCTATGGGTTACCTAACCATTGGCTTTGGTTTCACATGATTTCATGTTATATAACTCAAGTTATGGACACTTTCTTAAATTGCGATAGCATGAATCCGAGAAACCGCTTGTGATGTTTCGGTGAGCATTTGAGTGTGTCAAAACATGCCGTCGGATTATCAAATTTTATATGTGTTAGCTACATGGGTATTCTACATTCCGTGAAAATTTTATATTGTTCGGTAACCGCTTTCTATGTCAAATAAATATTTTTGCTCCATGATCGGGTGAATTGTTTCTCGAAACTGCACTTTCGTTGACCAACTCAAAATATCCTGCACCTTATATATTAAGTATTTTTACATAATTTCAGTGGGAGACGATAGCTCTATGGGTTACCTAACCATTGGCTTTGATTTCACATAATTTCATGGTATATAACTCAAGTTATGGACAATTTTGTAAACTACGACCGTATAAATCGAGAAACCGCCTAGGGTGTTTGGTGAGCATTTTAGTAAGTCGAAACATGCCGTCGGACTATCAAATTTTGATATGTTGTAGCTAAATGAGTATTCTATGTTCTCTGAAAATTTCATATTTTTCGGTTATCGCTTTTTATGTCAAACAAATTTTTGTTACTCCATGACCAGGTGAAGAAATTTTTGTAACAAATTGCCCTTATTTTGAAATTTTTATTCACCGGTCATGGAGTAACAAAAATTTTTTGACAAAGAAAACGATCACCGAACAATCTGAAATTTTCAAGGGATATAGAATACTCGTAGCTACCACATACCAAAAATTAGTAGTCCGACGGAATGTTTAGGCATACTAAAATACTTCATCGCGAAACCTCCTAGGTCGCTTTTTCTGATTTATGCCATCGGCGTGTCGGATTCGCTATTATAAACCAATCAAAAAATTTTAAGTAGTGTAAATATCTTCTTAAAAATTTTGGACCTTGGTTTTGTGGTAGTTTTAGTGGATTCCTATGTTTTGGTTACACGTTAATGATGTGAACTTGAAAGGTTTTGCTAAACTTCATGTTTTCTTCAACCAACGCCGACGTCGTTTTCATGTAGTATTAGTCTTAATTTTGTCCAAATCTCACCATTTTGTCCTAATCTTTTGATACTTTTGTATATTCAATTAATATATATGGCGCATTTTTTTTGACTTCTTCATCTTTTCTTTTATTTGTTTTAATATACATATATTAGTGTCTTTTAGCCGCAATTATTGACTTCTTATATATTATAGTCAATATATATTCATTTTTCCTTTAATAAGTCATCAAATTTGGTGCCTTTTTATCTCGGTTGCTATGGAGAAATGATGACTAAATACAATCGATTCTTAAAGGTTTTGCTAAATTTCATTTTCTCTAAACTGCAGTTTTTTTTTTTTGTCCAACATAAATATTTGCTGCACTTTATACATTAAGTATTTTACATAATTCCAGTTGGAGACGATATCCCTATGGGTTACCTAACCATTGGATTTGGTTTCACATAATTTCATGTTGTATAACTCAAGGTATGGATATTTTTGTAAATGCGACATTATGAATCCGAGAAACCGACTTAGATGTTTTGGTGATCATTTTAGTATGTCGAAACATGCCGTCGGACTATAAAATTTTAATATGTGGTAGCTACATGGGTATTCTACGTTCCTTGAAAATTTCATATTGTTCAAGAATCGTTTTCTATGTCAAATAAATTTTTTTACTCCATGACCGGGTGAATTGTTTCTCTAAATTGTCTTTCTGTTCACCAACTCAAAAATATGTTGTACCTTATATATTAAGTATTTTACATAATTCCAGTTGGAGACGATAGCTCTATGGGTTACCTAACCATTGGCTTTGGTTTCACATGATTTCATGTTATATAACTCAAGTTATGGACACTTTCTTAAATTGCGATAGCATGAATCCGAGAAACTGCTTGTGATGTTTCGGTGAGCATTTGAGTGTGTCAAAACATGCCGTCGGATTATCAAATTTTTATATGTGTTAGCTACATGGGTATTCTACATTCCGTGAAAATTTTATATTGTTCGGTAACCGCTTTCTATGTCAAATAAATATTTTTGCTCCATGACCGGGTGAATTGTTTCTCGACTGCACTTTCTGTTGACCAACTCAAAAATATCCTGCACCTTATATATTAAGTATTTTTACATAATTTCAGTGGGAGACGATAGCTCTATGGGTTACCTAACCATTGGCTTTGATTTCACATAATTTCATGGTATATAACTCAAGTTATGGACAATTTTGTAAACTACGACCGTATAAATTCGAGAAACCGCCTAGGGTGTTTTGGTGAGCATTTTAGTAAGTCGAAACATGCCGTCGGACTATCAAATTTTGATATGTGGTAGCTAAATGAGTATTCTATGTTCTCTAAAAATTTCATATTTTTCGGTTATCGTTTTCTATGTCAAACAAATTTTTGTTACTCCATGACCGGGTGAAGAAATTTTTGTAACAAAGGTTCTTATTTTGAAATTTTTATTCACCGGTCATGGAGTAACAAAAATTTTTGACAAAGAAAACGATCACCGAACAATACGAAATTTTCAAGGGACATAGAATACTCAGGTAGCTACCACATACCAAAAATTAGTAGTCCGACGGCATGTTTAGGCATACTAAAATACTTACCGCGAAACCTCCTAGGTCGTTTTTTCGATTTATGCCGTCGGCGTCTTGGGATTATTATTATAAACCAATCAAAAACTTTAAGTAGTGTAAATATCTTCTTAAAAATTTTTGGACCTTGGTTTTGTGGTAGTTTTAGTGGATTCCTATGTTTTGGTTACACGTTAATGATGTGAACTTGAAATGTTTTGCTAAACTTCATGTTTTTCTAAGATACAGTTTCTGTTGTCCAACTCAAACATTTACTGCATCTTATATATTAAATATTTTTACATAATTCCAGTTGGAAACTATAGCCCTATGAGTTATCTAACCATTGGCATTGGTTTTACATAATTTCATGTTATATAACTCAATTTATAGACAATTTTGTAAACTATAACATCATAAATCCGAAAAACTAACTAGGATGTTTCGATTAGTATTTTAGTAAGCCAAAATATGCCGCTCGGACCGTCAAATTTTGATATGTGGTAGCAACATGAGTATTCTATGTTCCCCGAAAATTTCATATTTTTCGTGATCGCTTTCTATGTGAAATGAATTTTTGTTAATCCATGACTAAATGAAGTTTTGAAGTTTTTTTTTTTCCCACGTCGTCTGATGGAAAAGTGATTGCTTAAAAATTTTTTTTATTTTATTTTTGTAGGTGGACTTTTTCATGACAAATATAAAAAAAAAAAAATTTCCCCACTTAGCCGAGTAGGCAAAGTGGGGGAATTTTTTTTTTTTTAATTTATCCCACTTTGTCGAGTTACTCGGCAAAGTGGAAAAATTAAAATGTTTTTAATTTTCCCACTTTGCCGAGTAAGTCGACAAAGTGGGAAACATTAAATTTTTTTTTTTTTTTTGTAATTTGCACTTTTAGTCCACATTCTTTTCATTTTATAACAAATTTACCCATAATCTTTTTTTTTTTTTTGACTTTGGCCATCCCCGACTTTTAAATTTCGTTTCAAATTTTATTTTGTCCACCTCTTTAAATAATAAAAAAAAAACAAATAACAATAAAATAAAATAAAATGTATATGAAGTCCTACAACTTTTAAAAAGTAGCCCAATTTTATTTTGACATTTTTAAAAAAAAATATTTTTTAAATTTCTCGAGTTATTCGACATTTTTTTTTTACATTTTGTCGAGTTCCTCGAATTTAAATATATATATATATATATATATATATATATATATATATATATATATTTTAAAGTTGTTGAGTTACTCGAAAAAAAAAAAGAAATTTTTTTTTTTTTTTAAATTTGTCGAGTTACCAACCAAAAAAAATAAAAACATTTATTTTTAAAATTTTGTAGAGTCACTCAAATTTTTAAAATATATATATATATAAATCTTGTCAAGTTACTCAATTTAAAAAAACAAAATTTTTTTTTTTTTTTTTTTAATTATGTCGAGTTACTCGAATTTAAAAAAAAATTTAAAAATTTTTATCGAGTTACTCAATTTTTAAAAAATAAATTTTTTTTTTTAAATGTTGTCGAGTTACTCGAATTTTAAAAAAAAAAAAAATTTTTTAAAATGTTGTCGAGTTACTCGAATTATAAAAAAAAAAAAAAAAAAAAAAATTTTTTTACTTTTGTCGAGTAACTCGAATTTATAAAAATATATATATATATATATATTTTTTTACTTTCGAAGTTACTCGACTTTTAAAAAATAAAAATAAAAATAAAAATTTGTCGAGTAACTCGACAAAAATTTTAAAATTTTTTTTTTTTTTTAAATTCGAAAAAGTTTGTCGAGTTACTATTCAACTCGACAAACTTTTTCGAGATGAATAGTAACTCGAAAAAGTTACTGTTCACGAAAATTTTTTTTTTTTTTTTTTTTAAAAAATTCGAAAAAGTTTGTCGAGTTACTATTCAACTCGACAAACTTTTTCGGGGTGAATAGTAACTCGAAAAAAGTTACTGTTCATAAAAATTTTTTTTTTTTTTTAAAATTCGAAAAAGTTTGTCGAGTTACTATTCAACTCGACAAACTTTTTCGAGGTGAATAGTAACTCGAAAAAGTTAATGTTTATGAAAAAAAATTTTTTTTTTTTTTTTAAATTCGAAAAAGTTTGTCGAGTTACTATTCAACTCGACACACTTTTACGAGGTGAATAGTAACTCGAAAAAGTTACTCTTCATGAATTTTTTTATTTTTTTTTATTTTTTTTTATATGGTGAGCTTTTACATTTCTAATTTTTTTTTTCAATGAAAAAAATCAACAACATATTTTATTTTTATAACTATTAATTATAACATTCTTACCAATAATGTTACAAATATTTTTTATACTAATTGCTAAAATAAAATAAAATAAAATATATTGTATTAATTGATTATGATATATATTCTATTTTACTATATTCTAATAAATGAAACATTAAATAAAATTTTGTATATGCTTTATTTATCAAGTTACTTGAAAAATCCAAATTTAAGACTCACGAGTTTTCTTGAAAAATAACAAAGACTAAATAAGAATAAAAATTATTTAAATGTATGACATCATTTAAATAAAAAGGGAAACAAAATAATGAAAATTTTAAATTTCGTTCGTTCATCGAGTAACTCCTAAACTCGATTTTCGGTTCATCGAGCTACTTGAGCTATTTGAATAGATTGATTTCAGTATCACATTTTTAATCGAGTAACTCGACAAACTTTATTTTGGGTTTATCAAGTTACTCGAGTAACTTCAACAATGCATATTGTTCATTTTATAGTTTACTTTTGTATTTAAATTATGTAATACACTTAAATTTTTTATTTTTTAGTTTTTCGCTTTTATTTTTTAACCAATTCGTGGAACTCAAATTTAGATTTATCGAGTTACTAGATAAATTAATCACAATAAAACAATATATGATATATTGTATTGATTGATTATGATATATATTAAATTTATATAATATATATTTTATTTTGCTATATTCTAATAAATAATCATTTAAATACAATTATGTATGTGCTTCATTTATCAAATAAGTTAACAAATCCAAATTTCATGTTTACATCGTTACTCGAATAATAACATTACAACATTCAAATTAAACAAAATAGTCAATGTATTAAATAATTTAAATAAAATAAGCTTCAAAAATAAAAAAATTATGCATTTCATTAGTTTCTTGAGTAACTCTCGAAACTCGATTTTAACTTTGTCGAGTTATGCTCTACAATGAATAATGAGTTCTTTTATATCAATAATATTTCATATTCTATAACCTAATATAATATGTAATAATAAATTAGCTATTATAAAAAAATTTATATATTATTTTAAATTAATATAATATATCATATCTAATTTTATGAAATATAAAAACACAAAGGAGTAAAATTTGTTATAATAATTATTTTTATTTATTACAATAATTATATTAAATTATATTATGGAAATCATTTTTATTTATAATTACTATTTATAATATTCTTTATAACAAAATTTATATTAATATTCATGAAGACAATTTATAAATAAAAATTTAATAAATTTTATAACAATTTATAAAAAATTTATTTAATATCAATTTGTTATAATAAATTGATTACATTCATTAAATCATTATAATTAATTAATAATCTAATAGTACAAAATTAATTTTGTTATGTTATAAATTTATTATAATAATTGTTTATTGTAGTATGTAATAGTAATTTCTAAAAGAAAAGAAAATATAATATATTGTATTAGTTCATTATGATACATATTATATTTATATAATATTTACTTTATTATAATTTTCGCTTACTATAGTCTATTATACTAAATAATACATTAAAATTATTTTGTTTTTTTTTTTCTGTCCGTCAATTAACTAGACCAAATGCTTGCCCAATATTTAAAATTTCCCATTCTATAGCTCGACAAACGTTTTCCACATAGATAGTCTTTTATTGTTAAAGGAAAATGTTAGTTTTTTTTTTTTTATGGTGAGCTTTTACATTTCTAATTTTTTTATAAATTAAAATTTGATTAGAGTAGGTGTAAACAAAAATTAATTATATTATGACCTCTTCTCTATATATTTTTTCACTTTTTAATTTATTGAACGTTCGTCACGGATGAGATATTTCCGGAGTTTTGAGCTTTTTAAGACACTCAAATTTGAATTCGTTTGTCTTTTTTCACCGTTGAGGTCCTCCATCATGTTACAGATATTTTCCTTGCATTTGACCCGGGTTTTGTTGTTAATGGTGTAATTAATTTTCTTTTAGTGATTTACGTGTAGGATATGTGATTAATGTGTAAGTATTCGAGTAAACCCAAGGTAACAATTCAAAGAATTAAATCAAGAAATATGCCATTATTCTACAATTTTTATATCAAGTGTACTCAAGAAAAAATATCAATATATTTTAAATAAATGGTCGAAAATTAGACAAAACATTTGAAGAAATTTTGACCTTTCTTTATTATTTGTTAATTATTTATTTTTTGGTGTGTATGAGCAAATTGTACACATTCGCTTCTAAATTTGTTACATTTTTCAAATTTTTTTAAAAATTTTAATTTCATATTTTTTTTTGGTCGTTTCAATTACATTTAAAACCTAAAATTTTTTCCTATATTTGTCACTTACTACGATGCGCACGCACCGCTTTAAAACTAGTATATATATAAATTCCACCTTCGATTTGCGTTCCGAACATGCAGAAATTCCAAATATAAACCCCTTACTTCATTTCAATTTCTGTCCTCAACCTCTCCCATTCGCTTTTTTGACCTTTCTGGAATACTAGTGCTAGTAACCCATATCATTTCAATTACAGCTTTTATCCAATTTCTCCTCTAGTCGGGAAAAAAAATACTTAAAAGTTGTTTTTACCTTCACCAAACTTTTTTTTTTTTTTCAATTTTTTCCGTGGTCTCTTTATCAATTTTTATCTTTTCACCATTTTCTTCAAATCTTTTCTACTATCTATCTCCGTTTATTATTTTTCTAAAGTGAAATTTCGTATAATATTTATTTCCATCTGAATTGAATAAATACTAATAAATTAGCATTAACAATCTATTCTTATTAATTGAAGGCGCTCTGAGGCTGTGACTGATTTCTAGGGTTAGGGTTTTAATCGATTGATTTGTTGTTGGATCGGTCGATTTGACTAAATTATATAGAAATAATCAATGGGTACGGAAGCTGAATCGACCGTGGTGGTGGATGCTGGTGAAGAGGTGAACGTCAACATTCGTTGCTCCAACGGCTCGAAATTCTCCGTGCGAACGAACCTTGGCTCGAAGGTAGGAGAATTTAAGGCTGTACTGGCGCAGAATTGCGATGTACCAGTTGAACAGCAGCGTTTGATTTACAAAGGTCGGATCTTGAAGGACGATCAGACCATGGTTAGCTATGGTATGCCCTATTATATATTTTTTGGCTGATTTTCTAAATTTTGGATCTTATGCTAATTTTATTGTATATTTTATTAACAACGCGGATCGGCAACATCGGAGGACTGTTATAGAATGAATCTTTTCTAAATTTCTGATTGTTTTTATTAGGATAATTTGGAAATTTCTACTACTAATTTTCTGGTTTTCGTACATGATTTAATGGTAACATGATATGGGGTTCTATATCAGGTCCTATGTTTTCAAGGATTGCTTGCTACGTCAGATTTTTGTTTTTCTATTCTATCTCCCCTTGTTTATTGGAATGCTATTTTATCTAACTGACGGCAAATGTAGCCCCATGCAGATACATTTCGAAATGTTATTAAAATTTCTTGTCGGGTTGCAGGATTTGGAAAGTTTCTTTTCACTGTGAACTTGCTAAAATATTACAAATTTCTTGTCAAATTCGGAAAGAAACATAAAAATTGGAAGGAATATCACGGTGGATAAAGGAAACCGGAGGTGTAAATTCTAATGATTCAAATTTGGAACCAGGAAACTGAGGGACGCTGGGAATTGTTTTATTAAGTTGTCGTTAGTTGGAATGTCAATTCCAGTACTTGAATTTGAATATGTATACCGAGAGACACTAGATGTTGTCTTAAGTTACTACGTAGCAACTGTTGTTAGCTGGGGTAGTTGCTAGTTTTAAATTGCAGAAGTGGAAGCCAGACTTTGAAATTGCCAAGTTTTCTGGCTCCTGATGCTGATAAGATGTTCTATATGCTGCATAGGTGTTCCTTAAATGGTCATTAATGAATGTGAATTATAAAGAAACATAAGAGGTTTTGTCAGTGTAATGATATATTACCAAATGGATGCAAAAAGTTGAGGCAATCTTCTGCCCGAGGTTGAAGTAATTTTCTTAATGCCAGTTGGCATGTTTTGGGGATTCTAATACCACTCTATTGCAAGTTGGCAGGTGTGGGACAACCACATGTGTGGATATGTGACTTTTTGGATCGTGCACAAAAATAAAATATAGAACTCAACATTTTAGACACCTCTGATATGTCTTGAACCAATTTTTGACAGTAAGATAGAAATAATTATTTTCATGTGCAAAATAGTATTTTATCTTGAATGAATTTTTAATATCTCGTTGAAGTTTTATTGAGTGTAACAAAAGATAAATAAATACTCTCTCTGTCTCAAAAAGCTAGAAAATTAAGAAAATATAGTTATTATAGGTATAATAAATAATTTTACTAACGTTTTCTTAATATACTCTTATATTAATATCGTTTCTCTATTAAAACTTGATAACAAGACACATTAAATAGGGACATATTAGGGAATTAAGACTATACTCTCAACAAGAAAAGTGGTCTATAATTTGGGACGGATGAAAAATAAAAACAAGCCTATCTTTTTTTTGGACGGAGCGAGTAATATATAGTACTAGATTTTGCTATATTTTTTTCATATGGCACACCTTATTGGTGAGAAGATGGGTATAAGATTTATAAACTTTACATATACAATAGTACCATAAGTACACACACATACAGTGTTTGCATGAAGTAATGATTAATATCTTGGGAGCATGTCGTGCTTCTTTGGTTAGTCAATTGCTTTTGGAAACTCTTTGACGACAGAATTATTTAAAAAAAAAAAAAAAAAAAAAAAAAAATCCAGTTGTTAACTCAAGTTAATTCTCTATTATTTGCTTTTTGATCACCTGGTTTCTGAATCTGGACGCTTTTTGTACCCTACATGTGAAACATTGAAGATTCTATCCTTAAATAGTTTTCCTCCGTCCTCCTTAACGACCTCTCACCTTCCTTTCCCTTGAGACTGACTTTCTAGTTGTTCAATCTTTTCTTTTGAAGGTTTGCAGGCAGATCACACAGTTCATATGGTGCGTGGTTCTGCCCCAGCTGCAACATTGCCCTCTACTGGTACTGTCAGCGCTGGAAATGCCTACAGTACTTCTGGTGTCGCCTGTGTTCTGGTCCCAGTGAAGGGGCCACTGGTGCTGATTTAGGTGCATCCCAATTTCCAGGGCTTGGTTTTGGTGCACTTGGTGGCACTCGGACATCTGGATTATTTGGGGCTGGTCTTCCGGAGTTCGAACAGGTGCAGCAACAACTAACTCAGAACCCTAACATGATGAGAGATATAATGAACACACCTGCCATTCAAAGTCTAATGAACAACCCTGAGATTATGCGCAGCTTGATTATGAGTAATCCTCAAATGCGTGAGATAATTGACCGCAACCCTGAACTGGCACACGTTCTTAATGATCCCAGCATCCTTCGCCAAACATTGAAAACTGCAAGAAACCCTGAGTTATTGCGTGAGATGATGCGGAACACTGACAGGGCAATGAGTAATATTGAATCTTCTCCTGAAGGATTTAACATGCTCAGGCGCATGTATGAAGATGTTCAAGAACCCTTCTTGAATGCGACAACAATGGGTGCTGGTGCTGCAACTGATTTGGGATCAAACCCGTTCGCAGCTCTTCTGGGAAATCAGGGTGGTGGAGCCCAAACCGGAGATGGTTCTAATCATTCAACTACTGGGTCTGAAACCACCACTGGGGATGCAGCTCCTAATACTAATCCACTTCCCAACCCGTGGAGTAATTCTAGTGGTAAGACAAGATTTCTGAGCGAATTCATAAGTTATGTTATCAACTTATTTTGCTTCGTTATAAGTCTGCAGACAGTATTTTGTTGAAAGAGTTCTCATAATCAAACTAGCGGAAGCCTCTTCCTGGTTAAGGCTGTCTTGTTGAACGTTTCAGGTTGTATTGTACTGTTATACTCTTATTTTAGTTTTTAACTTGTAATTTATGTGAAAATAGTATTGTTTAGCCGCTTACCTTTAAGTTGCCACTTTCAAAGACCTGGAAATTATGGACTTCCTTCTATTATTTTAGTGTGTGTGTGTGTGTGTGGTGGTGGTGGGTGGTGGTGGTGGTGGTGGGGGTACTCTGTTAGTACTTTCCCTCTGCATTCCTCCCTTTTTCAATAAGCTGATCTGCTTTTTGCTGTTCCCGTTTGCTTCTTCCCTCCAAATATTTGTTACCAAAGAATCCATGTTATGTCCAACTCTTAGCTTCCCATTCTAGCATGATTCATTGGGGCCATAAATACATGAATATTGTATTTAATGGCGCATTATCTGAAATCTTTATTTCCCGGTATGATTACTTTTTATTTACATCCTCAACTTTTCTGTGAAGATGAGTTTATGCATCTCTCCATGCTTTGTTAAGTTAGACACCAATTGTGTCAAATGCAAATCATATTGTCTTTTGATGCAGATCTGATGTTTTATTCCTCTCACTCTCTCTATCTCTATGACTATCTGTCTGTGTTGTTTCTGTATATCTCAATGACTATCTAAATAACTCTAATGAAATCTCTCTCTGGAAGTCTCACGTGAAGTCATGAATGAATTTTCAGGAGGATCTCAAACAAACAATGCTTCTAGAGCTAATCCAACTGCCGATGCCAGACCGCCTGGCATTACCGGGCTAGGAGGGCTTGGTCTTCCTGGATTGGGCGCATGGTTGGCATGCCAGACCCCTCCTCATTCAATCAGCTCTTGCAAAATCCTGCTGTGGGGCAGATGATGCAAAGCTTGCTTTCCAACCCTCAGTATATGGAGCAGGTACTACTAAGACTAAGAGAAGCTGGTCGTGTATTTTCATTCGGAATTTGATCTATTCTAATCGTTTTTTGATTTCAGATTCTGGGCTTCAATCCTCAACTACGCAGCATGCTTGACACTAACCCTCAATTACGAGAAATTATGCAAAACCCAGAGATTCTTCGCCAGTTGACCTCACCTGAGATGATGCAGGTAGACCTTGGTGGACAGTTTCTTCCTCCACCCTCATATCCATGATCCAAGTTTTTGGCAGTTTTGTCTTTATTTAATTATTTATTTATTTATTTTGTTTTTGGGTTTTAATAGATTAATTAGTCTGTTTTTTAAGATTTGTGCATGAATATTATGGTTGAGCATGGGACAACCTTACTTTGTACCTTACATAGTGCCTCATTGGTTCTAGATTTTGGGACCTGTAATCCAATTCCATCCCTCAAGACCCTATGGAATTTGTGATTTTTCAAAAAGTAACTTGATTTAGATATTAAAAAATAAAATCAAACATCAAATCTGACATGCTAACGATGGATTTATTTCTATCAATAGCCTTCAAAATATGCTTCAAAATCCACCACATGAACGTACAAAGATAACTTATATTAATAGGTTAATAATTACTACCCTGTACCGAACAGCTGGAATGCATACCTTAGAATGGTTTGATCTGGAATCTGAAAACTGCATAGTAATTTAGTTACCATTTCTGATCCTAGGTAGATAAATTTATTGAAGAGCTTTTTACCCACTCCATATTTCTTACTACCTTGTGAATATAATTGATTCAGCAAATGATGGCATTGCAGCAGCAGATTTCTCAGTTTAGTAGGCAGCAATCAACTCCGTGAGTATTTTTAGCATAAAGATATAAGTTCTTGTTTGCTTTTGGTTTAAATGCTTTCCATATATTTGATATTAGCTATTTATGCAACGGATTAGTAATCTATTTCAATCTTCAATGTTTTATGACATTTAGACTACACTGCTGTTCATTTTTTCTATTTGCTCTCAATAAAAGAGCAGCCGGTCCAGTTTGGTGATTTTCAGGGTTTGAGGTTTGAAAATAATGTTAGCTTAGGTGTATTCGGATGGATTATAGTTAGATCTCTACCTACCAATAAAAATTACATTTAATTACAAAGTTAAAATATCAAAGAACCATGTCTGGTTGGTTTTTGTAAAACCGATTCTAATTTTTTACTAACTTTGAACTGGTTTTCTTTGCTGGCACTTACATTATGTTACGGGCAGCATTTCTGACTTTCAGATACTAGTATTCTGTTGGTACACAATTAGATTGTTTAGTGCAGACTCATGCATTCTAATGCACCTTATCCCTTTTATTTTGCAAACTGCAGGGAAGGAGCACAGACCGGTCAGGGTGCAGGTATGAAGTGACAAAATGTGAATCAAGAAAATTGTTCAATCGTTAATACAAGATAATTGATTTCAGTTTTACACCGATACTTTTCAATTTGTTGATGCAATTGATTTCTTTGATTTACCAATATCAGGAACACAAAATAATATGGGGCTCGATTTGCTGATGAATATGTTTGGTGGACTTGGAGCTGGGAGTCTGACTGTTCCAAGCACTCCTGATGGTTTCATTTCTCATACCTTTACTTTTTAATGTAGATTATGCTTTTTCCCTGTACATTTCTTGTCTCCAATTGTGTCAAATATGCTGATCTTGTCTGTTTTTGTAGCGCCCCAGAAGAACTATATGCAACTCAACTATCTCAGCTTCAAGAGATGGGTTTCTTTGACACCCAAGAGAATATCAGAGCACTGCGTGCCACATCAGGAAATGTTCACGCTGCTGTAGAACGGCTTTTGGGGAACCCTCGTTAATAGTGTAACAACTGTTGTATGTATTTTCATTGGGGACCTAGGGACGTGTAAAATTAATTAATCCTTGGAAGCCAGTTTTTTCTTAAAAAAATATGGGGCCAAATAGTGCTTCGCCATTTTGGGCTTGAGAGTAAGAATGAGTGCACTTCTATAGTGGGAGCTGTTAATCGCACTCTCTTTATCGTATGCCTGTGTACATACATATTTTTAAAAATATTTATTTATGTGCAAAATGTTGGAATTTATTTTTGAATTGAGGTCGTGATAGTGTTTGTTTGGTCAGTTTGCACAGTTTTTGCCCCCACCCATCTTCCAGTTTTTCTCCGGCATTGCCCGAATAATTGGGGCAGCGGATCGGCTGCCCGCTACCTTGTAATCTCTGTGTAGAAGGTAAAACCACTGCCCAAAACTTTAATTTATTCTCACTCAGTTATTGTATAATTAATTTTGAATGGAGAGATGGAGATGTGATAATCTCTTATATCTTCACAATTACACACTAGTTAGAATATGCATAGAATGACCCTTATCTATTTGGCAAACTAAAATATGAAGCAGAAATACTAAAATTGTGCTGTGCATTTGCTGATTTTTTTTTATTTTTTATTTTTAAATTATGAGCATTTGTGCGAATTATTGAAAAGTTGGGAGGGTAATTTTATTTTTTCTCTACGGATGTTGACAAAACTAAAAGAATTTTTAAATATGTGTATTCGGATTTATAGAGTCCTAGCAATCCTACCTCATGTAGCAATAGATATATCTTTTCTATTATTAATAATTATTTGAAAACAGAGTGTGTGTGTATCGCTTTGATATTTTTCATAACTTTCATAACTAGAAAAGACAAGTCGAAAATCTAACCGGTAAAAAATTAAGGTGGTGTTCTTTGTGTTTTGAGTTTTGTATTTTGAGCTTTGAATTCATTTTGTGTTTTGAATGTTTGTTTTGAAATTTTTGAAAGTGAGTTCTTTTGAATTTTCGAAACTGCTTTCGAAAAACAGAAAAACTTGAAAATCGCTTACTTGAAATTTTTAGAATTTGAACTTACTTGGAATAAAAAAAAAGATATTAATTAAAAATAATTTAAACGTGGAATTAAAAATATTTAAATACAATTAAAAATATTTAATTATGGAATTAAAACATTTAACTAACATTAAAAACAATGAAAACAATGAAAAATATTTAATTATGGAATTAAAAAACATTAAAAACAATGAAAAATATTTAATTATAGAATTAAAAACATTTAAAAATATTAAAAACAATTAATAACATATAATTATGGAATTAAAAACATTTAAAATAATAAAAAATATTTAATTATGTTTAAACACAATTAAAAACAATTAATTATGGAATTAAAAATTTTAAAAACTATTAAAAACAATTAAAAATATTTAAACACAATTAAAAACAATTAATTATGGAATTAAAAATTTTAAAAACCATTAAAAACATTTAAAAAGAATTAAAAATGTTTAATTATAGAATTAAAAATATTTAAAAACTATTAAAAACATTTAAAAACATTTAAAAAGAATTAAAAACGTTTAATTATGGAATTAAAAATATTTAAAAATATTTAAAAACAATTAGAAACTTGGAAATGAGAGGGGAATCGAACCACTGACCTGCTGCTGGAAAATCGCGCTTTTGACAACTTTGGAAAGGAACTGCGTATTGTAAAAAAAATCGCAGAAAATAGTTAAATCATCATTATTTTGTCCAACAGAAATAAAAAAAAGGCGCAACCAATATTCGAAATGGATTCCTCTCACCAAAACGCGTGTGTTTTGACCGTTTTGGAAAATATCCAAGTTTTGTAAAGGAAATGCAAAACTACTAAAATGTTGTTTTGTATTTCCTTTGCAATTTTTTAAGTGTTTTGAAAAATGTATTTTCGAAAATGGCAAAAAGAACAAGTTTTGACTATTTTCAAAACACAACGAAAAACCAAGTTAAAAATATTAAAGAGAACAGGGCTTAAGTTCTTGAGAACCGATAATAGATTAGAGTTTCAGAACACTAAATTTGATAACATGTGTAAAGAATGTGGTATAACTAGACATAAGACAGTTCTTTACACTTCTCAACAGAGTGGGGTAGCACAAAAGGTGAACAGAATTTTACTTGATAAAGTAAGATGCATGATGTTGAGTTCTGGTGTGTCAAAATATTTTTGTGGTGAAGCTATTATGACTGCTTGTTATTTGATTAATTTGACTCCATTTAGGGTTTTAAATTGTTATACTCCTCATGAAAAATAGTCTGGTAAGCTTGTTGATTATTCTGTGCTTAAAACTTTTAGTTGTGCTGCTTTTACTCATAAGAAGGAAAAATATAACCTAGAGTTAGGAAATGTGTTTTTTAAGTTACCCTGATAGATTTAAAGAGTATAAATTGTGGGATAGAAGTCAAAAAGGGGTTAAAGATTATTTTGAGTCGAGATGTCACATTTAATAATGCTGAAATGCCATGTTTAGGGGTTAGTTATGAAGGTTTGAGTAACAAAAATCAGTTTGAGATGAGTTAGAAAAAATTAGTGCACATGTTCATATAACCTCTAGCGAGGTGAAGACTCAAATTTAACAACCTGAGGAAGAGGATGGAGAAGTAGTGATAGAAGAGCATCCTGTCGAAGAAGAATCTTTAGTGAATTATCAAATAGCTAGAGATAGAGAGAGAGATGCATGCAAGCGAGAAAACCCAGAAAGTTTGGATATGAGTCCAAGTTAGCCTTTGCATATGCTAACTATGAAGAGTTAGCTGATAGAGAGCCAAATACTTTTGAAGAGGCGATGAAGAGTAGTTAAAAGCAATGAGAGAGGAAATGAGTTCCTCAGCAAAGAATCAAACTTGGGAGTTAATACCTAAATCTAAAAATAAGTCAAGAGTTGATTGTAAGTGAATTTTTGAAGTTAAGGATGGTATTAGTACAGTTGAACATTTAAAGTTTAAGGCTAGATTAGTTGCTAAGGGTTACACACAGAAAGAGGGAATTGATTATAATGAGATTTTTTCACCAGTTGTTAAGTACACTACTATTAGGGTCATGCTTGCATTAGTTGCATACTTTGACTAGAAATTTGAACATCTTGATGTTAAAACTGCTTTTTTACATGGTGAACATGATGAACAAATCTTCATGAATCAACCTAGAGGTTTTAAAGATAAATAAAAATCAGATTATGTGTGTTTTCTTAAAAGATCTTTGTATGGTTCGAAACAATCACCTAAACAATGGTATAAAAGATTTGACTCTTTTGTGCTATCTATAAGGTTTCAAAGAAGTAAGTTTGATCATTGTTTGTATCACCAATATAATGAAACTAGTAATGACTATGTGTTTTTATTGTTATATGTTAATGATATGCTCTTAATTAGTCCATCTTCTAAATGGATATGCAAAATAAAAACAATTTTGAATGGTGAATTTGACATGAAAGATCTAGAAAAAGCTAAAAGAATTCTATGTATGAAAAATGAAAGAGATATATCAAATTTTATGTTGTTTTTGCATCAAACTCCTTACATTTTGTAAGTGTTAAAAAGATTTGGCATGTATGAATGTAAACCGGTTACATTGCCTTTAGCTTATCACATTGTGTTAACTAAAGATCAAGCTCCTTGTAATGAAAAAGAAATTGAATACATGAGTATGATTCCTTATTCTAATGTGTAGGATTTAGCTTTTGCTATAAGTACCATTAGTAGGTTCATGTCTAATTCGAGTCCTAGTAATTGGGAGGCCTTGAAGTTGCTCCTTAGATATTTGAGGGGGAACGAGTAATGTAGGTATAATATTTGGTCGTAGTAAGGAATGAGTGAAATTGAATGATTTTGTAGATGCGAACTATGCGGGGGATAAGGATAATAGGAAGCCTACTTCCTCTTATATGTTTACTTTGTCTAATTCTTGCATTAGTTGGAAGTCTCAATTACAACACATAGTTTCTTTATGCATTACTGAATTCGAATATATTGCTACCATTGAAGCAATTAAAGAAGTTTTGTGGCTTAGAAGATTGCTAAGTGAAATTTGTGTTTTTAATGATAATGTGGTAGTATATTCAGAGAGTCAATCTTCAAAACATTTGTGTAAAAATTTCGATTTTCATGAACATACCAAATATATTGATATTAACTACATTTCATTAGAGATATTATGTTATGTCACAAGAAGTAATAAAGCATGATAAAGTGCTTTCACAATATAATCCCTCGGATATGGGTACTAAGATGTTGTCCTTGGTGAAGTTTAGAAGTTGCTTGGATCTTTTAAACATCGGTGGAGGTAAATAATTTTCAATTTTATTGGTTCTCTTTTTGGAGTTGTCACTAATGAGTAATATTTTTCTTTTAGTAGGTGAATGTGCTAAGGAAGAGAGACAAGGAAGTGCTACTTCATTGTTCAAGGGTTCTTTGGCACCAAAATGGAGGTTTGTTGGGTATTTGTTGCCAAACAACCTCAAACGGGCAATGATGATTCAGATTAATTTTATAGGAGTCAGCCGAGGATTGAAATAAAGGAAAAACGGCACCACTTAGCGAATCCAATCAAAGCTCGACCCAAAACTTAAAAGGCCATTTGGAGTACTTTATCTTATAGTTGTTCAATAGTCCACTCTATTACTTAGATCCAAATTTTGCGTTGTGTAATTGGGCTTGTGGCCAAATTATTTGGTTCATTGGATGAGCTAATTAAAAGTTGCTACCTTCCATTCGTTTTCATATTCCAGCATCCAAAATTGGCTTTGCCTAGTGAGAGAGAGAGAGACAACATCAGGCTACTTCCTTTTTTGGCTGTTGCCATTGTTGGTTTTGGTTTCTCTTTTGGTTTTGATTTTATTTACGACACTTGTCAATCATGTAATTTTGCATTATTGTGTCATAATATAATAATCATTTGAATTAATGAGATTAATTTGATGCAATAATATATTTGAATAAAGTGAAGATAACAAAGTCAACCTGGAAGAAACAGAGCAATGAGCAATTCCAAAGAGTCTTTCGAAAGTTTGGTCTCGAAGCTAGCCCACTATGAGTGTACTGTATTTAGAAATATATATATTATAATAATATAGTATATCATTAGCGTCGAGGGAGAAATTCAAAAAAGAATTGATTTGATCCACGTCATAATCTTAATGGGATATATGATTAATTCTCAAAGCTCACAAACCTATGATTAATTATCAAAACTTTGTGCTTCTGAAAATCATCGTATATTCATATCCATCTTTTTTGCCGTTGCTCAAACACTGCAAATGGTCGCTTCCAAAGGAATCAGCCTTTTGTCTTTTTCATTCCTTTTCCATTTTGAGATGCTATTTCTGCTCTACCTCACTTAAAATCATATAAATGTGATTACTTATTCTCAAATTCTTTAAGTACAGGGACTGTCCCATTTTTCAATTTCCTATGCTTGAAAATGTTATAATTTCTATAGGGTGATTTTTCTTCTGGTTTAATACAGGAATAGGTTTATGTATGTTCGAATTTTTCTTGAAATCAAGGTCTGTGTGAGCACGAATGTTTTCCTGCCATTTCTGAATGATATAATGTCTTCGCTGAACAGTTTTCACTTTTCAATGCTTTCCTGGTTAGGTCTCTCGCTGTACTTCAACTTCTTGTTCTAATGTTGAATTAAGATTCTATGGGCACTCACAAACCTATGATTAATACATTTATGCTTGCAGTTGCAAACAACAATTGTATTAACAATGCTTTGTGCCACTCGGACTGATTGAGATTCAGAAGACAAGGGAAAGGAAATCCTTGTTTTTCAAATTTTGCTGTTTCTATGTTTTGGATTGTGATTTGTTTGAATTTTCGATGGTCTAGGCTTTACAGAATGGAGGTTTGACAAGTATTCATCATGGAAGATGGTTCCATCACACCTAATTCCGTGCTGGAAATTCTATCAGACACCAGTATTGATTTCAATTTTAAGGATGAACTCCTCTATGACGGATTCTGGTTAGAGACTTCCCACACATCATCCAACTTTTGGCAGCCTGTTTCAGAGACTAAAGTAGGCTGTTTGAATTTGAAGGCAACAGAAATATCAAACCTTTCTGACAATCCATCTCTGATTTATCCCCAAATGGACAAATAAGCCGGAAGTCAGCACAAAACCAGGAAGTCGCTTTTCTCTCAGCCTCTTTAAGCCAGTCTGCGTATTTTCAGGTCGAAGGCACTGAAGTGGACAGAGTGTTGTGGATTCGACCAAATAGAAATCCAAACATTACCATCTCAGTGAAGAATGTGCAGGCTTTAGAGTACCTGAATGAATTCGTAAGAGATAAAGATGTCCTTATTCAGATGTGGGTTCCTATACAGAGAGGAGGACGGCAGTCCTTACCACAACCAATGTTGTGAAAATAATGTGATTCATAAAGTGTGCATATATCGCAAACAAGTAATAAAGTGGGCCTATTGAGTCCGGATTATTGTTCTACGAAAGACTATCTTATTTAGATACTAGTTCAATTAATCGTAATGCTAATTTATTGAAAAGAATTTGAATTGAGTTGATTTGAAAGATTTAAACTAAAACTATGAATTTAAGGAAATAATATAATAACTTATGTAAAAGTCAATAACAAGAATTTAGGAAAGAATAATGGTTAAAGAGTTTGGACAAACGAATTCACCTAGTTATCATCTCTAATTTCTCCTCTCAAGATTTATTCCTAAAGTTATATTCGGTCTAATTCACAAATTTAACCTAATTTACCTCTCTCGAGTTCAAATTAGTCCTATCTAATTAAGTCAACTTAGGCAGTCAGAATGATCTTTAATTAGATGCATTAAATCTCCTAAGAATTCAATTCAAGACCGTGACAATAACAAAAGCGTATCTCTACCTTTTATCCAATTGCCAGATTTTACTACGTGGTCTAGATTAATAATTTACCTCTCGGTTCATTACAATCCACAAATCAATGACAAATAATGGCCAATTATCTCAAGCATCAAGAAAAGAAGTAAAATCAAATACTTAATCAATTTATAAATCAAAACTTGAGATTCAAATTAAAGAATTAAACTTAGGCTACATCGCTCATCCAAACATTAAATCTAGCTATTCATGACTCGGAGAAAGAAAAGATGAAGAGAAGGAAAGACATAACCGGATCTTGAAAATAATAGAGGAAGAGACGCTCAATATCTTGCACCAAGAAATCTTTGTCTTCAAGCTCCAATCTTCAATTCCGCCTTTGTTCTTCGCCTCTTTGTATCTCTCTCTCTCAATATGATTTTTACAAGATTTAACGACCCCATTAAAGAGTGTATAACTCATATTTATAGTTCCCCAATAAGTCCTAAAAGATCCCTAAAAATCGTGGGTTACAAGTTTCCAAATTGCTTTAGGACTCAAAAAGGAAATAAAATAACAAGAAAATCCATGATGTTAATATATGGCTCAGGCGAACGCCTGAGCATGTTGAGGGCGAACGCCTGTGCCAAAGTTACAAGCCTCGATCGCTTTGCTTATGTAGGCGTTGTCATTACTTTTGATCTCGGGCGTTCACCCGGATCTCTTCTCTTCATATCTCGCGCTGTGGTCCTTCAACTTTTGATTGTAGTCATTTTAGTCCTCTGATTTCTTCTTATATTTCAATTTAGTCCTCTTTTATTTGCGCACCCGTGTCCTTCAACTTACAGATGTTTGCAAATTGATCCCCATCTCTAAGTTTTCGTACACTTTCATCCTTTTCACCTATTTTGCTTTGTTTTTCTCCAATTCCATCCGATCTTGGGTTTTGACCTGAATTAATTAAATCAACACACAATTACGTAGAAGTACTTATGAGCACTTACAATTGTCCACTTTTAATGGTCTAGATAAGTGTAAAATCACACTTATCAAATACCCCAAATTTGAACATTTGTTCGTCCTCGAACATAACTAATTACTTAAACACACTAAATAATATTAAAATATACTATAGTAGATATCTTGCCGCATTTGCCTCATGTTTTTGAAACAATCAAACAATTCATAATAAAATTTCTAAATCATGCTACCAAAATCAATCAGTTTTACTTATCCAATGCTCGACAGATATATGTGTGTACGCATAGTCAATTCAATCACCATAAGCCGTTTGGTTGGTGATATTATGCCCCCAATGGTCAAATATTTCCTTTCTCGCTCGTAAGAATACACACCCCAAACTGATATTCAATTTTCTCACCCCGGGTATTAGCTCTACAGTTGCCCTCAAAACACTCATTCTTTTATCGCTCAAAAGTTGGTTAGGTCTAGCCAATACAATTGCTATCTAGATCTGTGATGATTCTCCTTTTATCGAATGCTTTGGCCATCAAGTGTCCACTAGGTAAGTCAAACCCACTAGTCATCTATATCCCCAAGTTATGCGCACAATGGTTCAATCTTGCTTTTGCTTTTTTTTTTTTTTTTTTTTTTGGATATATATCTTATGTGTAAGACCTCACTCCCTTAAGCTTTCTAGATGACCCTTGTAGCGAGCTTTAGGTCGATGGCTCCCAGTGTCTCATTAAACCTTAGGGCACCGAGTTTTGAGAACTCCAATGGACTTTATCACCGAGTCAACTAGGCTACGAAGAGAGGTATAAGATAATGCATGTGTCATGCTTTTCAATTTTTTTTTTTTTTTTTTTTTTTTTTTTACGCAAGATAAAGAGGTGGGGATTAGATTCCTAGCATCCGGTCAATACCTAGATTCCACTTGGTAGCCAAAGTACACTCCACACATATATTACTCATGCACGGAATCAACACATATCTAAACAACTTCTGCAATGGTTTAACCACCCCCAAACTATTCTCTCAACTGGTTAGGTAATTGAGTAGTCAATTGGTAGTTTTGGTTTTCTCAACTGAGATTCACTACTCTTTCACTGCATTCTATTCAATATACCAACCTAGCGTAGTGAAATTCATGACTATAAATCACACTTAATCGCTTTCTCACATGGATAAGTAAAGTCTATAAAACAAGCATAAGTAGCATAACATAGTCATAATTCATGAATTGATATCGCCTTCAAATAATATCATCAGCCGGCAAGGCTATCCAACATACAAGCACACAAATTTTTTTTTTTTTTTTTTTAAATAACACCCAAAAATAACAAAAATACTCAAAATCACCCCCAAACTTAAAGTTCACATTGTCCTCAATGTGACAAAAGAAAGCAAAGTAAATAAGAAATAAGGAAAGAGACAACCTGAATCAAAAGGCATAGGGATAACAATCGGACTTTTAGCTCATCAATATGCATTGGTTTGGAATGACGATGTGCAACCCGAAATATGAAAACAATAATGATTAAATATACGTAATCACTAAAAAGTGGGAAACATGCTCTACTTTCTAATGCGGTCCTAAAATTCTACATGCAATGCAATAACTATAGAAAAGATAGAAAATGGGTTGCCTCCCATTTAGCGCTCGAGTTATAGTCTAGAGCTCGACTCTTTTGCAAGTATCGCTTATGGAGGCTTGAATTGATCTTTGAAGTCTTGCATTGCTTGCAATTGCCGACTTTGCACGCTTTTTCCTTTGCTCTCCATATTTTAACTCGACCCTTTTCATCTTTAATTGGTGCAACTAGTCCACCCGTGATCCGGGTTTGCGCTTTTTCTTGGCCAATTATTACCCCTTCATCAACTCTAAAGCACTCCTCGAGGTCGATTGGTTGCTCGGGTATGGTGTACATATCTTTAATCTTGCTTGCTCATCCTGCACCCTCAAGATTAGCTCACCCTTTTCAACATCAATAAGGGCCCGACTTGTTGCTAAGAATGGTCGTCCCAAAATGACCGGCATATTGCGATCCTCTTCGATGTCAAGGACAATAAAATCAACCGGAAAGAAAAACTTTTCCACCTTGATAAGCACATCCTCAACTACACCCCGTGGGTACTTGATCGATCTATCGCCAAGTTGTAGAGATACACTTGTTGCTTTCACTTTTCCCAACCCTAATCTCACAGATGTAAAAGAGGCATTAAATTTACACTTGCACCTAAATCACATAAAGCATTAAAATTATAAAATTCTCCAATTGTGCAAGGTAATTTAAAACCCCACAGATCTTTTAACTTCTGGAGGTAACTTATTGAGCGGAATAGCACTACATTCCTCGGTTAAAGCCACTGCCTCGTTTTCATCAGGTTTTCTCTTCTTGGACAACATTTCTTTCATGAATTTCAAATACAATGGCATTTGAGCTAATGCGTCGGCAAAAGGAATGTTGATATGCAGTTTCTTGAAAACTTCAAGAAATTTTTCAAACTGCTTGTCGAGCTTGTTCTTATGCAGCCTCTGAGGAAATGGAATTGGTGGCACATAAGCTTTGACAGGAATTGGC
This sequence comes from Forsythia suspensa, assembly GCA_023638005.1. Lineage (NCBI taxonomy): Eukaryota > Viridiplantae > Streptophyta > Magnoliopsida > Lamiales > Oleaceae > Forsythia > Forsythia suspensa. The sequence continues at coordinate 512,995 of CM042665.1, forward strand.
ACCCTCACTTGTGATGATTCAGCAGATTCTTTTGCAACGTCTTCTTTTGATTTCTCATGTTGCTGTCCAGTTTCTTCTTCCTTAATCATCAACTGTTCATCATTTTTCTCTGTTCTTGTCACAAGAATTTCTGGCAGTTGTACCCCGCTCCTAGTAGTGATGGCATTTACCTGTTCTCTTGGATTTGTTTCTGTAGTGCTGGGTAAAGTGCCTGGTTTTCTATCTGACAATTGTAGGGCTAGCTGACCAATCTGAGTCTCTATTTTTCTGATAGACGCTTGCTGATTTTGACTGTTGATGTCCAATCGCTCCAATGCTTGATCAGTTTTCTGCATATACTGTTTGAACATCTCTCCTAAACTCGGTCCTCTTTCTTGTTGAGCATTATATGCATTACCACTGTGTTGATTCTCAGACCATCTAAAATTGGGATGTTGCTTCCAACCTGGATTGTATGTTTGTGAATATGGATTGTACTGCTGATGTGTATTGTTCTGCACAAAATTGACCTGTTCTGGAGAGGCCAACAACATACAATCAGATGTTAAATGGTTAGCTCCACAGTTCTCGCATATGATGGTTGCTTGGATTACATTCACTCCTTGCATTTGTGTTCTCACCAAGAGCTCCACCGCTTTGTCAATGTAGCAAGTTGTGCATTGGTAGTCGATGCACCATCAATCTCATGTATGCTCTCGCTACTTTTCTTGGAGTGGTACGATCGATGAAAACATGGTCTGTGTGTTTGCAATCAGCCATAGAGATCCCATGCTTCGTTGACATTTTTATTCGCGATGGACCCGCTTTGCAGAGAGTCCACCGTCGATTTAGACCGAGGAGATAGCCCGAATAAAAATATCGAGCTGTTGCCCTTTTTTTATGCCATGATTCGGACATTTTCCGAGCAATTCCTTGAATCATCCCAAGCTTCATGATATCTTTCGCCTCCGGTTGTTGGAAAGTAGAAATTTCCAACTTCATCTTTGCTACTTTAGTCGGTGAAAAGTATTTGTTGCGAATTTTCTAGCCAAATCATCCCAGGGTTGTGATACTAGCATGTGGTTCTCGAGTCTAACCATTCCAGAGCCCCATCCCTCAAAGTGTAGGGAAATAATCGGAGTCTAATAGCATCTTCATTCACTCCGTGAAACTGAAAATTATGGAGCATACGTAGGAATCTGGAGAGATGAGTATTAGGGTTTTCAGTCGCCTTTCCATAGAACTGTAGGTTGTTGCTGAAAAGATTAATCATGTCGGCTCTTAGTTGGAAGTCGTTCCGACCAAAAGCTGGATAGATAATGCTTGAACGATCGTGAGCTCGCTGAAAGTTAGGAACCGAGCCATTGGCATGTTTCCATCGCCATCTTCTTCCTGTTCTTCATGTTGTTGAATTTGTTTGAGAAGTGCCATTCGGGCCGCTCTTGCGCCTCTTGTTCAAACTCTTGTCTCATTTGTGCATCCGCCATCCGATTTTGTTGTCTTTGGTCTTTCGTTTTTTGGTTGTGTTCTTTGCGTCTTAGATGCAGCAATACGTTCAATCTCGTGGATCGAAAGTCTCAAGATTGCCGCCATGCGTTTTAGCATGCAACAAACACCCTTTTCTCGTAGTATATAAAAAAAAAAGAAAAAAGTATCAAGATAAAAAAAACTTAACTATAAAATTAATTTAAGACTGATAATAAATAAGAAATAAACAGAAAAGAAAGAAAATAGTAATAATAATAATAAATAAATAAAATAAAATAAAACTAACACTAACGATTAATCTAAACTAATATTTAATAAGAATAGTCCCCGGCAACGGCGCCAAAAACTTGTTGTGAAAATAATGTGATTGCAAGTGTACAATATCGCAAACAAGTAATAAAGTGGACCTATTGAGTCCGGATTATCGTTCCCACGAAGACTATCTTATTTAGATACTAGTTCAATTAATCGTAATGCTAATTTATTGAAAAGAATTTGAATTGAGTTGATTTGAAAGATTTAAACTAAAACTATGAATTTAAGGAAATAATATAATAACTTATGTAAAAGCCAATAACAAGAATTTAGGAAAGAATAATGGTTAAAGAGTTTGGACAAACGAATTCACCTAGTTATCATCTCTAATTTCTCCTCTCAAGATTTATTCCTAAAGTTATATTCGGTCTAATTCACAAATTTAACCTAATTTACCTCTCTCGAGTTCAAATTAGTCCTATCTAATTAAGTCAACTTAGGCAGTCAGAATGGTCCTTAATTAGATGCATTAAATCTCCTAAGAATTCAATTCAAGACCGTGACAATAACAAAAGCGTATCTCTACCTTTTATCCAATTGCCAGATTTTACCTCGTGGTCTAGATTAATAATTTACCTCTCGGTTCATTACAATCCACAAATCAATGACAAATAATGGCCAATTATCTCAAGCATCAAGAAAAGAAGTAAAATCAAATACTTAATCAATTTATAAATCAAAACTTGAGATTCGAAATTAAAGAATTAAACTTAGGCTACATCGTTCATCCAAACATTAAATCTAGCTATTCATGACTCGGGAGAAAGAAAAGATGAAGAGAAGGAAAGACATAACCGGATCTTGAAAATAATAGAGGAAGAGACGTTCAATATCTTGCACCAAGAAATCTTTGTCTTCAAGCTCCAATCTTCAATTCCGCCTTTGTTCTTCGCCTTTTGTATCTCTCTCTCTCAATATGATTTTTACAAGATTTAACGACCCCATTACGAGTGTATAACTCATATTTATAGTTCCCCAATAAGTCCTAAAAGATCCCTAAAAATCGAGGTTACAAGTTTCCAAATTGCTTTAGGACTCAAAAGGAAATAAAATAACAAGAAAATCCGCATGCCAAATATTGGCCCATGTTGAGGGCGAACGCCCGTGCCAGTTACAAAGCCTCGCCGCGTCATTATGTAGCCAAGGCGTCATTGAGCTTTGATCTCGGCGTTCGCCTGCATCTCTTCTTCTTCATATCTGCGCCTGTGGTCCTTCAACTTTTGATTGTAGTCATTTTAGTCCTCTGATTTCTTCTTATATTTCAATTTAGTCCTCTTTTATTTGCAGTCCAGGTCCTTCAACTTCGTATGTTTGCAAATTGATCCCCATCTCTAAGTTTTCGTACACTTTCAGTCCTTTTCACCTATTTTGCTTTGTTTTTCCAATTCCATCCGATCTTGAGTTTTGACCTGAATTAATTAAATCAACACACAATTACGTAAAAAAGTACTTATGAGCACTTACAATTGTCCACTTTTAATGGTCTAGATAAGTGTAAAATCACACTTATCAACCAACCAACCATTTTCATTGAATCCAAACTGCAGAAATCTTGCAGAATATAGAGATGTTTCCGAAAATTATCAGTTTGCAGAAGATGAGGATTCTCTGGAGATTGTTGGGTTGCCTGGCCGGAATGGACTCCAGATGTTCACTTTTTCAAAAGAGAGAGAGTATGCACGTGTTAATTATGCCCAGCAGTACAATGTTAGAGGATCACTTGCTCTTCCAGTTCTTGAACGAGGCAGTGGGAATTGCTTGTAATTCCTGACTGTTCTATATTTATACTCACAAGGAAACTTTTCAAAATAATAACGTACAACATGTTCTACTTCCCATTTTAATCATTTTGATATCTGTATCCCCATAGTTCATGATCAATAGGCGGATGAAACAGTGAAATTTTACTTCCTCACCTCATCCTGAGTTTTACGGGATACTGTATGAGATGGATCCAAGACTATGATAATTTTTAGTAGAAATGAGCAAGCAGAAAAACTTGACAACTACTGGCATTTTGGCTGGCCCAGAGCAGTATGTGAATGTACATCAAGTGTACCTTAAAGCTCTTACTGTTAGTTACTTTTTACTATAATAACCT
>CM042665.1:516977-630979 GCA_023638005.1 Forsythia suspensa
CCATTTTCTCAATTAGTATAAACAAGACAATCATCATCTATTAACTTAATTCATTATCGGCATAACATCCTCATTATCATGTGTTAGCTTTGTTGGCATTAAAAAATGTTCGAGTTCTCTTTGTCGTATTTGCGAAGGATAGTTGCGTAACTCCGTTCCACCGCAGTTAATGAAGTAGCATTAGATGTTGCTAGAAAAGGACGACAAAAAATTACGGGGAATATGTTTTGTAGAGTCTCGTCTTGGTTGAGTGTCAGAGTACAACAAAATCATGAGGAAAATAAAGAAACATGAACTTGTATGAAAACATCCTCTACAATTTCGGGGGTACTTTCACGGATCTATCGACAGAGTTGTAAAATCACATAGATGTTGGTTTTTAACTAGCCCTAGTCCAAGTTGCATATACCTGAGAATAAGGAAGAAGATGTACACTGGCTCCTAAATCTAGCAAAGCTTTCTCAGTTTATGGTTTCCTAAGATGCATGAGATAGTAGGACAACTTGGATCTTTATATTTCAGTGTTGCTTTGGATTATAGAGCTAACATATTCGATTAAAAATGCACTTTTGCACATATGTGATTGTCTCTTTCTTTGTACATAGATCTTTCGAGAATTTAGCATAGGCGGTACTTGCCTTAATAGCATCAAGTAAAGGACTATTTACACTTACACCTTGAGAATTTCCGTCATATCATTGATAGAATTGCCTTGCTTTACCTTACAGCAGGCCTCTACGAGGATATGGGGCTTTTGGAATGTAAGATGGCTCATTGTCTCTTTGGGAACTTCTTGGATTGAATCATCCGGTTGGAGCAGTGCACAGAGAAAGTGGTTGAAAGTGGTTTGCTTTGAGATGTCCACTTTGTTGTCGAAGCAGTGATTTCAGCGTCATGAAAGTCATGATTGAGTTAGCTTTCTTACAGTATTTGCGCTCGGCACTGGGATTAAAATATACATTCTTTGTAAAACTTTTCTTTCTCGATAGTTGTTATACTTGTTGAATTTGGCCGATGAGGCAAGTTGTCCCATCATGTTTTCAAGATTGGAGATGGATTGTGCACGAGGGATTACATTGTAGTAGCGTACTATCGTTCTTAAACTCCCGTGGTGTATGATTTTGATGCTCTAATGCTGACTTGTGTAGCTTTTAGCCAGGTTATAGTTATAACCCCGCCCATATGGTTTTGGTTTGTGAAAAATTGTGATTGAATTGTTGGGTAACTGGCAACTGGGGAATGACCCTAACTGTATCATCCGGGTTGAAACCACTGTGACGAGAAATTGGGGTGGTCCCTCTGACTTTGGGTTATAGGTGTTGGAGTAAGGATTATGAGGAGGTTTCCTCGTCGTGTTGAGGACATTAACAGCTCGCTCGACTTTACTTCGGATTACCTTGTAGGACTATTGGTACATGACTCCCGTCAATTTCGAGAGATGTCCTCTGTCGCCCATTTGACTTCTTTTGATTTAAAAGCTAGAGTTCCCAGCTAGCTGCCGAATTTAAGCAGATACCCACTTTTCTTAGGTTGGATTACTAGAGGGATCGACTCCCGCATTGTTGTGAATTGTCGATTGTTTGCGAGAAGAAGCTCCAAATCTAAGTAGCATTTTTAGAGCGTCAGGCTCTCCGCCACTTGTGTGCATCAACCGCACCAGATATGTGTGATAGTAGACCACTCCAAAAATATTGGCATAAATGTATTTTTCGTACTTCCATGATGGACATTCTGCAAAAGAAGCTTGGTTGAATCTCTCACAGAGTTTAAGCTAGAGATGGTTCCTAGATCTCTACGCATAAACTCACGGAAATTTCCACTGCGAATAGCGTTAGTTTTGTGACGAGGAAAATGTTTATTGAAAATTTAGCAACCATTTGTTCCAGTAATACTATTAGCAGTGATAGCATAAACCATGATCTAGATCCATCTTTAGAGAAAAAGGGAAATAAGCGAAGTTTAATATTGTCGAGAGACACATTCTCATATTTAAATGTTTCATATATAGCATGTAAAGTCCAGTGAGATAATTGAGGGTTCTTAGCTATCTAAACCGTAGAAGGATGGAAGGGCGATTGAACGCACTGGAAGTTTAAGCTCAAAAGTTTCTAGCGATCCCACTTGTGGGTATTGTATGCAAGAGGTGCTCAAGGTGGCTTGATGGACTAAAATAGTCAAACAAAAGGTCTCTCCTTATATTTCATCGTCCATGTTTTTTTTTTTTTTAAAAAAGTGAAAATAAAAACAAAAAATAAAAAAAAAGAAAAAAAAAATCCTAAATTATAACTAGTCGAGAATAAAATTAACTCAAATTAAATTAACATTGGGGCCATGAGTCCACATTACGTGGCCGAAAGGGTGATGTCAAATTTTAATTAACTGGCATAGTGTGTCGAATCTACATGGAATATAGATAAGTAAAAGCGAGGTCGATCATGCGAGGCTGCTTATGAGGAAGGTGTAATTTAATCACGAGTGCTTATTATTCTAAGCTAGTTGAGTTGAAGGATTTTGTTGTTGAAATTGTTTTAACTAAAGACTAAAGAAATATGATAAAAGATGGATTGAAGAATCGAAAGTGTAAAAACACACTAAGGTTTGAGTCCACTTCATTGTCTACAACAGCAATCATCTAATCATTCATTATTCCCAAAGAAAACACATCACGACAACACGAAATCAATCTATTATAGTCACTAAAGTTATCAATTGAAGTCCGAAAGAAGAAAAATCTAATTTGAGGCTCCCATGTCGCTGGTAGCGTAAATTGCTTCGGCGTTTTTTATTATCAGGATCAGTTGAAAGAAGACAAAGAATCGAAGAATCTCAAGCATTCTGTATCCCAATTCGAATAAGATAACGGAAAATCAAAAGCAATTAATAGAACATGTTTAATCACCAAGCATGAGTTAATTAAACCGATATCTAACTATCGAAAATACATGATATTTAAGATGAAAGAATTATATTATTTAATTAATCTAATTAAGAACAAACCACCGTGAGCGTTAAAGCTCTTAAGAAAGAATTAACCGAATACTTAAATAATCACTTAATCAAAACAAAAGTTTCATCCATCTGCCTTGGCTAGAGAAAGCTTAGAAGAACATAATTAAACTATAAAGAAAAATTAATAAAACCAGGACATAGATCTTTGGTGAAGAAATCTTGAAGAGGGAGTTCTTGAGCGACCAAGTAGTTGTCTTCTCTTGAAATCTTCCGTCTTCTCTTCATTTAAAACTCACCCCAATCGACCCTTGATATGAGAATATAACTGTATGTTATCTACTTACTAGTTGTAAAAAATATCGAAAAGATTACAAATTTAGGTGGGCCAAGAGTTAGGAAAAGAAATTAGAACTAAAAAGAAGAATATCAAAAAAATACGAAATCCAGACGAAATTGGCACAGAGTCGCCCGGGCCATTCCGGCGATCGCCCGGGCGCGTTGCTCTGTTGGCGAAAAATTATACGACTGGGCGCTCTAAATATAATCTGGGCGATCCTTGACTTAGCCTCTGGTGGCTGATTTTCAAGCGGCCATAACTTCTTGTCGGAAACTCCAAATTGAGATCCGTAAAAAGTGTTGGACTCGTAATTCTATTATCTTTCAATGGTATATCATTTGCCTTGTGGAGATTTTAATATCAAAAGTTGTACTCTAATTTCTCCATGTACTTGGTGAAGTAGTTTCCCAATTCGGTTCTTTGGCTTTCAGATTGTTTGATCCATTGATTAAACTCTTCGTTGTCTCTCCAAAACACCTTAAACTTATTGATTTTCCCTTCTTCCTCATCCTCAAATGTTTGGCTCTTGAAATTCACTTCAAAAACTCAACTTACTCGTCGATTTGCCAGCAGTGTTGCTCTTTTGCGTCAATTCTTCTCAATTGTTCGCAAAGCGCGTCGTCCAGCCCGAAATAGAACAATAATATACTAGATAAGTAAGAAAATCAACTTTATATGACGACAAAAAGATTAATTCAAATGCCAAAATAAGTGCATAAAGCAGCACTTATCAAACACCCGAAACTAAACGCTTTGTTGGTCCTCGAGACAAAACAAACTTAAATAGATTTCAACTAAGCTAATTGATTCCACGAAAATGCAATCAATGTTAAATTCCTTACCATATGCCTCAGGTTCAAAATAAAAAGCAACACTTTTAGAAGGATGTCGAACAACAACACGAAAAATTTTCACTTATCGAGTGCTGGAGCCGCGTGAGTGTGTGAATAGCCAAACATTGAACTTATGCGTGTATTAGAATATGACCAATATTGTGTATCAGTTGAGTCATACTGTGTCTAGCGATGAGAAAAAATATTTTGATGAAAAAAAGAGATCTGAGGAATATATTGATACGAAGTTGGTGGCGTTGAAGTTGAACATAGCGGTATGATTGGTAGTTTACGTGAGGGACTTGTGTACAAAGATCGAAAAGTTCTCTTGCGAAGATTCAAGAAATGTTTAAGGAGACATTGGTAGAAACGTATGCTCTGTGGCGGTCATAGAATAGAACATCAAGCGCTCACACGTAAGCGAGAGTGGATGAATGAAAGATAAAGGCAAGAAGGAGGAGTACATCTTTGCCATCTAGTTCTATTGACATTCCAATCTTGCATGATATTGATGAGGAAGACAAGTTGAATTTCTTGGTTGGATGCATAAATCGAAGAGGATCAAATGGTTTGAATTTTTTATATGGTTGTTATTATATATATTTTATGTTTTTTATGGTATTTATAAAATTTTAATATTATAGAATGTTGTCGGGTTCTGCGTGGTGGTGCGGTGGCATTAAATTGACAAAGAAAAAGCTAGAATATGTTAGGAATCTGAATATATATTGGCGGTGAGGGTATATCTTATTTATATTTTTTTGATTTCTTATGTCTATTGTAAGTTAGTAGTCTTATATTGTTATATTTTTTTTATAGGATATGGATAATGCCATGTTTTTTAATTAAAAAAGCAGCAAATTTCAAAGACATATTCTCATTTAAGATCTGAAATTCTGAAACCGAGGTGGATTTGGATTATTTCTTGAGGTGTTGGTTCCAAAATTTTGGATTACGAGAAAAAGTTATCGCGTAAAGTTCTGTTTCTTACCATGGTTCTATGGAAAGATATGCAAATGGTTCTACTCCTAGAAGTTTTGGTAAAAGTTGGAAAAATTGTGATCATATATTGTGGCGGGATATCATTGTTGATAAACATTGGGTCCTTTTCCATGTTGATCTCTATTGAGTTGGAGGCTGGCAGGTTTATGATAATAATTATCACTTTTATGATGAAGGAATACTATGTCGATATGTTGTTCCTTCTATACATATTATTCGAATATGATTGAAAAAATATGTGGTTGTTGATAAAGGCAAACCTTGGAAAAAGATAATTAGATCTCTTGAATATTTCGAGGGGAAGTCATCGTTGACATACCACGAGGCTATTCGATATAGGTAAATGAATTAAAATAAATATTACGTATTTGTAATGATATTTATATATACTACACAAGGTCTTTAATGATGCTTGCGGTGTGCATATGTTGTTATCAAATATGTTGAATGTCTTCATTTGCTGGAATACCTATTAAAGGGTTGTCGAAATGGAGAAAATAGATTTGTATAGAGAAAGCTTGTAATAGATTTCTTTTTACAATGAATTTTTTTTTGTCGTGACTGAGCAAAGAAATGAATAGATATTATGTTTGTGTATTGAATGCGCAATTGTTTTTATTTCTATTTATTGATTGTATTTATGGGTTGATGTTGTGCATAATGTAAAATATATTTGGTTTTCTTTAATTGTTTGTGCAAGTTTATTGAAGAATGTTCTAATGCCCCCATGTGGGCAAGATGAAAATGCCAGCACGTCACGATGTGGCGGCATGTGGGCACTTCATCTTGCCCATGTGAAAACGATAGATCGCCCCTCAAGTTTATTAGTCTGTAGCAGCATATTTGAGTTTTTAGTATATCATTTTGAGTTGAGGATTGGTCTTTATGTCTTGATTTTCTACGAGGAAGAAGAAAGAAAAATTATTTATTGTGTTATGATTTAATATCGATAGAAAGCGGTGTGAGATATCTTATGAGCACGTGGAAATGGAAATTTGTTCAATTCATGGGTTGTGTAATTCAATATAGGATAGATGAACAATCGGCATATGTAATTTTGTATTTAAAGATTTGTGGAAGAAGTTACTTTGTTAGTCATATTTAATTGATTGTATTTATGTTTTATAAGTGTTAAGTTTGTTTGTCAATGTGCACGAGAAGTAAGTATATACATATCTAATTTTATTTTATATTTATATTAGTGTGTAAATTCAATTTGGTGTTATTTGTTTTTGGTATATAAGTAATTCATTGACAATAATATTTACAACAACAAATGCAAGTGATACTAATAAGTTTGTAGCAAATAATCTCTTGTGTCAAAATGTAAAAAAGTTTTCTTAGTAATTTAATTTTATATTTTCTTCATTTAATAAAAATTTCTATATGTATAAATTTGATATACTTAACTTGCGTAGTAATTGAGGAACTTGACAAACTCCATTACGAGTTTTGTCGAGTTAGAATTACTCAACCTATGAAATATGTTAATTTAGTATTTACATTTGTGTTCAATTCAATAAAAATCGTTGCTTTTTAAATATATGTTAATATATTTATTTTGAAATATTTTTAATTTTATACGTTATTAATTATTATATTGCATGGTTTTATTATAATCCACGAAATATATTTATCTATAGTGAATTATATTATCTGTTTAATTAAATTGTTTTGTGTTTGTTTTTATTATCTAATTAATCGAGCAACTTTCGGGAAGTTCAATGTTGAGTATGTCGAGTTACCTTATAACGTAAGCGGATGTGTAATTTTTTATTTTATCATTTAATTTATTGTATTATAATAAAGAGCTACTATATAAAATAATTATATATTATTTTAAATTATTATAATATATTATATTAATTTTATGAAGTATGAAAACACAGTGCAACAAAAATATGTTATAATAATTAATTTTATTTATTAGAATAATTATATCAAATTATATTATAAAATCATTTTTATTTATAATTACTAATTATAATATTATTTATAACAAAATTTATATTAATATTTATTAAAAAACAGCATAAATAAATATGTAATAAAATTTATAATAATTTATAATAAAATTTATATAATATCAATTTGTTATAATAAATTGATTATAATCATTAAATAATTATAATAATGTAATAATTGATTGATAATATATTATTACAGAATTTATTTATTGTGCTATAAGTTTATTATAATAATTATTTATTATACTATGTTATAGTAATTGCTAAAAATAAAATAAAATATAATATATTCTATTAATTCAATATGATATATATTAAATTTATATGATATATATTTTAGTTTCCTATATTAAAAATAAATGATAGATCTAAAAATTGTATGTATGTGTTAATTTATCAAGTAACTAAACAAACCCAAATTTGAGATTCACGGTTGCTCAAAAAAATAACATGACAAAAAAAAAAAAAAAGTAAATGTATTAAATAATTTAAATAAAAAGAAATACGAAAAATGAAAATATGCATTTTATGAGTTACTGGTAACTCGAAAAACTCACTTTTGGGTTATGTTGAGTTACTCACGATGAAAATGTGACCCAAAGCAAAAATCATAAAGCGAGAATATTTTTGTCAAATAAATTGAATAAGTAATTTTAGATTTTATTTAGTACAATTGATTTACAAATATTATAAAATAAGCTGTGTTAAGTTATGTAAAAATTTTTTTTTTGATATATTTGATATTTTGTGGATTTGTGTATATTATATTTGAGGTTTTTATTTATTGAAATAAAAATTATATGTGGAAATTTGAAATTCACGAGTTGCTTGAAAAGAACATGAAAAAAAAGTTATTATAATTAATGTAGGAAAGTTAAATAATTGAAATAAAAACAAAAACAAAAAAAATGAAAAATAAAGCATTTTATGATTTACTCGAGTAAATTCGAAAAACTCAAATTTGAGTTTGTCGAGTTACTCGATCAAAAATAATGATACAAAGCAAAAATCATAAAAGCAGGGAATTTTTGGTGAAATAAATTGAATAAATAATTATAGCTTTTATTTAGTACTTTTGATTTACAAATACTATAAATAAATGTGTTAAGTTATGTAAAATATTTTTTTTTGATATATTTGAAATTTTGTGGATTTGTGTATATTATATTTTAAGGTTTTCTTTATTTTAAATAAAAATTTATATCAAATTTGAGATTCACCGGTTGCTTGAAAAAGAACATGAAAAAAGCGAGTTAATGTATTAAATAATTTAAAGAAAAAGAAAAACAAAAAAATGAAAAAAAAAGCATTTTGATTTCTTGAGTTACTGAAAAACTCAAATTTGAGTTTGTCGAGTTAAATGATGAAAAATATGACACAAAAGCAAAAAATCATAAAAGCAGGAATATTTTGTGAAATAAATTGAATAAGTAATTTTAGCTTTTTATTTAGTACTATTGATTTACAAATATTATAAATAAATGTGTTAAGTTATGTAAAAAAAAAAAAAAAAAATTTTTTGATATATTTGATATTTTGTGGATTAAATGTATATTATATTTTAGGTTTTTCTTTATTTTAAAAAAAATTTCTATAGATATAAATTTTATGTATTTAGCATTCTATTTTGTTTGGGTTACTAAAATTTTGTAAATGAATGGTAAAATATTGTTTTGGTGTATGATTTGTGTTTGGTTGACAAAAAATAATTATTTGTTAATATATTTATTTAGAAATATTTAATTTTTTGGGTTATTAGTTATTATGTTGCATGTTATTATAATCATCAAATATATTTACGAAGTGTTTTTAGGGATTTACGTTCGAGCAACTCGACAATTTCAATGTTTAGTTTGTCGAGTTACTTGACATACAAAATATTTTTATTCTATTATTTAATATAATATATTATAGTAAGAAGAAGAGTATATTTTTGATGTTCTATAATTTAATATAATATATTAGAATAAAATATATATGATATTAAATAATTAGATATTATGTTAAATTATTATAATATATCATGTATAATTTAAATAAAAAGAAAAACAAAAAATGAAAAATATGCATTTCATGAGTTATTGAAGGTAACTCGAAAAACTCAAATTTGAGTTTGTCGAGTTACTCGATCAAAAATGTGACTAAAAGCAAAAATCATAAAGCAGAAATATTTTTGTCAAATAAATTGAATAAGTAATTTTAGATTTTATTTTAGTACAAGCGATTTACAAATATTATAAATAAATGTGTTAAGTTATGTAAAAATTTTTTTGATATATTTGATATTTTGTGGATTGTGTATATTATATTTTAGGTTTTTATTTATTCTAAATAAAAATTTATATCGAAATTTGAGATTCACGAGTTGCTTGAAAAGAACATGAAAAAAAAGAAGTTAATGTATTAAATAATTTAAACAAAAAGAAAAAACAAAAAAATGAAAATAAAGCATTTTATGAGTTACTCAAGTAACTCGACAAACTCAAATTTGAGTTTGTCGAGGTTACTTCGATGAAAAAAATGTGACACAAAGCAAAAATCATAAAGCAGGAATATTTTGTGAAATAAATTGAATAAGTAATTTTAGCTTTTTATTTAGTACTATTGATTTACAAATACTATAAATAAATGTGTTAAGTTATGTAAAAAATTTTTTTATATATTTGATATTTTGTGGATTTGTGTATATTATATTTTAGGTTTTATTTATTTTAAATAAAAATTTATATCAAAATTTTGAGATTGACCTTGTTGTTGAAAAAGAACATGAAAAAGAAAAAGAAAAAAATAGTGAATGTATTAAATAATTTAAATTAAAAAAAAACAAAAAAATGAAAAAAAAGCATTTTATGAGTTACTCGAGTAACTTTCGAAAAAACTCAAATTTGAGTTTGTCGAGTTACTTATAGATGTGACAAAAAGCAAAAAATCATAAAAGCAGAATATTTTTGTCAAATAAATTGAATAAGTAATTTTAGCTTTTATTTAGTACTATTGATTTACAAATATTATAAATAAATGTGTTAATTTATTTAATTTTTTTTTTGAAAATTTGAAAATGTTATTTTAATATATTTGATATAAATTTTATGGATTTAGTAATATATTATTTTGAGGTTTTTGGAGTTACGAGTTTGTCGATTATAAAAAAAAATTTCTATAATTTAAATTTTATGTATTATATTATATAATAAGGTTATAAATTTAATATTATTTAGAATAAAATATATATGATATAAATAATTTATAAAATAAATTATTATAATATATCATATATAATTTTATTGTAAAATATTGTTTTGTTTATGATTTGTGTTTGGTTGAAATAAAAATAATGAAAATTTAATTAATATATTTATTTAGAAATATTTAATTTTTATAGGGTTATTAATAATTATAAAAAATTATGCATATTTATTATTATAATATATATAAATATATTTATATAATTGTTTTAGGGATTTACGTGGTAAGTTGACAAATTAAAACTAAAAATTTTGTGGAGTTAGTTGAGTAATGAATTGTAAAACAATCTTGGTTTTGATTAGTTTGTTCAAATTCATGATTTGTTAATATAAAAATATTTAATTTTGTAGGTTATGCAAAATATTTTGCATTCTATTATTTATTATAGTATATTATAATTGGTTTTGGGATTTACGCGGAAGACTCGGCAATATATTTTGAGTTTGTATGTTCTATAAACACATGCAATAATGTTATTATATTATTTAATATAATATATATATATTCAATAATTAGATATTCTATAATAATTAATATAATATATTAAAAATGTAAAATTATATTCATTATGATATTATAAAATTATGTATATAATTTAAATATATATAAATATATATTTTATTTTATTAACTATAATAAATAATTTATATTATGAAAATGTAGTATTTTTTGTAAATTAATTATTATAATTTTATTTATAAAATAATATACAATAGTATTTATAAGAAAATGTGTTAAAAAAATTTTTGCTAAATGTTAATAAAAAATAATTCAAAATAAGCGTAAATTAGCAAAAGAAAATAAGAATAAGATTTAAATGATTGTGATTACGATGTCGTAAAAAAAATGTAATTATATAAAATTCATTGAAAATAAAATTAACAACTAAATGTTTAATTTTTGTATTACATTAAGATTTTAGATAAGGTAAATAAATATAAATATGAGTTGATAAAAATAAGTAAGTATAAGTTTTATTATTAACTATTTATGATAATTATAGCCATTTATTATAATATCAATTTATTGTAATCTAATTTTATTATGAAGGAAAATGTCTATAAACTACGAATTTGTAGTTTTTGGATATATCTAATCTAGGAACTCGACAAAATTGAATTTTGAGTTTGTCGAGTTATTTGAAAAAGCAAACTTATGCATATGTTATTTTATATATGATTTTTGTAATCTAAAATATTTTGTAAATTGAAGTTGTTCATAATAAAATATACTATATTTTAAATATTTAATATAATATACATTTATTTAATATTATATATATTATATTATATTATGCTATAATAAATAATAGGCAAAAAAAATTTATGCATGTGATTATTTTATGAAGTAACTCGATATACCAAAATTCTAGATAATGAAGTTGCTTAAAAATAATATATGAAAATCAAATAAACAAAAAAGTAAATTTAAGAAATAATCTGAGATAAACAAAAAAACCAAAAAAGGCGTTTAAATTATGCAAATTAATACTTCTCAAGTAACTTCGGCAAATTCAAACGTAAGTATGTCGAGGTTTAGTTGATGAATAATACAATACAAATCACAAAGTTTGAAAAAAAGGTGTATTTATTAAAATTTATATTCTAAAAATTTAATATTATTTTTTAATATACTACGTATATTTATAGTTTTTTTGGGTTTATACTTATTATATTGTATGGATTTTATTATTTTCATAAGAAAAATATGTTATATATTTATTTAGGGCAAAAAAAATTTTTTGTATTATGTTTATTATTATTAATAAATATACATATCCAATAATATTAATTTAATAGTAAAAATAAAATTACATAAAAAAATACATTATATAGATTTGTTAAATATAATTTACATCATTGCATTGCATTAAAAAAGGCTAATATCTATAAATGACAAAAACCTTTGAATATTACTAAAAAAACCTAACATCCATTCATCAAAATGGAAAAAGGTAGCAATGCATACACGGATATCATTAGTTTTCAAAGTGTGTCTTTGTCTTTGAAAACTTCGTGAATATCCATCTATTCTTGGCGTAGAGCAATTTCTACGGGTTGGCTAAATTCTCGGATGAGATTGGATGGTCTTCAATTTTCTTTTCTTGGATTTAGAAGCCTTGGGTGAAGAAGGAAATTAAGTTGTTTCCTTTGCACTTGGAAATGTTTGCCCATGAAGAAGGCATTGGTGTGTCGATGGTGTCACGCTATATCTTTCCCTTTGTTGTTCTTTGATCTTGTACTTGTAGAAGTGGTGAAGTCGAAGGAAGCTGGTTTGTTGAGGAAGATAATGTCATACTTGTATTCATTTTCAAGACATTTTCTTCATTCCTTTAATATAAAAAATTGTTCTTCCTCAACGTGATTACGATTTTTCCAATACTTGATCCACTATCCATCGAGTTGTTTGCACATGTCTTGTAAAAATTTCTCATTGTATCTCCAATCATAGTCCCGGACAATGAGCACATCGAGTCCTCTAGTTCCACATATCTGGCGTGCCTAACATATAAAACAAGTTAAAAATGTTGCATGTGAAAATAATTGTAAATAATAAATAATTAAGTAAACCATCTTATACCTTGGTCTTTGCAAGCTTTGCATGGGAAATTTCTGAAGACACATTAAGTATGTCTCATTGAAATCGGCACTTGATATTTTGTTGCGGTGTTGCAAGACATGTACCAAAAGGCTTGCTTAAATACTCTCACATATGCTCGTCGTAAACCCGAAATATCCACATCACATTAGCTATTTTTGAAGATAAATTGTATAAATATTTTGCAATAATGAAATGCATTTTTCTATATGTTATTTTAATTAGGATTAGCCTTACTCCACATAACAAGCTTGTGGAATCTGTTGAATCTACGTGATATTGTTCATATGCGGGGTTAAAATATTCTTTGTTCTTTGAGGATGGATATATCTTTGTCAAGATCATTTCATCTAACTTGTCAAATTTGTTTCAACCACTTGCACAATGTGTATATTAAATTTAGCAATTTACACACACACACACACATATATATATATATATATATATATATATATATACACACACCGAGATAGAGTTTGAATATAAGATAATGAATAAATAAATTGTTACCAAGATGTTAGCTCAACCACTTGTTCCAAATGAGCATTGAAGGAGAATATCTGTTTGCCTTGGTTGAAATTGAAAGGCTGTGCATGAAATAAATATATAAATATATTTATTGAAAGAGCTAACATTGCCTATAAATGTCGTAATATTCCATTGATGAGTTAAAAAATTATTGATAACATATTACCACTAAAAGATGTTACTTTTAGATGGTTTCCAATGATGATTTGTTTCTTGCTTAAGTTATCGGCAATGAAACGGCATTCTTTCTCCACAAAATTATCCCACATGGTTAGTAACACAGTGTTGAAGCTAGTATAGAAACACAGAAAATATATGAGAAAGTAGTATATGAATTTATTTAATAATATTGTAATTATTGGAAGTTATATTTAGAGTTTAAAATAATATAGCTATATATATACAAACCTCGTGTCGATGAGAACTATATCTTGAATACTGCGTTTGTGTTTCAAATCTAGTTTGAACAAGTCTTTTAGGTTTCACATCGATTGCAACTCAATGATACCTAAAGGATAAAATAACAAATTAGGACAAATGAAATGTGTTATGAAAAAAATGGCTAGGGTGAACATCTAAAGCGTGTAAATATAATAATTTAAATGAATAGAAAGAAAAAAAATTTTGTTTTTGTAAAATAGGAACAAATCGATGTATCGATTTTGAGTCCATGTAAGGTTCAATTTGTTGAAAGGGACAAAATTGTATGTAGAAGATATCAAAACAACTTTGTGGTCTTCATTGACTTCCTCAACTCTTGTTCGACCGGATATAGTCCATTTGTATGTAAGCCCATAGAAGCTTGATACTCGGGCTTTGTGAACTTGACATTTGCATTTGAGACAAGAATCGTTTTGCCAAGGGTAGCTTGTCTTCATATCTTGAGATGTTGGCATCATAGATAGTTGCATGGACTTTATTTTTACGTATAATACCATGCATTGAAATTAGATATTTTGTAAAAACATGTATCTGATTTTGGCTAGATATTAATTTTAATATGAGCAAAGACAATTTAAAGTTGTAACATATTAGAGGAAAAAAAATTTTGTAAATATATTATGTATGCGAAATTAAATAAATCAAGAAACATAAATAATGGATTCAAGTAATATACCTACGGATCCATAAAGACCATATTACAGTATTTTGTTGGGCTTCGTTGAGCTATTCTTGGAAATGATTTTTCCACAACAATAATTTTGGATGTCGGTTTGTATCGATGGGAGAAATATTTGGTATTAATTTGTATTGTCTTTCCATCGTTTGATCTTGTAAAAATTTAAAATATAAATTAAAAGTGTAAAGTTTTCAAAATAAATGTTTTATGCAAAATGAAATGATATTTTGAAATATAATAGTGAATTTAAAATCTATGTGTTGAAATATAAATATAAATGCGGACTTGTATTTCAAATCTTAAAGAGGAGTATGAGAAAATTGAGAATTAAAGACTTGATGATAAATGTCAATATAGAATGTTTGTTGTGTTTATTTTGTATGTCGGAGGAATGTATATATATAGGGTATATAGTATCTATTATGTGAAGAGTAAGGATATGTTCCCCAGATGAGAGTCTAAATCCTCTGTCCCGATTCACGCAGCAATTAATAAATGATGTGGGCCCTAATAACGATGCCTTAAGAACTCATTCCCACTTCTCCTCACTCCATCCCACTCAACCCCAAGTAATTCAAAAAAAGTACTCACCATACCAATAATAGATTTTAACACCCCAAATTATTAATATAAGCACCCCAAAATTTTAGGTCAATACCTCCACTCTTATCCAAATTTTTAATATAGGCACATTTATGAAATTGAAATAAATAAATTTTTATTATTATAATGTATATTATTTAAAATAATATAATATTGAAAATTTATTATTGAGTTAAATTTTTTTATTAAGATTATAATGAGTGTAATTAGTTATTTTATATTTGAGTAATTTTGTATAATAAATAAATAAATAATTGATGGTTAAACTGTGAATATGAAATTTGCTTTACCTAATAATTTACAAACAAAAATAAGTAAGTACTACAATAGAAGTAATAAATTGGTGATGAGAGTTCAAGCGTGTATGAGACTTCAGTAGATTCGAAGCTATTATTTTCTAAGGTGAAAGATTAAATTATTAGAGGTTATGAAATAAATGGATGAAACAATAATAAAACAATAAGTAAGGAAATCTATAATGGGGTGGGCTTTATATTAATAATTTTTGGGTATACCACAGTCTACAAAATTCTTCTCCAGTAACTTAAATGAAATAAAATAATTTAGGATTTATGTATACTTTACAAAAGTTAAAGGGTCCAATTGCAATGTTTATATTGTAATTTTTTCTATTATTTTAATTTAGTTAAGTCAAAGGTAAAATTGGTCAAGAATTGTTAGATGCGTGAAAAATAGTGGTTTTGGGGCTATTTGTGACTATAAATAGAAAAATGGGGATGATATCTCGAAAAAAAAAGAAAGGAATAGGGATCAAATTGTTACAAACATGAAAGAATGGGCAGTGCTTGTTTGAATTAATTGGGGAAGGGATGGGGCCCAACATTTATTAAGTCTTTGCGTGTCTTGGAGGATGGGGCCCGGCATTTATTAATTCTTTGCGTGGCAAGCCGCGGCAATTGAGGATGAGGATCTGGCTTGGAATCGGGAATAACGAGTGAAGCCGATCGAGATATTTATATATGTTTATGTATATAGATTTTTCATACGTGTATGGTGAGGATGAATAGAATAAAGATCATATTGACATGTGTACAATAAAAGATATGTGTACATTTGTGATGTAAATATTTAGTTGTCTTTATTAGAGGTATGATTACATGTAGGAGTAGACTACGTAGTAATGCATAGTTTCTTGTATCAATTTGTCTCAATTCCATAAAATTAAGAAATAAAGTATACTTAGATATTTTTTAGTTACAGGTGTTGATTTGTATTCATTTAAATATAGAAGTAAATAAAATCATATTAAATATAAAAAAAATTTTATATTGTTAATAACTATTTACTTTGTAAAGTATCTCGGCAAACTCATTAATTGGCAAATGGACTATAAATTTCTAAGATTGAATATTTAGATATTTGTACTCTAAATTTTTGTTTGTTAAAATTATTTTTTCATTTACTGAAGTAACTTGATCAATACAAAATTCTTAGAAACTTTATTAAGTTTGATAAATTAATCAAAAAAGATAAATTTAGTTTCAAACTTAAAAAATTCAACGTCGATGAATAGAATGTATTTTATATTAATTTGTTTGATGTAATTATGTTGGCTAGCAAATACACTTTATAACTATATCAATTACGGAATTGAATTTAACACAACCTGACTTAGCTTTCAAAAGTTCAATATATAGTCAGCATTAGAAATTGCATTAATAAAAAGGAAAAAATATTTGATACTAATAATATTCCATGAATTCCTTATTTAAATCAACATGTTATATAATATTAGTATATCTATGATACTAATATATGCATACATAAGATTGAATATTAGCAAAACAAAAATACAATGATAAAAGATGTTTCACTTAGTTAAGAATAAATGGTAAAAAATTGGTGCTAAGTTAACATAAATATACTATGAATTTTTTAATAAATTATTCATAATGTAAATTTAAAGTAAATTAATAAAATAAAATGTGAGAATATAATTTGTGATAGTAAAGCAAATAGAAAATATTTGAGCAATAATCATTGATAAATCTGCACCATTTGTAGTATAATATTTGTAAAATAAAACAACAGATAGTTATAAAAAAAATCAAAAATAATCTAAATCAAATGTTGAGTTTTTCTACTTTGGATTATAATCCCATCCTATTACAAAACGTACATAACTATAGCGCCATATATTTGAATAGACTGGCCATTTATTCACTGCACTATCAATAATTTCAAAGCTTTGTAGATGTTTTCTTCAAAGTCCTATACAATATTCTTCACCAATAGAGATGTAAGAGTGGTAGGCTATTTATTCACTACAATATCATTGATGTCAAAGCTTTGTAGAAGTGTTCTTCAAAGAGCATGGAATATACTTCAAGAATCTGAGTTGTAAATGTTGTTTATAGAGTACAAACCACTGTAATAAACAAATAAAGCATAATAATATTAAAAACACTATGAATGCACAATTGCTAATATTTACATATAAACTACATTCTTTGTACAACTTAAATGATTTTTTTTTTTATCGTTTGGTATAATTAATGCTCTAATACATTTACTTGTTTTGCTCTAGATAATGCAACATAAAGTTGACCATGAGAAAATCTGAGGTTACGGAAGATATAGTCAACATAATCTAGTGTTTGACCTTGAGCTTTATTCTTTGTCATTGCAAAACAAGGGCGAATCGAAAATTGTGTTCTTTTAAAAGGGAATGTACTCTTATCACTTTCAAGTGGAATAAATGGAATTCTAGGTAGAAAAACTTTATTCCCACGCCATTCTCCAACAGATATTTCGGCATGAATAACATTACGCTCAAATCCACGACAAATTAATCTAGTGCCATTACATAATCCTTGGATGGATTAATATTTCTCAATAACATAATAGGACAATTTTCTTTCAATACAAGTTCATGAGGTGGAATACCATTTGGAGTTAATGTATTAAGAAAATCTTCGTGAATACTTTGTTCATTTTTTCTAACGTTTAAATCAAAGCTATAATATGTAACATTTTCACCGACAATTTCATCAAGTACAATATTATTTATTTCATCCACAACATTATTTTTAGGAGTTAAAATAACTCGATTGATCATCTTATCTAATTCATTGCTATAATTGTGTAAGTTTGGGTAAACATTTCCAATCAATTCTTTTAGAGAAACTAATTTGTTATCAAATGGTATAGCTATTTCATCACGGTAATGTAATCATATTACGGTATGCTTAGGTTGGATTCCATTGCCTATATCAAGTAATAACTTAGAAAAGTATGCGTCTAATTGAGCTCTCATATTACATACTAATTGTAATTGTATAAAATTTGGTCATAAGTATGAATAGACTAAGCTTGATCGATGATTGCTTCTTTATTTCCTTTTTGAACTCTTGGTAAAACTTGTGAAATCACACCTCCTAAAACAACAACTTTCCTCAAAAGGCAATATAGAATCATTAACATCTCTTAGCATCCTATCTACAACCTCTATTGCATAACGGTGGACCATTGGTGCTTCATCCCAAATAATCAAATTTGTCGATCTAAATAAACTTGCTAAAAGCGGGCCCTTACTAACGAGACAAGTCATATTATGATTTATTTCAAGTGGTATCTTAAACCTTGAATGTCTTTGTTCGTGCACCGAAATGTCAAAGCGGTGCAACACACGAAGAAGCATTGCTAAACTATAAAGATTTTAGATCGAATTGTAGAGAGCAAGCTTTATATAAATAAGTTTTACCGGTTCCACGGGTCCATCTATAAAATACATACGACTTGTATTACTATATACATCTGTAAGAATTTTATCATAGGCAATGTTTTGATATTCATTCAAGTTATTTGCATACATAGTATTGTCATCATGAATAACATTGTTTAGTTCTTCATTAATAATCTTGGCTAATATGTCTTCTTGTTCCATATATATTTGAAAAGGTACAAGATGGTAATCATTTATATTTTTACTATTTGCTTCTAATATAGAATTCATTTCATGTAATGCTTTTATTTCTGCATTTGCAATAGACATACCATTAGATAAATAATCTTCACATAAAGATAGGTGAAATTTTTTCCATAAAGTATCTGGATTATTAGGAGAACATAGAATGAGTATGGTAGCAAATAATCTACGAAGAAGAGAAGAAGGCATTTGATAACTAATAACTTAAATCTAAACAAAGCTCACAATAATTATTGTCTTTCAATAAACCAAGTGAGATAATTTGTTTCACGGAAAGGCGACAAATAAACACCATTAACTATTTTAAATTTTTGAATGAAGTTGCTCCTTTAATATGATTTAATAAAATACGTAAGTAATATCTTTCTCCTTGAGTTATAGTAGATGTAACTATTCTACCAATAACATTTCCTTTTTCCTTGACACCATATTTTCCCTTGGCCATCCCATACAAAAATTTAGGAAAATCTTTATATAATAATGTTTTAGCAAGTTCATTTGAAAGATTCATATGGAAAAATTCGAGTTAACATTGAGCGTTGTCTAGATTCATTTATTGATTATTGTTTCTAAATTTTCATAATCTCTATATGTTATTAAGTGGTTATTTTCAAGATGTAGTTGTAATGAGATAACTGAAGGAGACATTTCATACAAAACAAATCCATATATTCTCCACATTGCTTCAGGTGGAGAAATCCAGCGTCCATTTTGGTATATCTCAATTTCATCAATAGGGTTTTCATTATTAGTATTATTAATTGAAAAACTTACGATCATAGCCTTTATAAACATATTTATAAAGGTATTTAACGACTTTAGCTGTTGAACATATTTCCACATTAATATGGCAATCAAACTTAGCACACAAATATGGATTGTAAGGTACAACCCGTCTATTGTCTAATAAATGTCCTCTAATCATAAATGATCGTTTATCGTTCAACCGTCTATAAGTTGGATAAGAATTATGACCAATAAAAGTATTTGAGATATATTCCTTTGGATATTTATTCTTACAATGACCTTTTCTATCCATACAAACATTATGGGGATTCAAATGACCACATGGACCATGCATCATATGTTTAACAACAATAGAATGAAGATGGGGATATTTTACTTTATCTGAAATTTCACATGATACAATAGAATCGACTCTATCAATATTATTAATTTTTGCACAACTTTGTAAGATTAATAAGAAATGAGCATGTGGAAGTCCTCGTTTTTGGAATTCTACAACATAAATATATGCGACGACAAGCAGGCCCCAAAATTTGGTGCTTGAATAAATCGACTTTAAGTTCTTCTAATTTAGATTTAAATATTCTAGCGATTCAATCGGGTCTATTACATCCTATATCATTATGCCTTAATTCTTGTTTTATTTCTACCCAATTAGGGTTACATGTCAATGTTAAAAATAAATCAAGTTTACAAAATTTTGTACTAATGCCATGGCATCCATATATCTTTTTTTCATATCTCTAGGACCCCCAACAAAGAGGAAGGTAAAATAATCGGCGACCAATTTGTGCACCTCTATTACGACCATTTTCTACACTATCAACAACTCCTTGATATAATTGATGCAATTTCACTTTGATTTTGTGAAAATAATCTAATCGACTTGTTTCAAGTTTAACATACATATCTACTACATATTCTTTGTAGAAGTCTACCGACATGGAGCAAAACATTGTTTTGTGTATCACGTACACATAATTTGAAGCAATAGTATTCACGACAAGACACTTGTAAACCTTTTTATTCTTCTTTAAAAGCGCACAAGAGAAAAATACAAAGAAATTTAATGAAAGAAAAATTTAAATTTAATGAGTTTAAGTGAACAAACATATTGGTAGTCTTTACCTTTTTTTTCTTTCTCTATTACATCAATTTGCACAACTTATGTTGTTAGTAGAAAGGAATTATCTATTATACTATGACTATCAAATGTACTATTTTTGCCTTTTCAATACCTTCATGCCAACCCGGTCTCACCAAAGGGAAATAATAATGGATATTGTAGGGATCATAGCATCCATAATAGTAATGTATTCTATGTGAATTATTAGAGTGACGATGAAATTGATATATCACGATATCTTATATGCTGCGAGATGGGTCCTCATCAACCCAAAATGCTGCGACCACTTGAGACCTGAAAAGGTGCATTATATACTCTTTGATCAAGACCGACATCACATCTAATATGAATTTTGCATGTTTCAAGACTTTCAATGTCACTTAGGGAACGAAAAAATCTAGAATATGGATTAATCTTTAATAGATTTACTAATATGTGTAGTAAAGATGATGAGAAATTGATAGATGTATTTAATCTATTTTGTATTTCATTATACGTATCATAAAAGTATAAAAGTAAAAATATGATGGATTATTATCAATGTTTAGAATTGGATTTATATAATGGTATACTTGTCCTTGAACTCTAAAAGTGTAAATACCTTTGTAATTAATAGATTTAGATAGATCTTTATCAAACTTCACTCAAAAGAAGTAAAAGCAAAATGGTTATTATAATTTTGTACATTATTTTTAAAATCTAATGCCTCATCTGAACTTGAAGTATATAAATCATATAAAATAGAAGGTGAGCAGTTGATATACAATTTGATTTTTCCATCGAACAACAAAAACCTTTACTTTCTTTTCAAACTTTTTGCAAGGCAGTGAATACAATTTGTTGGAGTCGTAATACATAAGTTTTTTTTGTAGGCACATGTCTCATAGTAATATTTGAAATACAAGGAGTTAATTGGAATTCATGATTTTCATTTTTCATGTTCTTCATAATAAATGTGGTTTTCTCGCTATCATCTTCTAAATTGTTAGAGCCAATAAAACAAATTCCATGTCCATCTTCATTCAATTCTCCATTATAAAAATAGGACAAATCGAACAACATAAATAAATAAATGGAACTAAAATGTGTATAATGGGAAAAAACATTAAAAAAAAAAAAAACATTAGCTCACCGGTTAATTGTAAACTATACATTGAATTGACATCATTCAACTCGATATCTTCAAATAACTTGAATCCTTGTTTTTCGAATGTTCTTGTTAGATTTATCTTTGTATATTTGAGCATATATCTGTCTCCTTTTCTTGTTCTGTTGTTCTTTATTTGAGTCAATAATTTTTTCGCCTGACATCTATTATATTTTAGCATACAACAAATATAAAAATTAGTTTGACTCCATGTACAAAAAATTAAAAATATAATATACACATTATTAACACAAATAAGAATAAGATTACTACATAGATGGAATGAGCAAGAGGGAAAAAATTATTATTGATTAAAATTTTTATGTTCTAGTATAGCCTATAAATACATGATATTAAAAAAAAAAAAAATGTTAATAAAGATATAATGAAAGAATAAACCAAATAACACAAATAAAATTAACTACAAATTTGTATCGGTGAATAATTACATACACAGTAAATTTAAGTTTCCAACTTGCTCTAAAACCATTGATAAAGAGCTGGTGAAATCAATAAAATGAAAATCGAACTTCTACAATCTAGACTCAAACTCAATAGGTGGACGAAGGGTTGGGAATTATAATTTTGAATAGAAGAGACAAGCTACAATGATTTCAAGCGGGAAAAGAAATTCAATGAAATTAGGATGATTTCATTAACATAGATCATGGAACCAAAATAACTAATCAAAGCTTTATAGGGTTTGATGAGAGTAGAAATAAAGAGCAAGGCTAGAACAAAAAAAATAGACAAGAAGCAAAAACTAAGTATTTATGTCTCGTACAAATCAAAAAAACGAAAAATACAAAATATCGCTGCCAAAACAACGGCGTTTATTTCTAACACGTGAATAGTATATCTGTACATAAAATTTTATATGTTATTAATAATAAGTACAAAGATAAGGATAAAGAAATTAAAATAAATGAAAAACAAGTAACTTTTTCTTTCTAAATGATTACGTGTTAGGAGCTGGGTGTCATTTTGAAAAAATCAATTTGAATCATTTTCCTAATTGCCTCGTAACTTTCGGAAAAAAATTAATAATATAAAAATATATGCATCTCTTACAAAATGAACACCAAATGTAATAGACAAATTATCGGGTCAAACATTACGGCTACTATGGAAAATAAAATTATACACGAATTGCAAAATCCAACAAAAGTAAAAATTTAGGTAGGATAGTTGTGACCAATTCCTCGAGTAAATCGAGAAACTACATTTCGGTTTATCGAGTTCATCGAAAAAATAAGTTCTGAAAACAAAGCAAATTCATAGTAAATTTCACCATCATTATTAACAATAATGAAAGGATTATTATAATAGAAATGATATAATGACTACAATTATTATAATAAATTAATATAATGATCATACAAAAAATTAACTACACTAACATACGATAATGGATAAAAATATAATATCATATCTTGTAAGGATCTAATATAATATATAATAATTTTATAAAATATATATTTTACTATAAATATTCTAATAAATGAAAGAATAAAATAATTGATGCATATCTTTACTTTATCAAGTATCTTGACAAAATCATAATTGAGAATGTCAATTGATCGAAGAATTATATAAAAAAAAAAAAATTTGAATACAATAATTAATATAAATGAAAAAAAAATTGCATCTGAGATAATTTTTAACTAATATCACTAAACATCAATATCTTGATATTATATGCCTCACCCACAAAAGTAAAAATAATATTTACAATACTCAAACCACAAAAGTAGAAAATAAATTGATTTTTATTTACAATAAACATTAATACTATAACAAGTTGATACTATAATAAATTGATAATATATTATATTATAATTATTAAACATAATAAAAAGCATTTCATTGCGGTACAAAAAATTGATAAAATTATAATAGTATATTTTGAAAAAAAAATTACTGTTATAATAAAATTGATAAAATATAATATAATATAATCAATAATAATAAGTTCATATAATAGTAGGAGGGACTAAAATTGCAAAGTAAAACAAACGAAGTTAAAAAAATGGTACAAATGGGATATGTTTATTAACTCGAAGTACAACAAATTATAAATGTAATCATAAAAAATCTCCTATCTGAGTGACTCGAAAATAATCAAATGGAAAAATGGCAAAGGAAAAAATCAAAACAAATATTGGCCAATCTCAAAAGCAAAATAAAACAAAATCGGAAACAAAGTCAACAATGGCGGCGCTTTGTCTAATCTTTGGATACAGGGAAAAAAATAACTAAAAATAAAAACATACTTTAGTTTTGAAAGAAAACCAAAATGTCTAAACAAAAATGTCAAGCGACTCCAAAAAATTTATCGAGAAACTCGAAAAAATTCAAATATGAGCTTAGCGAGTTACTCGATCAATTATATGAAAAAACAATCACCAACAAAAAAAATCTAATAATTAGTCCCAATCTATTAAATACATAACTAATGTACTCCAAAATTTTATGATTTATTCAAAATTTTATCATGTTTTTCTTTATCCGTAATATAAAAAAAAAAATAAAATAAAAAAATCCGCAAAAACCAATTATGTAAATGATAAAAAATTACAAAAACAAAAATCCAATATCCAATGATTCATTTATCAAATAACTCGACAAACTCATACATAATATTCATTTTTGAAAATAACTCGACAAATTCAACATTGATATTGCCGACTTAACGACCAATTATATACCTCAAAAAAAAAAGTGGGAAATAAATATTTTTTTCACAATACATTAATATTATAATAAATATCATATTACATTTTATTATAATTATTAACTATAATAAAAAAGCGTAATCCTATAATAAAAACTATCTAATTATAATAGTAAATTTTTGTAAACTTTGTTATAATAATTGATAAAATAAAAGAACATATAACCAATAATAATAATTTCATAGAATATATAATAAATTCAAAGTTGACATGATCGACTTGCTCAATCAATTATCATCTGAAAAAAAATTCAATTACAAACATACCAAATTTAACAAAATAATCCCAAAATTTATTAAATCAACCTAACAAATCTACTCCTAAATTTTATGTTGTATTAAAATTTTTATCATGTTTATTTTTCTCCAATAACTTATACATAAAAAAAAAATATAAATAATAAAATATTAGCCTATGCAAGGTGACAAGAATAAAATAAAAAATAAAATGGACAAAATAAATTTTTTTAATGACTCTAGACAATCAATCAAAACATGTTTTTGCCAACCTCAATGCAATATATGAAAAACAAAACAAAAGAAAAAATAAGTTAAAAATTAATATAAATGGGGAAAAAAAAACATAAACAAAAACAACATCCATATGATTCATTTATCAAGTAACTCGACAAACTCATACATTGAGAATGCCGAGTTACTCGAAAAGAAAAAAAAACACACACACACACAATAAAAGTCAACAATAGCGGATGATTTATAAGATTTGAATAGGGAAAAATTCATAATATAAAAATATATGCATCTCTTACAAAATGAACACCAAATGTAATAGACAAATAATCAGGTCAAACATTGCGACTATTATGGAAAATAAAATTTTACACCAGAATTCCAAAATCTAACAAAAGTAAAAATTTATGTGGGATAGTTGACAGCTAATTACTCGAGTAAATCGAGAAACTACATTTCAGTTTGTCGAGTTAATCGGAAAAACAAATTACAGAAACAGAGCAAATTCATGGTAAATTTCACCATCATTATTAACAATAATGAAAGCTGATTATTATAATAGAAATGATATAATGACTACAATTATTATAATAAATTAATATAATGATCATACAAAAAAATAACTACACTAACATACAATAATTGATAAAAATATAATATCATATACTGTAAGGATTTAATATAATATATAATAATTTTATAAAATATCTATTTTACTATAACATATTCTAATAAATGAAAGAATAAAATAATCGATGCATATCTTTACTTTATCAAGTATCTTGACAAAATCATAATTGAGAATGTCAAGTTGATCGATGAATTATATGAGAAAAAAAAAAATATGTATGAATTTAACAATGAATATAAATAAAAATTATAATGATATAAATTTTTTTTATCATATATAATATTATATATCATATATAATATAATATAAAAGAAAATAATTTTTCATAATATATCAAGTGACTACTAAAAAAGTTGACATTACCAATTTGATCAATTATATGCAAAAAACAATTACAAACATAACAAATTTAACAAGTAGTCCCAATCTGTTAAATCTATAATAATCTAAATTTTATGTTGTATTAAATTTTTTATCATGTTTATTTTTCTCCAATAACTTAACACAAAAAAAATATAAATAATAAAATATTAGCCTATGCGGATGACAAGAATAAAATAAAAATAAAATGGAAAAAATAAATTTTTTCGACCAACTCAACAATCAATCAAAACATGTTTTTGCCAACCTCAATGCAATATATGAAAAACAAAACAAAAGAAAAAATAAGTTAAAAATTAATATAAATGGGGGAAAAAAACATAAACAAAAACCAACATCCATATGATTCATTTATCAAGGAACTCGACAAACTCATACATTGAGAATGTCGAGTTACTCGAAAAGAAAAAAAAAAAAACACACACACACACACACACACAATAAAAGTCAACAATAGCGGATGATTTATAAGATTTGAATAGGAAAAAATTAATAATATAAAAATATATGCATCTCTTACAAAATGAACACCAAATGTAATAAACAAATTATCAGGTCAAACATTGCGGCTATTATGGAAAATAAAATCTTACACCAGAATTGCAAAATCCAACAAAAGTAAAAATTTATGTGGGATAGTTGACAGCTAATTACTCGAGTAAATCGAGAAACTACATTTCGGTTTTTCGAGTTAATCGGAAAAACAAATTACAGAAACAGAGCAAATTCACTGTAAATTTCACCATCATTATTAACAATAATGAAAGCTGATTATTATAATAGAAATGATATAATGACTACAATTATTATAATAAATTAATATAATGATCATACAAAAAAAAAAAAATAACTACACTAACATACAATAAGTGATAAAAATATAATATCATATCTTTGTAAGGATTTAATATAATATATAATAATTTTATAAAATATATATTTGACTATAACATAATCTAATAAATCAAAGAATAAAATAATCGATGCATATCTTTACTGTATCAAATATCTTGACAAAATTATAATTGAGAATGTCAAGTTGATCGATGAATTATATGAAAAAAAAATTTTTATGAATTTAACAATTAATATAAATAAAAGTATAATGATAATAATAATAATAATATGTAGATAATCAATATCTCGAGCAAAGTAGGAGAGGAAAAAAAATTGCAAAGTAAAAGAAATGAAGTTAAAAAAAAAGCTACAAATGGGATTTGTCTATTAACTCGAAAACAACAGAATACAAATTTAATGATAAAAAATCTCCTATGCCGAGTGACTCGAAAATAATCAAATAAAAAATGGCAAAAGGGTATACCAGTGAGGAAACATATAAATATATATATATATATATATATATATATATATATATATATATATATATATATATATGCGAAAGGGTATACCAGTGAGAAACCCACCATTAAAGATTAAGATCCAAATAGATATATAGAGATATATAAACATATAATTATATACATACAATACAAATATATGCACACACGGGTAATGCAAGTGAAGAAACCCACAATTATTCTTTAAGATTCAAATGGATACATAGAGATATAAATATATATTTATATACATACAACACATGTATATGCATACACGGGTGTGCAAGTGAAGAAAATCCACCATTATTCTTTAATATTCAAAAGGGTGTATTGGGCTTATGACTTGAATTTCAAATTCGATCCAACCAATGATGGTAAAATAATAGAAAAATTATAATACCTTGTGAGGAAATGCAAGCACCAATTTCGAGAGGGTGAGGAAGACGTTGAGAGTTTTAGAATTGTGGTGAATGCCTAATTTTACTTGTAAGGAGATGTATAAAATAGGTAAATTGTTTACTTTTAATCTAACGGCATTTAATTAGGTATAAATTGTGCTAATTAAGTAATGAAGTCACTTATTTACTTATATTAACCTATTAAATTCTTAAATTAGTTTTATTAGCTTATTAGATTCTAATTATTAATAATATTAATTTACACAATTATATACTTAACAACAATATAAAATCTTCCAACTCGACTAGTGCGGTCAAACCAAAAATATAAACACATAATAAAATAAAGATATTATATAATTTAAAACTAACATTAATAAGTTTATAATCATGTTATTATTAAATTAAGAGGCATGTTGATCGTCTCTAGGGCATCCACGGTACATTCCACTGCAAAACAAATAGTTAGTTACAAAGTGTAAATTCATTAATTAAGAAATAAATTGTAATATTAATCTGGCATAATAATAAATTACAATAATCATGTAAATGGGTATGTGGTGTTACAATTATTTATAGCGTATTCGGTAAAAAATTTTAAATTATAATTTAAGTTAGTCAAATATATTTTTTATCTACGTATTTTTTAAAATTTATAATTTACTATATACTTATTATCCACGCGTAAATCTCTTTCTTTATTTTGTATAATAGAGTAAGAGACAATATTATGTTGATATGTTGATTGTCCTAGTATGTGGTCATAATTCACCCTGTCACTTTCTTTTGTATTACAAAGGATAAATAAATAAACGTGCGTAGGTTAGCAATACCAACAGAGCCACGTAGCCAGCGGCTATTGGCGAAGATAGGCTAATGTACATGGGAACTGTGTGGCGGCTATTGGCGAAGATAGGATAATGTACATGTGAACTGTGTAGTTGTCAGATGCAGAAACTTTCAATTGTATAAAAGTGAGGGAAATTGGCGCAAGTGATCCCTAACGTCTCACATTAGTGTGCAAATGGTCCCTAATTTTTCATTTTTGACATAATAGTTCCTAACTTATCCATTTAAGTGCGCAATTGGTTTTTTTTTACGAATTCTATTAAAAATCCGTTAAAAACCTTTCATTTAGATGCTCCAATGGTCCCTATCATTTTTTTTTTTATCTTTATTAGTAGAGGTAAAATTGACAAGTTTATAATTTTTTTTTTCAACATTTCAATTGGCGCAAATGGTCCCTAACCTTACTTTTAATTAAAAAATTTTGCAATTTGATTCATAACCTTTTAAAAAAATAAAAATGAGTTTGATACTTTAATTTTTTTATTAAAAATTAAAAGAAAACTAACAAATTGATAATATACTAAATTATTTTGTATATTTTATGAAATATTATAAATTAACTAAAATTTAAACTCATAATTATTAACAAATGTGCCAATTAAAATTATTTTATTATTATTAAGTAGTCATATTATTTAAAATTCGAACTTTAATTTTATCATTATAACATAAAAAAAAAGTAAATTTGTCACAAAATTTTAATTATTACCAATACAAACTCTCGATTTTATCACGATCTCCATATTCTTTGGTAGCCAACTCGATTCGCTTTTGAAGCAATTGGTACAATCTAATTTAAATTTTAATTTATTTTTCTATTTTTTAAAGAGAAAAAAAAAGCATACCCACCCACCCACCCACCCACCCCAAAATTAAATTAAAATTTGGGGAATGAAAAAAAGAGTGAAGAATTTTTTCTTTTTTCTTTTTAAGATAGAAAAATAAATTAAAATTTAAAATTGGGTTGTTCAGGTTGCTTCAAAAGCGGATAGGATTGACCTAGTAAATATGAGATCGTATAAAATCGATCTGGGTTAAACATAATTAAAATTTTATTTGTAACAAATTTATTTTTCTTTTTATGTTGTACTGATAAAATTAAAGATTGAATTTTAAATAATATGATTACTTAATAATAAAAAATAATTTAATAAAAAAATTAAAGTATCGGACCTATTTTCACTTTTTGTAAAGATTAAGAATCCAATTGTAAATTTCTATAATAAAAATAAGGTTAGGGACCATTTATTTCTTAATTGAAATGTTGAAAAAAAAAAATAAACTTGGCCATTTTCTCTCTACTAATAAAGACAAAAAAAATGATAAGGACCATTTTAAGCAGGCTTAAATGAAAGGTTTTTAACGGATTTTAACAAAATCCGTAAAAAGGGCCGATTAAGCATACGTAAATGGATAGGTCAGGGACCATTGTGCCAAAAATGAAAGATTATGGACCATTTGCGCCAATTTCCCTGAAATTTATACATTAGCCTATATATATAGCATTGGGATTTTGGCACAAATGTTCTCTAATGTATGTACTTAGTGCATTTTAGTCCCTAATCTTTTATTTTTCACTAAAAAATCTCTAATCTGTGCATTTAATTACAAAATTGGTCCCTATGGACAGAATCCTCAATTGTACTGTAAGTTGGGTGCATACACTGCAATCTCCATTAATTTGTTTTGGGATTTTGGACAAATTGTCCCTAATCTTTACCTTTAGTGTGGAATAAGTCATTAACATTTATTTTTGGCGTACATGTCACTAACTTATGTGTTTTAGTGCGAAATTGGTCGCTTTTTAGAATGAAAAATGAAAATATCTTTCTTAGTTAATTAGAAAAAATTATACGTAAATTCTGTCATTACAAAATGTACTGAAATATATCCAATCTTTTTATTTTTATAAAAAATTAAAGCAAACTAAAGAGGTTTTTTTTTAGATTAACACTTTAATAATAAATATGTCAAATAAAATTATTATTTTTATTATTAAGTAATTATATTATTTAAAATTTAAAATTTTATTTTATTGTTGTTAAAAAAATAACTTTGTCACAAACTTAATGTACAAATCTTTTATTTAATTGGGTTATATGTTTATTAACAACAAATATTAGACATCTAACTATATTCTTATATTTTAATTTTTGTTTTATTTTCGTTCAAAATAAAACACATAATGTAAAAATTAAATTTTATTAGTATTTTTATATTAAATAAAAATGTAATATAAAGTATTATTTTATTAGTATTTTTATATTAAATAAAAATGTAATATAAAGTATTATTTTATTAGTATTTTATTCAATTTATAATTCTACATCTTCTATATATAATTGTAAGGCTCTCAATTGGTCTTCATCTTGCGTACAGAGAGAGATGGGGAAACAATGCATAATTTCAATGCTTTGTGCAATACTGCTCGCTGGCATTGCAAAGCCGGTTGCTCAGGCGATTGACAAACAGCCGGTAGCAGTAGAAAGGTGGTTCAAAAGCTGCCTCATACAAAGGAAAAGTTTACAAACTTCACTTCTACTTTCATGACGTTATAAGTGGCAAGAATTCGACGGTGGTTCAGGTGGCGGAATCCAAAGCCACCGTCAAATCACCAACCATCTTCGGCGCGGTCTTTGTTATGGATGATCCACTGACGGAGGGACCCGAACCGGATTCCAAGATAGTGGGTCGAGCTCAAGGAATATACAGTTCGGCTTCCATGGAGGTTTGGTTTTCTCATGACCCTAAATTTTGTTTTCATAGATGGAGAGTACAATGGCAGCAGTCTAAGTGTGCTTGGACACAATCCCATTTTTCACAAGTACAGAGATGCCGATTCTTGGAGGCTCCGGCGCCTTCCGCCTTGCACGGGGATCGCCACCACCAAAACCTACCAGCTTAATGAAGCGGGCGACACCATCATGGAATACAATGTTATTGTCTTGCATTATTAATGCTTGTTGGAAACTGGCACAAGAATTAGCCAGAAAATAAGAAAATTTCTTTAATTCAATAAAAGCAGGAATCTTTCTTTGGGTGTTCACATGTTTATTATCATTAAAATACTAATGATTTAGTATTATCTTGAATCGATAAATGATATTAGTCTTGATCGATTTATGAACTTCCTGTTTTGATTCACAAACTTAGTATTCCCAACTTTTAAGTCTTCATGGTATTACCAAAGTATGGATTACAATAGCGTATGGGCATCTTTTAATTGAATCGATAAGCTAATTTACGACTTTGGTCGGTTTAGAAAGCTAAGAAGATAAAATTCGGTCAAACAAGACTTAAAATTTTACTTTCTTCTCTTTTCTTAATCGATCGAATTAATTTACGTCACAAGCAATGTGATATAAATACGGCAAATATTCTGATTGCAAACAACAACAAGAAGGTCCGATTGCATCCAAGTCTAATTAATTAGTTTAGGATTGATTTAATTACACATGTAATCTCTGAACTTATATCACAATTAGAATGAAGTCCAAAACTTTCATAGTAACTATGATTAAACCCAAGACTTTATAGAGCTACCACAGAAACTTGTCCGTATATATATTTTCCAAGCCCCAATAATTAGATTACTGTCTACAGTCGACCTGATCGTCCGATCTAATTATTAGTCTTTTTTTTTTCCACTAAAGGCGATAGGCATCTTCTCGGAATATATAATATTACGGGCGTAATACTTTCTTACGAGATTCGATAATTAGGTATGAGCATAAATGACCGTCTTGCCCTTTTAATTATTCTCACTAACTTTAAGTTACATTTTTCTTCAATGGTCATGTGAACTAATTCATTAGATGTCGAGTTTAGTAGTCACTAAACATTTGAGCTCATATTTATAACAGTTGAACATAAAATCTTAAGTTGTCACTCGACCCATTTTTCGGGATGATAGTTCTCAACACAAATTCGTGTCCTCTACTTGTTTATTTTCAAGTTCTCAACTCACCGATATATTTGATCAACTAAATTGATCTCACTCATTGGTGAATCAAATAACCATCAAATTAACGAAAAGATATACACAATCTTAGGTGATCAAGTGGAATTTAATTATTTGCACGGTCATGCTATATAATTAAATTTGACACGTGGTCCATTTAATACAGTCCAAGTGTACTAGTGTCACAATTAAACTATTTCTGCGATAAGGACAAATTGCATACCCGAATGATTAAATAGTCAACACTACAACCTTCCGGTACAAGGTGCCAACCTTTATACATTAATTGTGAACAATTTTATTCATGATCAAAATATAAGTTGTGTCACAATATGTTTCTCAATACAAGCACCCAACTTATATTATCACAAGTGATCATTGGCACTTTTTTACCATACTCAATATTAAACAAATGCAATAATAATAAATTAATAGAACAAACTTTTATTTATCATAAAATTGTTATTTTATTACAGCAACAACTATACTATATAAGTACAATGCCCAACAATTCTCCCACTTGCCCTAGAGTATATTTGTCATATCTTACAACCCCATGCCTTGCAAATGTCCCTCGAAACTTTTAGCCAGAAGGCTTTTAGTAAATGGGTCCACGATGTTATCCTCAGTTGCAATCTTGCTGACAATTACATCTCCACGACTAACAATCTCTCTTAAGAGATGATATTTCTGTTCTATATGTTTTCCCCTTTGATGAGTCATTGGTTCTTTAGCATTTGCCACTTTGCCCGCTATTCTTACAGTACAATGTCATGGGTTGTGATGATGTAGGCACCACCTCAATGTCCATTAGGAGTTTCTTGAGTTATAATGCCTCTTTAGTAGCTTCACAAGATGCCACATACTTGACTTCCATGGTGGAATCGACAATGCATGATTGCTTGATACTTCTCCATATAATGGCTCCACCACCTAGTGTAAACAATGATCCCGATGTGGACTTCACGAGTCTCTTTATC
Source organism: Forsythia suspensa (assembly GCA_023638005.1). Lineage (NCBI taxonomy): Eukaryota > Viridiplantae > Streptophyta > Magnoliopsida > Lamiales > Oleaceae > Forsythia > Forsythia suspensa. The sequence continues at coordinate 550,872 of CM042665.1, forward strand.
GACTTGAAAATCGGAATCGTATACCCAACTTGGAACAATGTTTGGTGAGGAGTAAACTAGCATATGGTTCATTGTTCTCAGAAGGTACTTAAAGATATGCTTCTGACCACTCGATGTTCCGGTCCGAGGTTAGATTGATAACTCTTGATCATACCAACAACATAACAAATGTCGGGTCTAGTGCACAACATAACATACATGAGACTACCTCTGGCGGCGCATAAAGTATTCTACTCATGCGCTCTATCTCTTCGAGGAGTTTTTGGAGATTGCTCCTTATAGAGTTGAATTCCATGTCTGAACAACAAATTGCATTTCTTGGAATCTTGCATGGAAAATCGACAAGTATCTTGTCGATATATGTAACAGGATAGTGCTACCCGACTTGTTCTTTCGATCCCTCAAGATCTGAATGCCTAGAACATAACTAGCTTCACCCAAATCCTTCATATGAAACTGTTGGGTCAACCAGCTTTTCGTAGATGATAACATACATACATCATTTCATATGAGTAGAATATCATCTACATAAAGCACCGGAAAATTACCTTTTTGTCCTGTATCTTCTTATAGACCACGAGGATTCGTTGAAGTTCGATCAAAACTATATGTCTTAATCACCTCGTCGAACATTTTGTTCTAAGATCTTGATGCTGCTTTAGTCCGTAAATAGACCGTTGCGACTTGTAGACTTTAGATTCATGACCGCGTTCTCTGAACCCATGTGGTTTTACCATATAGATACACTATTCAAGATGACCATTAAGAAAAGATCCATTTGCCGCACCTCATAATCATAATGGGCTACAATGGATAAGAGAATCCGAATAGATTTAGCATTGTTACTACTGAGGCGAGTAGACGATTTCTTCGTGTCGATATCTTCTCTTTGGGTAAAACCATAGCCACTAGCCTTGCTTTAAAGGTTTTCACCTTCCCATCTACTCCTCTCTTTCTTTTGTTGACCTACTTGCACCCGATGGGTTTTATCCCTCTTAGTGCATCTACAAGTTCCCAAACTTGATTAGAATGCATAGATTCCATCTCGGTGTTCATAGCTAGTCTCCACAAATATGCATCCACATCGTTTGTAGCCTCCTTATATGAATTGAGATCATTACTTATTTTGTAGAGATCATTTGGATTCTCGACAAACAAGTACCTAGACAGTTTTTCTGATGACCCTTTGACTTTGCCTAAGGGGTGGTGGATCTTGAGCAGTGGCTTCATTTGGAATTGTAACGTTTTCATCAATGTTGGTATCACCTTGAGATAATACCATTACCTCATCATCACCTCGAACATTTTCTTGATCTATGGGATCAGATAACATGTAACACCTCAAATCTAGAAACTCTAGATTTAGAAATGTTATCATTTAATTTCCATTAAATAACAAGATATAAATGCGAAAAAATGGATAGAAACGTTCATTCTATTTTATTTTATTTGAAAATCTGAACTAAACGTCAATGGCTTTAAACATGATGTTAATTAAAAACCATAATTTGCACAATAAATTTTATGCCCAAATCCATTATTGAATAAACACAATAATTGCGAGAAAATTTCATAGTTTGACTAAATTAAAATAAGTAAAAGAATAGTATTCCAAAAACATTAATCGGCCTAAGGCATCTTATTTCTGAAATAATAACAAAATAAAACTTTAATATAAAAGCTGTCTTGAGTCCGTCTCGCCCCCAAGCGGTTGTCTCGAATCATTTAGCTCTCATCATTTGAAATGTGGAGAATATGGGATGAGCTAACGCCCGATAAGTAAACCTCATACACATGATGTATGCTTATGAAATGCATTGGTTTCAAGTAATTTTCTAGTATATGTATCCCATCTTTCCTTATCATTTAAAAACATTAACATTGTGAGCTCACTTATGTGTATTGCCTATCCAATCGGTGTCACGATGGGCCATTATTATTTGGAACCCGTTCCATCTACCGGTAATCTTTGCAAAGCGGTTAAACATTAAACATTAAACATTAAACATTCAACATTATCATTAATTCGTAAGGTGCGCGGTCCCCCACGCCCATTTCCCTCTCACACCTTTCATGGCATAGGCGAACACCATTTCATTTATAAAATTTGAGATACATATCATTTTGAATAAAATACACTTTACAATATTACCATTGAAAACTTTACTTCATGCATGCTTATGGATGCATTAACTTAATACACATGCAAATATATGTCACATGAATATTAATAACATATAAAGCGATTACAAAATGATATGTTCGGATAATAATATAATACATTTAGACAATTAACATAACATTCTACAAATGAATACTAGGAGAGTTTACTTACATGGATCTTTATTCACGTTTTAATTAGCAAATGGAAATGTCCCGAGCTGCCCACGAAGTAAACGTGCCAAAAATCCTAGGTCATTACCATTTATTAAAATAAAAAATCTATATATATCATTTATTTTTACTATTAATATAATAGCTGACTATATATTATCTTATCGTGAGTACCACTTTAATATTATAAATTAAAAGACACCCACGAAATAATGGGCAAGAGACTACATTTGTACCATTTATATAAATTTTCTAGTAATTAAAAGATACAAAACTATTCCCATAATTAAATGTGAAGTACAAGACATATACCAATCTAACTTTGGTATGCTTGGCTAATCTTATAAGTTTAATGGTAAGCAATTATTATTTTAAACTAAAAGTTTATATAAATCTATTAAAAAAAGTGATAGCCTCAAGTAATTTAATTTCTTTCTGTATATAAATATATAAACAAGTTAGAGATGATTAAATAATTATAAAAGAATCTTAATAATTAATTATTCCGTTGACAATGAGGGTAAAATATCACATAGCAATAACTCATATGAAAAATAGATACATAAAAATTGTCAAATAAACAAGGCGAATTTAACAATAGAAATTTAGTTGAACTTGCACTATATGTGAAACTCCAAAGATGTGATGTGCGATGCAATTCAACAAATAAGTGAAGGGTTCTAAATAAATGAAGGAACAATATCATGAGAATGGATATACAGAGAGATATATATATATATAAATATATATATATACACACACACACACGATATCATATATACACACACGGAATAGGCATGTGAAGAAGCCAAATATTACTTTTAAGATTCAAAGGGATGTATTGGGCTCATGATGATGTGAATTCAAATTCAATCAAACCAATGATGTTGAAATAATAGAAGATTCATAATACACGTGATGAATTGCAAGCGTGTTAGTGAGAGAGAGAGTGAGGAGGACGTTGAGAGTTTTGGAATTTTGGTTCACGTGAAAGATATAAGTTTTATTTCTTTGTAATTGAATAAGTAGAATTAGGAAAAAGGTTTTGAGTTCTAATGATATGGTCCCATTATAAAGGGGAAAATTTAAGCTTACTTAATATAAAATATGAATGTTTTTCAAAAACAAGTCTAGGTTCAATTTACATAAAAATGGCAAGTTATAAATTTACAAGCAGGCAAGCAACTAAATATGTTATATAATTTGTTCCAATTTAATTAAATTGTATACGTATTTAAATTGAACTCAGTGGCACATTGATCGTCTAGGGCGTCCCTGGTACATTCCACTGCAAAAACATGTCAGTCACAAAAATAATAATTTATTAATTAAAGATTAAATATAATATTAGGACAAGTATCGTCATAATCTATAATAATCATATAAGTGAACATGCGACGTTACAATTCCTTACCCCCTAAAAATAAATTTCGTCCTCGAAATTAAAACTTACCAAATAGATGAGGGTATTTTGCACGCATCTCATCTTCGCGCTCCCATGTTGCCTCTTCCACAGCATGGTTCCTCCAGAGAACTTTGACTAACGTTATTGTCTTCCTTCTAAGTTCTTTGTCTACCCTTTCTAAGATCTTTACTGGCATCTCTTCATAAGTAAAATCCTTGCGGAGATCCAACGACTCATAGCTTAGGATGTGAGAGGTGTCTGAGACATATTTTCTCAGCATAGAAACATGAAATACATTGTGCACCCCTGACAAGGCTGGTGGTAATGCGATTCGATGAGCCAACTCACCTACCATTTCCAAAATTTCAAAAGGTCCCACAAAACGAGGACTCAGCTTTCCTTTCATCCCAAATCTCATTACGCCCTTCATAGGTGCCACCCTCAAAAAGACCATGTCGCCAACAACAAATTCTAAAGGCTTTCTTCTTTTGTCTACATAGCTTTTACATCTACTTTGAAGCGGTCTTCATTCATTTTGAATCTTCTCAACAACCTCAATTGTTTGTTGGACAATTTACGGACCCAATAACTTTCTTTCTCCAACCTCATCCCAATGGATAGGTGATCGGCATTTTCTTCCATATAATGCCTCATAAGGTGCCATACCAATGGTAGATTGGAAGCTGTTATTGTAGGCAAACTCAACTAATGGAAGATACTCATCCCAAGTGCCTTGGAAGTCAATAATACAAGCTCGCAACATGTCTTCAAGAATTTGAATTGTTCTTTCCGATTGTCCGTCTGTTTGCGGGTGGAACGCCGTACTAAACCTTAACTGTGTGCCTAGCTATGGCCTTGTGTAGGCTCTTCCAAAGAGAGGAAGTAAACTTAGGGTCACGATCAGATACAATGGATAATGGGACTCCATGCAGTCTGACTATTTCTGCCATATATAGTTCTGCATATCGTTCCATATTATAAGTAGTCTTAACCGGTAAGAAGTGCGCCGTCTTAGTAAGACGATCAACAATTACCCAAATAGAATTATAGCCCTTCTTGGTCTTAGGTAAGCCAACAACGAAGTCCATACCAACTCTTTCCCACTTCCATTCTGGTATCATAAGTGGTTGCAAGAGGCCCAAAGGTCGTTGATGCTCAGCCTTAACTTGTTGAGGCAGGTGTTGAACATATCTGCTATATCCCGGCTCATTCCAATCCACCAAAAATGTTCTCTCAAATCTCGAAACATCTTCGTGCTTCCAGGGTGAATCGAGTAAGGAGTATTATGAGCTTCTCTCATGATTTCTCGTTTCAATCCTTCATCATCAGGAACTACAAGCCTACTGCCATATTGAAGTGCACCATCAGCAGTGATAATAAAATCAGTGCGCTTTCCATCAGCAACTTGATCACGAAATTTCAATACCCGGGATCTTCGTATTGCAAAGCTTTAATCCTCTCAAGTAGTGTAGGTTTGATGGTCATATTGGCAAAATAGTGCATATTATCTCGAGGTACAATCTCTAACTCGAACTTTTGAATTTCTACCAACAAGGGTTTACGAATGCCTGCAATGTAGCTATTGATCCATGAGTCTTTCTACTTAGCATACTTGCAACATTGGCCTTGCACGGATGGTAGTTGATCACACGATCATAATCTTTTACAAGTTCCAACCATCGACGTTGTCTCATGTTTAGCTCCTTCGGTGAAAAAGTACTTTAGACTTTTATGATCGGTATAGATCTCACATTTAGCCCCATATAGATAATGTCTCCAAATCTTCAATGTGAAGGCGGCGGTTTGCCAACTCGAGGTCGTGAGTTGGGTAGTTCTTTTCATACTTTTCAATTGTCTCTGGCGTAAGCAATTACCTTACCATGTTGCATCGAGCGCAGCCAAGCCCTTTTTTTGAAGCATCACTGTAGATGACAAACCCTTCATTATCTTGTGGAATCGTTAGGACGGTATTTGAAGTCAAGCGTTTCTTTAACTCTTGGAAACTTTGTTCACGATCTGAGTCCATTGAAACTTTACATTCTTCTTGGTTAAGCGGGTTATGGCCGAGGCAATTCTAAAAATCCTCGACAAACCTTCGATAATAACCACGTAACTTTCGAGGAAACTACGAACTTCACCAACGTTTGATGGTGTCGACCAGATTTTAGACGACCGACCTTGCTAGGGTCCACTGCAATCCCTTCCTTTGATACAATATGTCCCGAAGAATGGTACTCAATCTAGCCAAAACTCACACTTCTTAAATTTAGCAAAGAATTTGTTGTCTTGAAGTATCTCAAGCACTAATCGTAGATGTCGCTCATGCTCTTGTTTAGATCGTGAGTAGATCAAAATGTCATTAATGAAAACTATGACAAAGCCGATCTAAGTATTCTTTAAAACTCGATTCATCGGATCCATGAAAGGCTGCTTTGGAGCGTTTGTTAAAAGCAAAAGGCATTACTAGAAACTCATAATGCCCATATCTAGTCGAAAAGCGGTTTTGGAATGTCTTCTTCTACGATTCTTAGTTGATGATATCCCGACCGCCAAATCAATTTTGGAAAAATAACTAGCACCTTGGAGTTGGTCAAATAAGTCCTCAATTCTTGTAGCGGGTACTTGTTCTTTATTGTCACCTTGTTCGACTCTCGATAGTCCATACATATCCTCATCGAGCCATCTTTCTTCTTTACAAAGCAGCTGGAGCACCCCATGGAGAAAACTTGATGCGATATATCCTTTATCTAAAAGATCTTGAGTTGGTCTTTGATTTCCTTGAGTTCGGCAGGGCCATGCGATATGGTGCCTTTGATATTGGAGCTGTTCCAGGCAATAAATTGATGACAAAATCAATCTCTCTTTTTGGTGGCAAACCAATGAGATCATCTGGGAATACATCTGGATATTCTTGAACCACTGGAACTTGTTTAAGGGAATGATTCATCTTTGATTCCTCCATTATTGAAGCTAGATAAGCTACACAACCTTTGTTTAACAATTAGCGAGTCTTCATAGCGGTGATTATAGGAATAGAGAGCTTTGACTTTGCTCGGCAAAGCAAAAACTAGGCATATTTGGAGGCTCGAACACCACTTTTTCTTATAACGATCAATCGTAGCATGATACCTTGATAGCGATTGCATCCACTAATATGATATCAAAGTCCCGGACATCCAACACTAAAAGATCTGTGGCGGTTCTTTTCTATCTACTATTATTGAACAATCACATAAAACATAATTTGAATTCATTATAGCTCGAGAGGGTATGGACACACTAAAGCGTATATCTGTTTGGGTAAGTGGTTTCTCAATTTCTCGAAAAGATGGACTAAGAAATGAATGAGTAGCCCCGAGTCAATCAAGACATTGGCGGTACATTACATACATACATAGTGCCTACATTAATTCAATGCATGAAGTTAAATCACACTCAACAAATGAAATAATTAAATAAATATATATAGGTACTTGTCACTCTGATTTGAGGCCTCTTGGACTCTTTCTTAGACATCGTAAAAACTCGTGCTTGAGTTTTCTTTTGCTCATTGTTGCTACTGCCAAAAGACCTTTCCTTGCAATTATTTGCGAAATGACTAGGCTTTCCACATTTAAAGCACACACCCGTACCCATAAGATATTCGCCAAGATGTTCCTTGCCACACTTCGAGCAAGTCTTCCTCGACTGCTTGTTTTGGTAATGGCCCTTGTTGTTGCCTTTGTCGTTTCTTCTTTTTTGACCATTGTTCTTCCAAAACTGTGCTTTAGAATTTCCACCATTGAACTTGAGACCACTTGGCTGGGCCTTATTCTCTCCCTTATCTAAGAGTTGAGCTCTTTCCACCAAAAGTGATTTACTAACCACTTCTCTATAGGTCGTTAATTCGAATGGTATTACTGCTTGCTTTATACGAGACCTAAGTCCCTCCTCAAAGTGCCTTGCTCTTCTTTCTTCTGTTGCTACCAAATCTGGGGCAAACTTTGCCAGACGAGCAAATTCAGCCTCATATTCAGCAACTGTTCGACTCCCTTGCTCTAACTTAATGAACTCCATCTCTTTGTGCTAGCGTATGCTTTTTGGAAAATACTTGTTGTTGAAGGTCTCTGTGAACATCTTCCAAGTGAATGGTCTAGTATCCTTCTCATGTTGGCGTTGAACCATCAACCACCAATCATAAGCATCTCCTTGAAGCATGTATAGCGACAAATGTAACCTTCTCTTGTTACATGCGATTCATAACCGAAAATGCCTTACAATTTCGATTAACCATTTTCAACTTCTAGAGGTCGATGGTGCCGACAAATGATGGTGGAGATAACTTCTTAAACTCTGTTATCTTTCCTTGTTCGTGGGTTTGGTCATTCCTCACGGGTCGATTGTTTTGCCCAAGTAAAGCCAATGCTTGCATAAAAGCCTCCATTGTCATTGGGGTCCTGTGCTGTGCGACGACCCTCTTGGCGAGCTTCGAGAGGTTTCTTCGTGAGCTTGAGAGCAGTAGCGATAGCCATCTTGGAATACAAATATTTATTTATTTATTTATTATTATCGTTTTTAATGAAATTTCATTACTACAATATTGCAACTACAACATTTATGCATCAAATAACTATTTATAATTTAAGATATAAAATTCAACCTTACCAGATGATCGCGAGAGGACTCCTTGGCGGCGTGACTCGATTACTACATTTTTTTTTTAAGTCTGAGAATCGATTTTAAAACTCTTGGCTCTGATACCAATAATGTAACACCTCAAATCTAGAAACTCTAGATTTAGAAATGTTATCATTTAATTTCCATTAAATAACAAGATATGAATGCGGAAAAATGGATAGAACGTTCATTCTATTTTATTTTATTTGAAAATACGAACTAAATGTCAATGGCTTTAAACAGTATTAATTAAAAACCATAATTTGCACAATAAATTTTATGCCCAAATCCATTATTGAATAAACACAATAATTGCGGAAAATTTCATAGTTTGACTAAATTAAAATAAGTAAAAGAATAGTATTCCAAAAACATTAATCGGCCTAAGGCATCTTATTTCTGAAATAATAACAAAATAAAACTTTAATTTAAACTGTACTGAGTCCGTCTCGCCCCAAGCAGTCGTCTCGAATCATTTAGCTCTTATCATTTGAAATGTGGAGAATATGGGATGAGCTAACGCCCAGTAAGTAAACCTCATGCACATGATGTATGCTTATGATATGCATTGGTTTCAAGTAATTTTCTATTATATGTATCCCATCTTTGCTTATCATTTAAAAACTTTAACATTGTGAGCTCACTTATGTGTATCGCCTATCCAATCGATTATCTGATGGGCCATTATTATTTGGAACCCGTTCCATCCATCTTGGTAGTACTGTGAAGCGATTAAACATTAAACATTAAACATTAAACATTCAACATTCAACATTCAACATTATCATTAAATCGGGTGCGCGGGTCCCCACGCCCATTTCCCTCTCACACCTTTCATGGCATAGGCGAACACCATTTCATTTATAAAATTTAGGATACATATCATTTTGAATAAAATACACTTTACAATATTACCATTGAAAACTTTACTTCATGCATGCTTATGGATGTATTAACTTAATTACACATGCAAGAATATGTCACATGAATATTAATAACATATAAAACGATTACAAAATGATATGTTCAGATAATAATATAACACATTTAGACAATTAACATAACATTCTACAAATGAATACTAGGAGAGTTTACTTACATGGATCTTTATTCACGTTTTAATTAGCAAATGGAGATGTCCCGAGCTGCCCACGAAGTCAACGTGCCAAAAATCATAGGTCATTACCATTTATTAAAATAAAAAATCTATATATATCATTTATTTTTACTATTAATATAATAGCTGACTATATATTATCTTATCATGAGTACCACTTTAATATTATAAATTAAAAGACACCCACGGAAATAATAGGCAAGCTACTACATTTGTACCATTTATATAAATTTTCCAGTAATTAAAAGACACAAAACTATTCCCATAATTAAATGTGAAGTACAAGACATATACCAATCTAACTTTGGCATGCCTGGCTAATCTTATAAGTTTAATGGTAAGCAATTATTATTTTAAACTAAAAGTTTATATAAATCTATTAAAAAAAGTGATAGCCTCAAGTAATTTAATTTCTTTCTGTATATAAATATATAAACAAGTTAGAGATGATTAAATAATTATAAAAGAATCTTAATAATTAATTATTCCGTTGACAATGAGGGTAAAATATCACATAGCAATAACTCATACAAAAAATAGATACATAAAAATTGTCAAATAAACAAGGCGAAATTTAACAATAGAAATTTAATTGAACTTGCACTATGTGTGAAACTCCAAAGATGTGATGTGCAGTGCACGAATTCAACAAATAAGTGAAGGGGTTCTAAATATATGAAGGAACAATATCATGAGAATGGATATACAGAGAGATATATAAATATATAAATATATACATATATACACACACACACACACAATATCATATATGCACACACACGGAATAGACATGTGAAGAAGCCAAATATTACTTTTAAGATTCAAAGGGATGTATTGGGCTCATGATGATGTGAATTCCAAATTCAATCCAAACCAATGATGTTGAAATAATAGAAGATTCATAATACCTGTGATGAATTGCAAGCGCCGAGTGAGAGAGAGAGTGAGGAGGACGTTGAGAGTTTTGGAATTTTGGTTCACGTGAAAGATATAAGTTTTTATTTCTTTGTAATTGAATAAGTAGAATTAGGAAAAAGGTTTTGAGTTCTAATTATATGGCCCCATTAAAAAGGGGAAAATTTAAGCTTACTTAATATAAAACATGAATGTTTTTCAAAAACATGTCTAGGTTCAATTTACATAAAAATGGCAAGTTATAAATTTAAAAGTAGGCAAGCAACTAAATATGTTATATAATTTGTTCCAATTTAATTAAATTGTATACGTATTTAAATTGAACTCAGTGGCACATTGATCGTCTATGGCGTCCCTAGTACATTCCACTGCAAAAACATGTCAGTCACAAAAATAATAATTTATTAATTAAAGATTAAATATAATATTAGAACAAGTATCGTCATAATCTATAATAATCATATAAGTGAACATGCGGCGTTACATAACACATCATTTCTCCCATTCGATTCGTTCTCTAGGTGTTTACGATACCATGGGTGTTACATCACTAGGTTGTGTTACGAGGAATTGATAAGTTGGAATTACTCCCACTCATTTCTTCCAAAACAGCCCTACTTTTGGATTGACGTTCATTAATATATTTATCCACCAGGAAGGTTGTATTTGTAATGACAAAAACCTTCATATCTAGAGGACTATAAAAATAGTACCCCCTGGTACCTTTAGGGTATCCCAAAAACAAGCATATATTTTATCTAGACTCCAACTTTTCTGTCTTTCCTTTCAGCACATGAGCCAGACATCCCCAAATTAGGATGTGGCGTAAATTTAGTTTACGCCCATTCCATAATTACAGGAGAGTCTTGAGAACAGACTTAGATAGAATTTGGTTAAGAATATAAGCGGCTATTTCGGTGCATATCTCCAAAATGAGATAGGTAGAGTTGAAAAACTCATAATTGACCTAACCATATCTAACAATGTCTTGTTTCTTCTTTACGAAGCAGCCTACATTGGAGTGTACCAGGGCGTACTCAATTGAGAAACTATATCATTTTACATTAAGTAGTCCACGAATTTTTACGAGAGATATTCGCCACCTCGATCGATCAAAATGTCTTTATACTTTTATTCAAATATTTCTCGACCTCGGTCCGATATGCTTTGAATTTTTCAAAAGCCTCGACTTTTGAGTCATCGGGTAAATGTATTCGAATCTAGAGTAATCATCCGTAAAGGTGATAAAATACTCATAGCCCCTCTCGCGGTGTATTTATAGGTCCACATACATTAGAATGAACTAGTTCTAACAATTCTTGCTTTCTTTTTACGTTGTATTTTGTTGAGTAGGAAATTAACAACTTTCTTTTAATTTTTTATTTAAGTTTTTTCAAGATGTTTAAGCCTTTTTGTGATCTATTGTATGTTTATTTACGTCTTATGGATTGTGTAGATAAGAAGTTAATAAAAATTGTGGATTTTACATGATAATAATATTTGACTTAATAATAAGTTTGAAAATTTATGTTCGAATTGGATGAAAAGTGGCGATCCAAATCGATGCAATAAAAAATATATACTAAGCGTATGATAACGAGAAGTATGACTAAAGGGTATGAACTAAAGTTCTTTAGTTTTATATTTTTTATATTGTATTCTCCGTCTTTAATTAGATATAGTAAATTTATTTTTATTGTCACTACAAGAAAAAGGAGCTATAGGGGCGACATCTATAGGGACGACACAAAAATTAGTCTCTATATATGGCATATAAAGGGGCGACAATAAAATGTCGTCTCTAAAATTGTAATAGATATAGAAAGGACAAAAGTCGTTTCAACACACTTATTTATCGTCCCTATAGGTCCGGTATCTATAGAGGCGACTTATTTGTCATCCCTATAGGTCCGAGAATCTATAGAGGCGACTTATTTGTCGTCCCTATAGGTCCAAAATCTATAGAGACGACTTATTTGTCGTCCCTATAGAGTACATAAGAAATAAAGTCGACTAATATCGTCCTTATAGCCTAAAAAAAATCGTCCCCATAGGTCGTGAAATGGCGCCAATTTTTCCCGCTTTGTAAGCTCTTTGGGACGACTAAAGTCGTCCTAATAGTGCTAAAGTGCGTTCCTACATGTCTAGAATCTATAGGGACGACTTATTTGTCGTCCTATAGGCCCGGACTCTATAGAGGCGACTTATTTGTTGTCCCTATGGGTCCGAGAATCTATAGAGGCGACTTATTTGTCGTCCCTATGGGTCCAAAATCTATAGAGGCGACTTATTTGTCGTCTCTATAGAGTACATAAGAAATAAAGTCGACTAATATCGTCCTTATAGCCTAAACAATTCGTCCCCATAGGTCGTAAGAAATGGCGCCAATTTTTCCCGCTTTGTAAGCTACTGGGACGACTAAAGTCGTCCTAATAGTGTTAAATTACGTTCCTATAGGTCTAGAATCTATAGGGACGACTTATTTGTCGTCCCTATAGTGACAGACCTGTAGAGACGACGGAGTATGTCGTTCCTATAGAATCAAAGGCGACTATTGTCGTCTCCATAACTTAAATATTCGTCCCTGTAAGTCCTAATACCCTCAGCATATTGGCGGGATATTCGCGCCCAACTCTAGCAATTGGGGCGACATTATGTCGTCCCAATAGCTCCGATCTACAAATTCCCATCGAAGCAATATTTCTTCAAAGTCTCTTTGAAGCTTAATCCACAAATTTCTTCCATTTTGAATCTCTCTTTGTCTATTGCGGTCCCCGGTTTAAAGGTCTTAGTTGCGAGTTTTCAAGAGATCATTGGTGAGTCAAATTTACGTATTTCACTTATATATTTAAGATTTAGTTTTACTGTTTTATTTTTACTTTTTATTTATTTTCACAATACATTGCACTTTCAATAAACCTTAGAATGCCGTTTGAAGATTAGTTTATTAAGCACACACAACCTCATTTTGGGTTGTTTGATGTTTACAAACTAATCTTTGAATTATCTGTTTGAGACAGTTTGACATTGATTTGTAAGTTTCTGAGTTGTGTTATCATACATTTTCCTATAATTGCCTCGACTATCGCGTATGATTTTTGGTATTGTCTCCATTTTATTCTCCTGTGTGGACTGTGTTTAAAATAGTGCGCACACTTAGGAGAATAGAAGGAGATCTTTGTCGAAATTTACACGTGAAACATAGGCAATCATAGAAAAAATTAACACAACTCGTAAATTACAAATCAATGTCGAATAACTAGGGCCCACACCTAAAATTAGTATTGGAGCGACAAGGAGTTAGGACATTCTCACACCACTTGTATACTACACTTAATTATTGTTATTTTTTTGGTGTTGCGACAACTCTAAAGTGGAAATGGAAATCGATAAGAGTTGGATAAAGTTGAATAGAAGGCAGGCAAAGTCTGCAGAGTTTTGGCATGGTGCGAAAGAGTTCATAAATATGGCGAGGCCATTAGCAAATGATAGGGGAATGATTCAATGTCCATGCAAAAGATGTATAAACATGATGATGCAATTGGTAGATGATGTTGAGTCTCACATATTTAAATCGCGGTTTTTAACACGAGAACTACGAGAGGTGGATTTATCACGGGAGAGTGAGGAAGGACACATGAATATGCAAGGACAGAGCGAAGGGCTTGTTGCGAGAAGATGAGATGGCGGATGTTCTTACCGATGTGGTCGGGGATGACTCATTCTTTGGCAAATCTTCCGATTTAGGTTCTGACGCTTTGTTCGATGCTCGCATTCGAGTTGTATCCGGGAGTATCTTCTTACTCGTCCTAAATTTTTTAACTAAGGCGATGCATTTGAAGGTGGTCAATAAGTGGACAAATAAATCAGTAGATGGGCTATTGAAGTTGTTAAAATCGGCCTTCCCAAAATCAATCTTGTCGACTCTCACTCGAGGCTAAAAATTAATGTCGAAGTTGGGATTGGGTGCGAATCTATTCATGTTTGTAGGAATGATTGTGCGTTATTTTGGAAGGAAAATGCGATAAAGAAATTTGTCCACTTTGCTATGAAAGTCGTTGGGTGCAAATAGTCGGCAAATCCTCACGGGAAGAATGTCCCGCATAAAGTGTTGCGTTATTTTCCATTGACCCGAGGCCAAGCGTTTGTTTGCAACAACACATCTTCGCGAGACTAATGAGGTGGCATAATACAGGTCGCTCGAGGGACGAGGATGATATGGGTCATCCGTGGATGGAAAAGCTTGGCGGGCCTTTGACAAAAAAATCACCCACGATTTTGTGTGTGAGATAAGAAATGTTAAACCGGGATTGTCATCGATGGTTTCAATCCTTTTGGTAATATGAGTCGATCTTTACGACATGTGGCCGGTAGTTTTGGTAACTTATAATCTACCACCTTGGCAGTATGAAAGAAGAAAATTTAAAGCTAACTTTTTGATCCCGGTCCCCAATCACCGAGCAAAGATATGGATGTATTTTTACGGCCATTAGTGGATGAAATGAAGGAATTGTGGACATCTGGTATCGATCGCGTGATGTATCAAGTAATAATCGTATATTCGAATGCGGCGGCGATGTTATGGACGATTAGTGATTTTCTGCTCGTAGTAGTTTATCAAGGTGGAGCGGTCGAGGTTACGACGCATGTCCAACTTGTAATGAAGAGACACCTTCGATGCGTGTCATCGGTGGGCGACTTATGTGGGTTATCGGCGTTTCTTACCAAGTACTCATCATTGGCGAAATGACCGTACTTTCAGCAGACAAACGAGAGCGTGGGCCACCGCCTCGATTGACTAGTGCGGATATCCTCTGACAACTTAGTCGTGTGAAAATTAGAACACCGGGAAAACACCCAAGCTATGGGGTGTTAAAGAAAAAGGGATAAGAATGAGCTAAACTGGAGAAAGAAGAGCATTTTCTTGAGTTGCCCCTCTTGGTCGACAAATGAGTTGAAACACAATCTCGATGTCATGCATGTAGAAAAGAATGTATGTGATAGTTTGTTGGGTACATTATTGGGCGATCCTCATAAATCTAAGGATCGAAAAAAAGCGAGGCGTGATTTGATGAAATTAAAATCGGACATGAGCTGCACTTATGCGAAGATAAGGGAGATTGATGAAGCTGCAGTGATACACATTTATTAATGCGGATCGTCAAAAGTTTTGTAATTTTATCACGGAAAGTCAAATTTCCGATGGTTTTGCATCGAATCGAGAAAGAACGTTGCGCTAATGAAAACCGAATAATTGGTTTGAAGTCACACGATTGTCATATCCTCATGCAAAGATTGTTGCCCGTCGGGTGTCGAGCATTTCTAAACAAGACAATTTCATCCACTATTATTGAACTTTGTACATTTTCAAAAATTGTGTGCAAGGTCGATAAAGGTTAGCGACATGGTTAATGCTCAACAACAACTCGTCCTCATATTGTGCAAGCTTGAGCAGATCTTTCCACCGGCTTTTTTTTGACATTATGATTCACGCATGATGCATTTGCACGAAGAGGCAATTCTTGAGTGGGCCCGTTTACATGAGGTAGATGTATCCTTTTGAGAGATATCTTAAGAAACTAAAGGACTATGTGCGAAATCAATCGAAGCCTGAGGGTTCCATAGCCGAGGGATATGTTGTTGAGGAAGCATTGACTTTTTGTTCACGGTATTTCGACGACGTCGAGACACGATTCAACCGACCAGAGAGAAATGACGATCTATGCGTTCCCAAAAAGCAGTTATCTGTTTTTGAATCCCAATGTCGTCCTATAGGAAAGAGAAGTTTGGTTGTCCTCGAAAGTGATCTTGAGCTCAAGTGAGTTTTATATACTTAACAAGCGTCACGAGATTGAAATGTACTTAAAGTGAGTGTATGTACGTATTTGTTGTAGTATCTTTAACATTAAACGGTTTTATTATTATAACAATTGCTCAATGTAATTTTACTTCAACGATGAGCACAAGAGGATCATTGCTGACTCGTGGAGTTACCAATGTTAACCAGTTTCATAGATCCGAATTTCTGCTTGGTTTCATACGAAGGTAGAACAATAATCTTGTTTGCATTTATAATTAGTATAATGTTTGATTAGTTAATGACTTCACATCTTATTATGATAGATTTATGCTTTACATCGGATAAACGCCGATGATGTGTCTCCGAATTGCTATCTTTGGCGTCTCGGACAAATCTTTGTTGTGCATTCCTACCCAAAGCATGTATCGTTAACTGAGTTCGATTTCTAACTTATGATCGTGATATCCGGCGTAAAACACAAAATAATGGTGTGAGTATTGCGAGGACCGGTGATGACATATTTTACGGCCGACTTCGGGATATATTGGAGCTTTCATACATAAACGGTTTCTCAATTGTGGTGTTTGGTGTAGATGGTTTAAGTGTGACGGAAAAAGAAAGGTCACAGAGAACAACATCACAAGTATTGACACCAGCAGAGAGGCTTACAAAGATGACGATTCATACTTGCTTCACAAGCGAGGCAAGTGTTCTATATTGATGACCCATCACGTAGTCATAAGCGGCGGTGGTTCAAGAAGTCAATCATCGTACTACGTGGGATACGCCAAATGACGGTTCGATGAGATAGATTTCTTTGCGATGATAGCTCGTCAAACTTCTCATTGTTTGTTGATCTTGGCAATTTTGAACACATTACTATGCGGCAGGTCGACAATGATGCCATTCGGTTGGATCATCCTGCGGTGAGGCGTCATCGTCGAATGTTAGTGGAGATGAATATAATTTTATTAACAATGAGGAGGTGGATAATGAGGGGCGAGGGCGAGGGCGAGGGGCGAGGGGCGATAACGATGAGGCGATGATGGATGTGAGGTTGAGGCATCGGCACGGAGATGTGATGCGACAGCTGTCGAATATGACGATAATCTTGATAGAAGCAATGATAGTGACGATTGATCAAACAACACTTTGTAATCTTGTACTGCTTTTTTTAGTAGAATTTTCGTTATGAAATAAAAATGACCAATCATTTATCTATTTTTTAATTAAATTAAACAAATAATAATGATAACGTAATTTATTACCGTTCTTTGTTATTAAATAAAAATTTAGACATCAATTATCTAATTTTTTATTTTAATTAAAGAAAATATTACAATAACGTCATTTAATTTTGAACAATTTCGTACTAATTATGCATATTAAACATTAGCGAAAATGAAATTGTGGCGCCATCTAAAGAGACGAAATTAGTGTTCTCTATAGATAAGAAAAATTGAAATTCGCGCATTTACAATTCAAAGACTTTAGATAACCTTGAAATTGGTTTAAGAATTCGAGAAATTGACAACTCAAGTGACTCCGGTGTAAACTTGGCCAAATATATAAGACCCGACCCAAATCCGTTTAGGCAAATTTGTTTGCCACTTCGACGCCGGGAGCAACGCCGGAGCGAGGATCGACCCGCCCGGTCGGTCGCGGGGGTCGAGGCGGCGCCCCTCGTGGGGGTCGGAGGCAACGCCTGAAGCGAGATCGACCCTGCCCGGTCGGTCGGTCGGGTTCGACCCGCCCGGTCGGTCGCGGGGTCGAGGCGGCGCACCTCGGGAACTAGAGGCAACGCCCGAAAGAGAATTCAAATTTCTCTGCATGTGTTGAAGGGTATATTTGGCATCTCGAAACCAATATCGAATGAATGAGAAATTACGAAAAATGTGGAATTCGGTCAAATTTTTACCGATGCGATCGCATGGTTATATTATCATCACGATCGCAAATGGTTTGAATTTTTCGTGAGAATGTTTTCCTTCATACCATACGATCGCAAGTAACAAATCAATGCGATCGCATGGCTTTACGAACAGATGACCCAACAATATTTTTGACCTTGCGATCGCATGGCATTATTATCATGCGATCGCAAATGGCTGAATTTTTCAGCAGAATGTTTTTCGTTCATACCATGCGATCGCAGGTAACAAATCCATGCGATCGCATGGCTTCTGCGCTAACAGATGTCCCAACTTTTTGACCTTGCGATCGCATGGCATTATTATCATCGCGATCGCAAATGGCTGAATTTTTCAGCAGAATGTTTTTCGTTCATACCATGCGATCGCAGGTAACAAATCCATGCGATCGCATGGCTTTACGAACAGATGCCCCAACTTTTTTTTTCGTGTGTTTAATGTATAGGGACGACTGTAGTCGTCCCTTTAGAACCCTAAAATTTACAAAATGTAAACATCCCGCATAATCCTCACATAGCATTTATTTCCCCCCAATTTCTCACTCTTTTGCACCAGCTCAACTTTTGGCTCCGAAACCCCCATAGAATCTCTTCAATCTTGTCCCTCAAACCAAACCCTCCCTCAACAATCATCTCCAATCTCTACTCACCACCTCAATCTATCACCCTAGAACCATAACCACCGCCCTCTCCCATCAATACTCCATCCGAAAAAAGGGTTCTTCGATCGGGCAAATCTGTGAAAGGGAAGAAAAGAGGCAGAAATGACCAACGCAGACCTTGTGAACGAAGACTGAAGAAGAATCAAATCAAATTATCGTTATTAAACGTTGGGTAAGCCATCTTTTGCATGGGTGTTTGGTACAAATTTTCACTTTCCTTGAACGAATTTTGAGTTTTTTTTTCCATTTTCTTATTACTCGAGGTCACATAATTCAAGAGACGTTCATTATGTTGTATAAATTATTGGTTACGGGATTCTATGAAATGGGTTTGTTGCGAGATTGGATTTTGATGTCAATTGGGTTGTTTGTGTGGTTTTATAAATTTCTTTGCAATGAACTTGGAACATTTCCTAAGATGTTGTTTTTGCTTATGTTGTTTAGCATAATACAATAGTATTCTAGAATTTGTTGTTTTGATAACTTAAACTCATAAGATTGTTGTGGAGGTTTCTACAAGATTGTTTTGATAACTTATGTTGTTTAGCATAATACAATAGTATCAAAAAAAGTGTTGGCCACCTCCCAACAATACGTGGAGCAGCGCCCAAGTTTATTTTAATTGTAATTAATGTTTAATTAATCCAAGTTTACATTCATTTTGGTAGACGTGTTATTAATAATTTATATTAATCATCAAATGATTCATCGAATTGGATTCATATTGATTGCTTCAACTTGCATCCTAAAATGAGTTTGGGAATGATTCTCTCTTTCCTATTTTTTGCTTTCATTTTAACCACGAATTTTCATTAGTAACTTACTTTTACTTACGTCATCTAAAATTTAGTATCAAAATAGATAAATATTATGAGTTTAAGTTCCATATTTTTATCCAATATACTTTCTAATTTTGTTAATATGGAGAGAAAGACGTGATGAAGCCGGTGTGCTATAAAGTATAAGGAAGTATGGGCGAGTATCGGCCGGTTCCTTGGATGATACTTCCATATGTTTATTAGCGATTACTAAGGTTACGCACCACATTTTTTGTATCGATTAATCGAACATCATTGATTATTTTTTTGGACGGGATGCACCTCACAGACGACCTACAAATTTTTACTGAGGATATTTGCTGCTGATGGAATCTCAAGCTGACTGAGAAGAGCACGATATTGTTGTTTGTAAGTTGACACAATTCTTATGAAATCAATGTGAATTATGGCAATTTCTTTTGAGAAGCATGCTCAGAAAACTTTTATGAATTTTGAACATTAGCTGATTTTAATCTTATGGATTTCCTAGAATTACGTGAGTTATGTTAAAACATTTTCAATAATTTTTCTTGTCAATTTTACATTTTTCATTAGAAAAAGCGGGAAGATGGTAATGAGTCACTGAGCATATAAAGAGGCGTGGCGGTGACATTATCGGTGGTGGAAGTCGAAACTAGTGTTATTTAATGTGATTGTTTATCGGGTGTGATGGTTAAGAAAACATGTGTTAATATTATGGTGTCATGTTTAGTAAGGTGAATTGAATAATATATATCAAATATCTAAAATTATAGTAATACATAATACAATATAATGTATTAGTTGTTAAACTACTGGTAGTAACAAATTCTAGAATACAAAATCCATGCTAAACAACATATTGTATTATAGATGTCATATGAAGTCCTATTGGATGTCTCGAGGGTCTTGGCTCGACAAATGCTTTGTTTAGGTTGGACTAGCTCTCAACTAGATGTCATTAAGTGATGGTTTAAATGAATATATCAATTTGTTTTAGTGAGTCTATCATCTCTACTCGTTCAAGAAATTTGTAATCGATATGTTTAAGTGTTTGTACCATATAGTTAGATGATTTGCAATTAACCATATAGGAAAACTTTGGCTTGTCATTGCCAACGCTTGGTTGTCTGACTGAAAAGGTAGTGTAAATACTTCTGGGGGTGGGGATTGGCTCAGTTGATGGATTTATTGAGGTTTGTTTATTACAAATTCCTGCATTCCTACAAATTTCTTGGAGCTACTCCTTGGTTGCTCATTTTAATTCATTCATTCCAGGTATGGGATCACATAAGTGGAAAACTGAAGAAGGATCTTCAGTATCAGGCTGATGTAAGTTGTCTCTTCTAATTTTCAGTTCTCTTTCCCCAATTTAGTCCCTTGAGTAGTTTATTATACCTATTCTATTGTGCTTCACAGGATATAGCTCACGATCGTAAGGCTTAATTATATGGTGTTATAATGCAACACCTTGGATGCAAAAATAGGTTATTTAGGAAGTATTTGTTGTAGTTTTATCATCATTAATCAAGAGCCTTGTCATTCACAGTTAGCTAAATATAAGTTGGCATCTAAAATGTTGGCGTATATGGGTTTGAAATGGACTGCAGTATGTTGAATTCTTAGTTCTATTGGATCTTCTTGTCCTTACCTATATTTTTTCTTATTTGTTCAGTACCCTTTAGAGGGCCAGGTAATTTATTTGCTTTAATCTTATAATGAATGTGATAATAGATAGTTGCCTGATCCTTTTTTTGTTGTATTGAGACATTGAGACAGGAGATTTCAAAGCTTCTTGTTAAGTAGGACTTATTGAAGCTAAGGACGTGATACAATGGCCGATGTATTAAACCATGGAGGGATGGTGGAGATGAGCCTCCACATCAAGATGCAAATAGGCTACAAGCGGATGCCGAGACGGTGTAAGATAATATTTTGGCGAAGAAATAGTGTGTATTCTAAGTGATTCACATATTAAAACATTTCTTTTGTGAATTCGTGGCGCTGCAAATGCCTAAGCGGGGCCCTTCAAGATCGTTACATCTTGTTAAACTATTCCATCTAACGGAAAAAACCACTCCCATAGATTTTGATACACAAGAGGGACCTATTTACCTACTGGGAGATAATCAAAAATACGTGTCGAGGGTTGTAGGGACACATGTGAGACAATTTGTGCACCCCTACTTCAATAGATGGGCAAATGTTCCAGAGGAACAAAAAGCCCGTGCCACGGGCTGCGTATACGTAAGTGAATTAGCTGTCATTTTATACCTTAAGTATTTTTAATAAAGTCTAACTTCAATGACTTAAACAAGATTGATTTGCTATAGGAATTCTTCGACGTCAATCCAAGGCGTTACTCGAGGTGATTACAAGCTCATTGTAGAGCGGTATCGAAGATCTGACCCGACCGACGATTTCGTCGATTACAAGGCCAATGTGAATGCATACATAAGAGATAAAGAATGCTTGCCGTACCTTCTGGTAACTGACGGCGGATGTATGGGAAAAGTGCATAGGCGCTCATCGAGTCAAAAATTTAAGGTAAGCACAATTCATTGAATTTAATTAAATGAATTTCCATTAAATATTAATATTAACATTGTATTCATTTCAATTAATTTTTTTAGGATATTTCAATGACGAACAAAGTGAGCAGGAAAAAAATAAATTATACTAGCTGCGGGGGTCAAAAACTATAGTTGCTACAGCGTTTTGATATGGTAACATATATTATTTTTCATCCATAATTTCAATTTTCAAATTATGGAATACGTTTGAGTTATTCATTTAATCTCGCATACTTATACAAAGGGACCGCCAGACCGGAGTGGCGAGTGTCATTGAAACTTTCAAAGACAACCATCAAAGAAATGGCGAGTGGGTGAGCGAAAGGGGCTGCATAAGATTATGTACGTAAAAGTTATTACAAAGTGATGTATTGCAGTTAAATTTTTGAGTTTTACATTTAATTGACAAATATTTGAAATTTTATTATTTAAGGAAAAAATGGTGGAGGAACGGGAAGAGCAAACGCAGCAAGCTAGCTCAAGCGGCGTGGCAGTTAACGAGCACGACGTTGTTCTTAAGGTCCTGGGAGAGAGGAGGGGACACCGACGCGCAGTTGGACCGGGTTTGGAGGGGCACTTCCGCTCTCACTCGTCCACTAAGACATTGCGGGACCAACCCAGTTCCAGTCAATCTACTCAGGCAACCAATGCATTGAAGTCCAAAATGGAGACATACATGCATCAAATGAATGAATTTATGACACTTTTAACGAGTAATCGCAGGCATTCATGCCGGGAATTCATTGCCGACACCGCCACCACCACCTCCCGTCGCCTATGCATGAAGAAGAGTTAGATTCTTTGAGCAGCGAAGATTATTTATCTCGATCTTTAGTCTTCATTTGACTATCTATTTTTAGTTGTACATACTTTTGTTTAGTACATTATGGTTATTTTGTGTTGGAAGTTTTTGTTGTTGTGCATAGTTTTTTATGATGTTTTGGAACAATTTGTTTTTGTGTAAAAATATGATAATATAAGTAAATATTATTTCAGTTGTTTTTAAAGATTTTATTTAATGTTTCTATTAAGTCATTGTTAATAAATAATTTGAATTGGTATTGAAAGTGTAATAATTCTTCGGAATTAATAAATTTGAAAAAAAAAAATAATTAATATTTTTCTATAGATATTGGGACGATAATAGTCGTCCCAATAGTTTGTCCCTGTAGATATTTTTCAATTGGGACGACAATAATCGTCCCAATAGTTTACCCTATAGAAACGACATAGTGTCGTCCCAATAGTTTAACCTATTGGGACGACTATTGTCGCCCCAATAGATTAACCTATAGAGGCGACAATAGTGTCGTCCCAATAGTTAACCTATTGGGGCGACTATTGTCGTCCCAATAGATTAACCTATAGAGCGACACTATTGTCGTCCCAATAGATTAACCTATTGAGGCGACTATTGTCGTCCCAATAGATTAACCTATAGAGGCGACAATAGTGTCGTCTCAATAGTTTAATCTATTGGGACGACAATAGTCGTCTCAATAGTTTTGAGACCGATTATTCACTTTGGAAATGGGACATAAAGGGACGACAAATGTCGTCCCTATAGATTAAATATATATTGGGACGACAATTTGTCGCCTCAATAAATAAGTTGAAACGAATATTTTGACGAAAATAAAAGACGAAGTAGTAAGGGCTATAGGGACGATAAATGTCGTCGCTATAAATCGTGAATATATTGGGACGACTATTATCGTCTCTGTTGACTTACTAGGGCGGGCTTATTGGGACGATCATTAGGGCGACTATGTCGTCCTCAGTAGCCCTTTAGCGACGACATATCTACCTATAGGGGCGACAAAAAGTCGTCCCTATAGCTCCTTTTTCTTGTAGCATGTTCATTTAGGTGGGGGTCAAATCGATCTTCCTTTTATTAGTAATAAAATATGCCAACTAAAGTGGTTTAATACAAAATAAAAATCAAGTGAAAGAATTAGTATAGCAAATGATATATAATGCTATAAAATTTTTAGCTAAACGTCGTGTCGTGAGACCACACTAGGCGATGCTAGTCTCAATATGATTTCAGTCCATCCCCGTTGACATAACTCAAAGCTTAAGGCAAATAATGACCTTCACTACTCATCAGGGGCTGGTGATTGAGATTCTTAAAAGTACACCTAGACGGTCATGGCAACAACTTCTATCAAGTAGTAGACTAAGCACATATTTGTTATTCTTTAAATTATAATTTCAACTGATAATATTAGTCAAACATACTTTTTTATTCGCACATTTTATAGACTCATAATTTACAACTCACTTTTTAATCACACATTAACTTACAACTTATAATTGCATCCAAGATTAAGAATTCAAGGAGCAAAAGTTGGCTAAAGTTTCTAATTGTTCTCTTTGCTTTGATTTAATTTGGACTATTTATAGGTGTTACGCTTTCGGCTTTTTTCCTTTTTTTTTTTTTTGCCATGTGTCACTTTTCATTGTAGAGGCCCATAATTTATGATTCTATGACACACAAGGTTAATATCAGATCAAGACGTGATCTTTTGTAATTGATTTGGCCGTGGAGATCAACATGTGGTCCCAAGGATATTCTATCCTTGGAATCAATGGGCGATGCAGGGCGATGCTGTGTCCTTCCATACACGTGTTCTTAAGATGACAAAGTTAAAAATATGATACATCAAGGTTAGATTTAAATAGTTAGATAGTTGGTTCTCAAATCCTATATCTTCGTCCATCTTGAGGATAGATTGAATAACAATTAATTGACAATGTGACATAGCGCACTACATATTGTGACAAAATAATGAGCAAAATTACAATTATACTATTACTTGTTAAGAATAATTGATTTGAGCTTAAACGAGCTCTTAAAACGTAATTTTTTGGATTGTTATGTTGATGTTTGCTAGTTTATGGTCAATCCTATTTATATTCATATTCCTTCCGTCCAATGAAGATAGAGTTATTTTATTACTATAGTTGAAATAATCAATTTTACTTATATTTTTTAATATATCCTTACATTAATTTAATGATAGTAATATAGGATCTAGGGGTCCATTCCGCTGAAAAAATAAATTTTATAGTGGAAAAAACTCGATCTCAAAAAATCATGTTTCCACCGAGTATATATTTGTTGATAGAAGACACATTAAATAGGAGTATATTAGAAAACAAAGAAATTAACTATACGAACAAAGAAAATTGACTATAATTTGGGGTAGTCAAGTAGATCAACAAAGAAAGTAAATATATCTTTATAAGACGGATAATGTATTTGATATAACTCAAAAGTGTTGTTACGGAATCAATAACCTCTTCTCAAACAAGGAATTCAAGAAAATCCACCTAACGGTGGCGGAATCCTCGTCGGCAGAAAGTGATGTGAACAACCCATTTTATTGAATTGGACCAAACCCTCAAGAATTCAAATTCAGGGCTCCAACTTTTTCAAAAAATGACACAACTATAAAAACCACTTATTAAGAATTGTGTACGATTTGTTTGTTACAAGATCAAATACACAAGAAAATTGGTAAAAAATTGAATGAAGGAGCTGTAATTTGTTCGCATTGGAGGGAAAAACTTGCAAAATGGACAAATTTGGTGACATGAGAAATGGGAACCAAAAGGAAGAAGGAATAAATAAAAAATTTAAAGTCCAAAACGGCGCTTTGAACGACATCATAAATATCCCATAGACACTTATAGTTATAGTTATAGTAAATATATATGACTTTAATGATAGTAAAAATCATTACATTAAAATCCGCTTGACGATATAAATGCTCGCTCAATGAATTTTACGTAAAATTACATTCTTGATATAATAAAATTTCGAACTCCTTATCAAAATTTGTAATATATCCTTAATGATACTAAAAGTATGGATGGGTGTTCATTATTCACATCATCCAAAACGGCACCGCTTTTGGACTTACATTTTTTCTTCTTCTTCGCTCTTCTTGCGAACCCGCCACATTTATCACTTCTCCTTCCCGTCTCTTTCAAAACCTAGATATCGCCGGTGTGGATGTTCAAAGTGATCACCATTTCGCACCGTAATTTATAGTGGGTTTCGATGGGTAAGATGATTTCTCCTGCTTCGTTGGCAAAATTGATGCTCGGGTGAATGAGAAATTAAATCAAAGTGGACCTTCGCTTTGTCCAAGACCTTCCAACTCTCAACCGATTTCAAGTGTTAATGGATAGTTAGTAGTGGATTAATGAGTATAACTCTTGTAACTTACATGTTAATGGTGGAATTGGAATTGGAAGGTCATTCGAGAGCCTATATAAATAGGTCCAAATTTCTCACACACGACAATTCAAAGATTTCTCCTCTTCTTTAGCATTTGAATTTTCTTTGATATTGTTCGGCAAGAGCTCGGTTCACTTGGTAAAAGGGCTTCTTCCATTGTATCTCTGAAACAATGCTCATAACTCAAAGAGACAAATTTGTTTTAAGGAACCATTTGTATAGTGCCCTTTGCATTTTCTTGTCCTTCTTTATTCAATTTGTATTCGCAGTTATACTATTTGTTTATTGTTCTTTTTATTATAATATGCTATGTTTAATTTTTTTTCAATTGACGTATGGGATAATTGTTTGTTTGAAATCGTTTTCTTCTTACAATTGTTGTTCCTGCTGTGTTGTCTTCAATTTTGGCAAAGAGGTTCAATTTGAATCACGCCTTCCAATGTTAGTCCCGCTTCCAGATTTTTTGATTTCTTTGCTTTCATTTTTTTTACAGGCGACAGACTTGTTCTTCACCCATACTGTGTTTTTAGCTTAGTCTTCATTCATTTTACCTAAATAAACAATTGATCATATGGGCATTCTATTCTGTGCTCGTTTAATTTTTTTTCCGGATTGTCTTCTTCCATGAAGACAAATTATTTTGCTTCATACCATCTGTCTTGGTCTGTTGTGTGCATGAATTGTTTTTTTCTCCATATTCCTTTGTTTTATCTTCTAGCTTTCATACCCATACCCAGTGAAAAACATTTGCGTTATGTAGTTAATGAAATTTTTTGTTGTTTTTCGTCCATTTGCTATCTTGCTCAAAATCATAAGTATACTTTCTTGCTCCATTGCTTTTCAAAGATTTTAATACTTGACTACTGTAGCTCGAACCAGGAAAATTCAGATAAGACCTTCAGTCATAAAGGATGAGACAGAGTTGAAGTTTTCGGTTGAACAAACATTTAACTCACTTGAGATTGTTGCTGTTAGGTATCTTTCCTTATTAACTTTCTCAGTTCTTACTTCTTACCATCACTCCATCATAATATGAGAATTTCTGGCACACTCATTTGCTTTTATAAATTACAATTAGCATTCTGTTTTAAGCATTGTTTACTAAGAATAACTTCCCACACATTTATTATCTACACATTCATTCTTTCTTCTGTAATAGACAATATTATGTTGTTATTCTAGTTGTCTTAGTATTTGGTCATATCACCCTGTCTCTTTCTTTGTATTACAAGCAAAAGTAAATAAATAAATGAACGTAGGTTAGCAGCCCACGTAACCGGCGGCTTTTGCGAAGATAGGATAATGTACATGTGAACCATGTGGTTGTTAGGTGCAGAAACTTTTAATTGTAACATTTACAGTGATACATGCAGCGATATATATAGTGTACTCTGCATATTCCATTTTCGAATACCCATTAGAATTAATTTACAAAGTTGAGAGGAGTGGAGTGATGGGAAAGTTTTTATTGTAACGTTTATGTTTTGCTCATTGGTTATAGCCATGACTTATGCCAATGCCCAAGAACAAGCCCGGTTCCAAAACCTTTGCCGAGGAACTGAAAAATGACGACTATTCAAATATTCGTACAGGATGTGGTCGGCGGCAAAACCGAACTGTCTGGGAGGTGGCCCGAGCAGCATAACGGCTGACTCACCAACATTATTTGGCCAAGTTAGAGTGGTGGATGATCTAGTAACAGCTGGGCCAAACAAAACGTCAGAGAAAATCGGGCGGGCTCAGGGACTAATAACATCTGCTGACCTCCAAGAATCTGCCATTGCAATGAACTTGAATTTTATATTTACAGGTGGACAGTACAACGGAAGTACACTATGCATGCTAGGGAGGAATCCATTGGGAAATGACTACAGAGAGTTGGCAATTGTTGGAGGACTGGACTTTTCGAATGGCCCGTGGATATGCCATTACCAACACTTACTCGTATGATACACCCAGTTATGGTGTTCTGAGTACAATATTTACGTTGCTTATGTCGAGGCATCCACCCATGTTGGATCTGGGTTGAAGTTCAACAGGTAGAGACGTTGATACGACCGTTGACCAAGAAACGACCACGCTGAAAAATAATGTAAAATAATGAAAATAACACCGTCAACGGCCGATACTTGAAAAATAATGCATTGTTGATGCCTCCATCGGTTGTATTGTTTGAAACCGCATCTTCAAATGTTGCACCCAAACACTCGTGACCGTGGCTGATCCAACCGCAAAATGGGAATAAGAGAGATAATGTGATAATGGTGCCGTGTAAAATAACCATTCAAGTTTCATAAGCTAAAAGATTTACCTTCATTCACGTTGTGGCTCCGCACTGCTCACAAAAAGTCATGCGATTGAAGTTAGTCCTCGTTTGATGACCAATTACGTTGTCTTAATAAAGGAACAAACAAGAATTACAAATTGGTAGTTTAAATAACTACATTCCTCGAATGAGCCTCTCCTTCTTCCTCTTTCGACTAAAATGTTCCCAACAAAACGATAATCCGTTTATTTATCTTTGAATCAAGTTTTGTCTTTTATATTGCAATGTAAAATTATAGAATGTTATATATGCTGCTAATTGATTCTCTGTTAAAATTTAGCGGAATCCAGTTTTCAATTTATTGATTTCGCCATCTCCATTTCATCTTATTACATGGACGTGAGTTTGACTTGCTGTTTTCATATTAAGGTCCTGTCTATATTTGAAAGGTTAGTGTACTTTCTTTGTTTGTGTTTACCTTCTACAGCTAATTAATGCCTTTCAAATTGATGTAAATTTTGTAATCTAGTATAATATTTATCCTTTCGTATGCATTTGAGATTGAATCTCGTTAAAAGATCTTCTAAATTAACACTTGAGAAGCTGCTAAAATCTTCAAGGCCAAGGACTAGCTCAAGTGGTAAGAGCGAAACCTTCCAAGCCAATGGAGTGGGTTTGAAGGGAGGGTGAAGTCCTTTGATCAACAAAAGAAGCTAAAATTCAGTTGTGCTATTTATAAAGATAGCATGTTGGTCTCTTTTCTACTCTTTCTAGACAACTATATTTATAGGAGTTGCCCTTATTTTAAAAACAATTGAACTACGACATATTAGTTCAGATTATTGAGTTTAATGATGGTGATATTTGGGAACGGAGGAATGTCAAGAATGTGGATGCACAAGTTTTAAAAAGCTTGGTCATGGTCAGAGATTTGTAGCTTCACATGGACCACGTGCTGCTGTTGGAAATTGGGGTTTGGTGCAAAGTGGCAGTAATACCCTACATTAGTTAATATCAGAGAAGGAGTTCTTATGTTTGAATCGATGTTGGAAAATTTATGTAGAATATGCGTATAATATAGGAGTATGCTTGAAACATGGTAGACCCAAAGGAAGTGAACTTGATGTGGATTCTTATACTTGATTGTGAGTGATATAGGGTGAATTGAATTAGTGTTATGAGTTGTTTTCTGGTCAAAGTTATGACAATGTCCTACATCAAGTAACATGTTTTATTGATAATGAGAATATAATTAAATACATACTTAGGAGAGATTTCGGCCTGAACCATATCTAAATTGTAAAAAATAAGCTTTACTAGCTCTGACAGATAGAGTACAATATAAAAGTTAAAGAACTACACTTTATTCACCATAGTCATATTTTTCGTTACCATACGTCAAATAATTTTGGGACCTCCACAACAACTTTCTACCAAAATATTCCAAAGCATACATATGATAAAGCTATATCATATAAAAGTGATTTTAACATATCAAGTTTTTAGCTGAGTTGAGTTCATATCGTATTGGAGCACACAAAATTTTGAAATTTAGTCTTGTCGATGCCCATAAAAGTTGTGTAAGAATCAAATAAAAATTATACAATAGGGGGTGTTTGAAGATTAATTAAATTTAAATAAATAAATATATCTCATTTTAACTACTTGAATTTTTAAACAAAATAGTTCACAAAGCCTGGAATTAAGTATTAATCGTGCCAAGCAAGAATAGGCCCCCCCAATAGCAAAATAATAGGCGTTTAAACAAATGCATGGCTCCAAAAGCCATTTCCATATATTTACTTCTAATGCTTTAAGCTTTTGTTTTGCGCAGCATTATTGCATATTTTTATATTATATTAAAATAAATAAATAAATAAAAGATGTCTTATTTTATGCTCATACTTTATTTGGGTGCAGATCTGATGCCTGAAAGAAAATATATAATGTTTATAAAAGTAATATTAATTAAAAATTTAAAGTAGAGGACATATACGTAGCAAGGCTGCTAAATCTCCTAGAAAGAATAAGTCATTGATCCTTCTGTCCAAAATATCCACTTTAAATGTAGATCTATATATGGAATTAAAAAATCTTTTATGGAAATTTGCCTAAATAGTCTCAATTCTTTGCTTTTAGTGCAAAAATAGTGTTTAACGTATATTTTTTAACACCGAATTTCTTTACTTATGTGTTTTGGTGCGTAATTTGTTCTTATTTAATTAAAAAGACAAATATGACCTTAATTTTAATTAAAAAAAATTGCATTAAGATTCTTAACTTTTGCAAAATATAGAAATAAGTCTAGTATATTTATTAAATAATATTTAATTTTGCTTACTAAATATATCATTATAGTCGTGTCATTTAAATTTTTCATAAGAGAAAAATATAAAATTATTGTACTTTAATTATATGATTTTATAATAAATTAAGTTAAATAAATAACAAAATAAAGTATATAATTTTATAACATTGAGCCAATCTTATTATATTTTTATTTAACATAAAAATACTAATAAAAATTAATTTATACATTATGTATTGTTTATTTTTGAATGATAATACAACGATAAATTAAAATGTGAAGAATAGAATTGGATATCTAATATGTGTAGTTAATAAACGATTAGTTCGATTAAATAAAAGTATTTGAGCATCATGTTTGTGACAAAGTTTTTCTTTTCCTTATAACGATAAAATAAAATTTTAAATTTTAAATAATGTAATTAATTAATAATTATAATAGTTCGTAAAATATACAAAACAATTTAGTATATTATCAATTTGGTCAATAAAGTGTTAATTCAAATAATAAAATATTTTTGTTTAATTTTTGATAATAAAATAAAAGTATAAAGATTAACAACCTAACAACAATTTCTCCTTACTAAAATTAAGGGTACATTAGTCTTTTTATTAAATAAGGACTAATTACTTAAACAAAATACATATGTTAAGAAATTTTATGTCAAAAAATAAAATTTCGGAACTATATCCATATTGAGAGCAAAGATTAGAGATCATTTACGCCAAAGTCCCTTCTTTTATTTCAAAAGGTGTTGGTGGGTTCAAACAAACAATTAATATCAATATTATGTAAATTTAACATCATATATATAAAATTAAGTGACTGTCAAGAAACTTGATAATGTGATTATAACACGTTGATCTTAGAAAAACAAATAATTTTATAGGAATTAAAATAAACAAAATACACATCTATACAAAATTACGTCTGCTATAATTACTGTTAAAAATAAACATTTTTATTGGGAGCATACTGCCATACTATGCTGGTATAGTTTAAAATGACGTGTCAAATTTTTATTGGGAGCATACTTCCTCTTCCCTCATAATCAACTATGTATATATACGTGACTTTGTAATTGATAATCACCATTAATTCTTAGAGAGAGAGAAAGATGGAGAAACAGTATATAATTTTAATCCTTTGTTCAATATTAGTAATTGCCAATGGCAATGGAGTTTGCTAAAGGCCCCAAAGCAGTAAGAAAATGGTTTAAGAAGGTTTCTCCTGCAAAAGAGAAGCTCACAGAGTTTCATTTCTACCTGCATGACATTGTAAGTGGCCGGAATCCAACCAATATTCTGGTGGCTATGGCCAACGCCACCGCCCAATCACCCACGTATTTCGGCCTAATCGCCGCCATGGATGACTTAATAACAGAAGGGCCCGAACCCAATTCCAAGGTTGTGGGTCGAGCCTGTGGGATCTTCGGGTCTTCCTCACTGCAAGAAGTAGGGCTACACATGACGTTGTATATTGTTTGGGGATATGCCCCTAAAATAGTACCACACGTCACTAACGTATGAAGAAATAAGCATAATAGGTTCCTCTTCACAATTTTCGTCAATTTTCTCTCATTAAAAGCCAAAATTGAACTGCACGCGCTATATTTTGGGAGAGAGATGGATTTTTTATGCTAATCACCCTCAAATCTTCATCAAAATAACAAAAATAATAACGACCCATTTCTTTATCTTCTCTCCGATGATTTTCTCTCAAATTGGTGGAGAAGAAGAATAACCTATTTGAGAGATGGATTTTTGCTCCTAATCAGCCTCAAAATCTCAGTTGTAATTTTCTCCAAATATAGCGCGTGCAGTCTAATTTTGGCTTTTAACGGAAAACACTGACAGAAAGTGTGAAGAGAGACCTACGATACTTATTTCTTCATACGATGGGAGATGTATGGTGCTATTTTTTTACATTATGGGCATATTCTCAACGATTTTGAAACGATATGGACCTTTCATGCAATTATTCCTAAAATAAAATAAAAAATGAAAATGGGCCAATGCCCAACATGTGTTAAAAAAATTTTTTTAATTACAATGTTGTCGAGTTACTCGACAACATTAAAAAAAAAAATTAAATTCAATGTTGTCGAGTTACTCGACAACATTAAAAAAAAAAATTTAATCCAATGTCGCCAAGTTACTCGACAACATTATAAAAAAATTCAAATCAAATGTTGTCGAGTTACTCGACAACATTAAAAAAAATAAAAATTTCAAATCCAATGTTGTCAAGTTAGTGGACAACATAAAAAAAAAAAAAATTTCCAGATCCAATGTTGTTGAGTTACTCGACAACATTAAAAAAAAAAAAAAAAATCGAAAGTGAGAGTTTTAGATTTCACAGCAAAGGCAAAGCGATACAATGCATTTTGCTCAATAACAACATAGTAAGATCACTTAATATAAGAAATCAAATTATTTTTATAATCAGAAAAATCAATTAAAATTAAACTCGACCGTTAGAGTAAATTGGTCATGTTTAATACATGGTAGTGAATAATTTTACACAAGATAACAAGCAAAAACAAACATGCCACACAAGTGAGGCAATCAAGATTTCTCTTCATAGCCATCATGTTTCATTTCCTTCATCAACAACAATATTTTACATTTTTAACATAAATCCCAGAATTTCATCTACTCTATCTCAGTCCAAATCAGTAGAACTCATGCATCTAAAGTATCAATTTCATAACCATGGTTGTCGAGTTGCTTAACTCGACGACCAACAATCTTGGCTACTGGATAAGAATTTTTTTCAGATAACTCGTCTCGACCCGATTGAGGATTATCCAATTTTGTCTACATTTTTTTTATATAAGCTCAAACATTGTTGAAGCATGAGAAATTTAAACTTAATTAAGCGATTTAATAACTTCGGACAAATAAGAACTTACGAGATAATGAGAGATTTATGTAAAATAATTTATAAATAAACATATGTCAAAATGAAGAGATTTATTAAGTTCTAGAATTATGAACTTCCGTATAAGTTCTAAAAATATGAACTTACACGTAAGAATAAGAACTTACAGATAACTTACTCTGAAATCCAGAATCCAGACAAATAAAAACTTATTGACAAATAAGAACTTACGATAATGAGAGATTTATGTAAAATAATCTATAAACTTACACTTGCTTTACACCGTAATTTCGAGTCCTCACTCAATTCGAGCTCGCAATTTTTCAATCTAAGAATTATTTTTATAGAAAATATTGAATAATTTGAGAGAAATCTTGGTGTCGAAAAGTAGGTAGTATAAAAAATGACTAAATAGGTAATATAAAAGAAAAACAATTAAAACAATGCAATGAAATGAAGACGTATTGGACAAAAATTCTACAAAGAAAAAAATTTAAGACTCATATATATATATATATATATATATATATATATATATATATATATATATATTAGTTTTGGCACGCTTTTACACATTTGATAATTGTAATGGAATAGTTCTTCATTTGATAGTTGTAATAGAATAGCTATTCATCATTTGCATTTATAATTTTTGCTTTAATATATACATATAAAAAATTCTAAATGTATAATCTACAAATAATAAATATATAAAACATATTTTTAACGTACCATTTAATATGTTGTAAATTAAACTCTTAAATCAATGTAATCACAAATGCATATAAGCTTTAAATAAAAAGATCATAAAAGTACAATGTTGAAATTCAAACTTGCTATTAAGAAAAGCAGAATCCACGACATTATAAATTACCTAAACCAAATAAACACATAACTCATACAAAAAATAAAAAAATAAAATTTAAAAACTAAATACATGTTTCACAAAAATTTAAAACTAAGATTCGTAAATATTAATATTTTACAGATCTTTGGCCGGAATTCTCGTCAGCAAAGTGATGTGTGGCGCTTGAACAACCCATTTTATTGAATTGGACCAAACCCTCAAGAATTCGAACTCATGGCTCCAACTTTTTTTAGGAAGAAATGACCCTACAATC
Source organism: Forsythia suspensa (assembly GCA_023638005.1). Taxonomy (NCBI): domain Eukaryota; kingdom Viridiplantae; phylum Streptophyta; class Magnoliopsida; order Lamiales; family Oleaceae; genus Forsythia; species Forsythia suspensa. The sequence goes on from CM042665.1 coordinate 585,888, forward strand.
AAAAGTCAAGTATTAACGAATTGTGTAGAGAATTTGTTTGTTATAAGATCAAATACCAAAAAAAAAAAAAAAAAAAAGATTGGTAAAAAAATTGAATAAATGAGCTGTAGTATGTTAACATTGGAGAGAGAAAAAAGCTTACAAAATGGGCAAATGAGTTGTTGAGAAATGGGAACCAAAAGGAATAAGGAAATTAAAAAATAAAAATAAAAATTTAAAGTTCAAAACTGTGGCATTTTGGACGACATGGGAATAGTAAATTCATAGACACTTATAGTATAAGTAAAGTTATATGACTTTAATGACAATGAAAAAATTACTACACATTAAAACCCGCTTGACGATATATAAATGCTTGTTCAACAAATATTTACATAAAAATTACATTCTCGATATAATAAAATTTCAATACTCTTTATCAAAATTTGCAATATATATAATAATATGTATACATAGAAATTGAAATAAAAACACTTTTAACAATCACATCTTTTAACTACACTAGTTACTAAGGGTTTGTTCGGTAGAGATTTTTGGAGGAAAAATGGGTTCTTTTTTGGTTACTTTTTCGACGCTTCAAAGGTTTTGGTAGTGTAAAAGAGTTGAAAAGTCAAAATCAGAGCAAAAAAAATGGATTTTTTGGATAAAATGGCAACCGAACAAGCCCTAATATTAACCGTTTTAAATCAAAATTGAATTTTGACGAGTTTTATAATTTAAAAAAATTAAAAACTCTAACATGTTCATTCCACAATTAGTTTTGGTGCCAAGCACATGACTACAGATTTTGTACAGGTTATATGCAAACACTAACACGAACACGGTGAACAATTAGTTAATATTAATTTATTTATCTTTGGACCAACTCCGTTTGTTTATGTTGAGAGAATTAAATTACGTTAACAGTATATATCATTCAACATTTAGTTATTAAAGAACTATATCTTGTATTTATTTAAATTTTATCTTCAACGCTTCTCCATCACATACAAATCAGATTTATTTTTTTGATCCAAAGTTTAATAAGTACGCACAATTAATTTTAAAAAAAAATAGACGACCACGAGACATTGAACTTAAATTTGTTATTTGGTATATTATTTATCTTATTTTAAAAGTTTAAATTGTTAAAAAGATCACGCAAATTTTCATTTATATCTAGTCTTTCATAAATTATTTGCTCAAACTATTATAGATTAATAGATATAAATTAAGTTTAATAATAGGATTTACATGTTTTAATTTCATTCTCTAGCACAAAGATATTCGATACAGGGAGAAATGATATGTTGTCTGAATTGGACAACATATAACTTGCCCAATTGCTACGTGTCAATAGTCGAATAAATACACATGAGGGCTAGTCGAACAAAAAAAAGAGAGTTTATATTTACTCAACTAACAACACGTGGTAGTTGGGCATACCGATATGAATCCCATATGATTTCTTTCGATATAGGTACCCTTTGCAAGCACAATAATTTGCAATTGGTAGTTGGTGTTTAATCATGGAAGGATCGAATACTAGTCAAGAATGAGATGCTTATCTACTTTTTCTTTTTATAACGTTTGTATACTTTCGAACAAGACCTACCTAGGTGAGTTTGAATTAATTTACTGTCAATTTATCTAGTTGCATTATATTTTTAGTATTAATTTTTACGCTGATTTAGTCTTGTTTGATTCAATTTAAAAAATTAAAGTCAAAATGAACAATTAATTTTAACTATACTGCACATTAGATCCACATTTTTTATCAACTTTTCAATCATATATTTTATAATCTTTAATCAAAATCTGCTAAATTTTTTATAAAAAACTTTGTTACTTACAAACCAATCCAATTTCATGACCTAACACATTTACTGGCCAATTTTATATAGATATAAAATCACACATTATGATCAATATATATAGGGTATTGGAGTTATTCTTCTTCATAATGTTGACTTTGTAAGATGAAATTCTAATTCCTAGGAACTTGTTTGGTGGAGATTGAAACTCAAAAACTAAAGTCAAAACCAACAATTAATTTTAATCACATATTTTATGAGACCTACAACTGTTATTAACTTTTTAAAACCATATATTTCATCAAATTTAATAATTTTTATTTATCAAAATATGCTAAAAAGCTTCACCAAACAAGCACCTAATATAGTTCAAAGTCTAAAAGCTCAAACGAGTGATATATGGATCCATCTTAATTATTAAAGTTCAAAAAGGCAATTGGATTCTAAGATTAGTATTCTCAGGCAAGACACCATATTATGGGGATATTATTTAAAGGAAAGATATAAAAAGTATAATCGATATGTACAAGTTTGAGCTATTTTTATAACTTCAACACAAGATTATTATTTATAGCATATTTGACAAAATTTAAATTATAATTTAATTTAGTCAAACACGTTGTTTATCTATATATTTCGTGTATTATTCATTACTTACTATTTACTTATTATTCACAAATTCACCTTGTCTCTTTCTTTTACATAATTGACAATACTACGTAGATGTACTATTTGTCCACCCAGTCTTTTTTTGTATTAAACGAATAAATAGAAAAATGTAGGTTGGTTAGCAACACCATCCGGAGCCACGCAGCCGCCGGCTATTGGCGAAGATAGGCTAATGTACATGTGAACTGTGGTTGTTAAATGCAGAAACATTTTATTGTATAATCTTGTAAGTTAAGTAATCGCACTTGCTCCAAAAATAAGTTGATTAATCCATTTCAACTTCTCCGTTTTTGTCCTTAATTTCCATTTTACAGTGATACATGCAGCTATATATACAGCACATATTCCATTTTTATATACTTAATTAAGAGGGAGTGATGGGAAAGTTTAGAACTGTAATGTTTATGTTTTGCTCATTGGTTATAGCCATTACTGTGCCACAGGCTATGCCGATGCACAAGAACTAGCTCGGTTCCAAAAGCTCTGCCGAGGAATTGAAAAACGACGACCCTTCAAATTTTCATACAGGATGAGCTCGGTGGCGAACACCAAACTGTCTGGGAGGTGGCCCGGAGCAGCATAACGGCTGACTCACCAACATTATTCGGCCAAGTTAGAGTGGTGGATGACCTAATAACAATTGGACCTAACAAAACGTCAGAAAAAAAATCGGACGGGCTCAAGGACTAATTACATCTGCTGACCTCAAAGAATCTGCCCTGGCAATGAACTTGAACTTTATATTTACAGGGGGCAGTACAACGGAAGTACATTGTGCGTGCTGGGGAGGAATCCATTTGAAAACGAATACAGAGAGTTGGCAATTGTTGGAGGGACAGGGCTTTTCGAATTGCCCGTGGATATGCCATTACCAACACTTACTCGTATGATGTTGAAACCAATTATGGTGTTTTGGAGTACAATATTTATGTTGCTTATGTCGAGGCATCCACCGTCGATCAATGAACATGTAATCTTTATATTAAAAGTCTTTGTTTTCAAGTATTTAACGAGAAATAAAATTAATTGTTTGTAAATCAATTATGGACTTTATATTAACATTTACCTTTATACATACAAATATGTGATTCAGATTTGAAAAAAATACTCTCTGCCCAATTTAGATTGACTTCAAGTTCACCCTTCGTGTAAAGCTTTCGATAATTAAATTAATCAGTATCACATAATAAATATTATGTATTCAACATAATTTGAAGTTGTGCATGGCACAAAATCACATCTTAAACACACCGGAACAACCTATTAAATCCTACATTGTCCGTATGCGGTTTAGGCCCAACTCGATTTAAACTTTCGGTTTTGTATATAGAAAATTTTAAATTTTATAGGTCAATTAGAAAATATAAATTTTACTATAGATGTGTTTGTGGCTAGTGGTAGAACTACGAGCTTTTGGTTGGGCAGACTTTGTTCAAATCACTGTGTTATTATATATTGGTGCAAATGGTCCTTAATTTTTGCTTTTAGTAGAGAAATGGTACCTAACATTTATTTTTAGCACAGACGCATTTTAACCTATGTATTTTGGTGAGTAATTAATCTTTATTTAATTAAAAAAAACTAATAAGCCCTTAATTTGAAGGAAATATAACATATTTGATCAACAACCTTTCAAAAACGTAAGGAGTGTATCATCGACCTTTAAAAATAGTACTTAGGTCTTCCCAATGTTTGAAGAAATAGATACCAGAATCCGCTTTATAACAAAATTGTCCTCCTTTTAAATAAAAAAAAAAAATACAAGATAAGACAAGAAAAAGGAAAAGATGAAACAAAATGTGTCCCTAAAAATAAGGAATAACAAAAGGTCAATCTTCTTCCTTCACCCCAACCTCTTAAGAAATAGGGGAAAAAATTATTTAAGAACCATTTGTGCAAATTAATGAAATGATTGAGGCCATATCCGGGAATAAAATTAAATAGGAATAATATTATTCTGAAAAGATGAAAGAATGAAAGCTGTAAAGTATAATTTACTTGAAAAATAATTATTTTTATTTATTGCAATAATTTCGGACGAAAAAAGATAAATAGGAAAAACTTGGAAAAAAAATCCCAACTTATTTTATTTGAGGGAGTGAGAACAGAGGTATCAATTCTGTGTCTCCATTGACTAAGGATTGTTGTTCTCACAACTAAAGTCAAGGGTCCGTAAAGACCATTTCAAAGTTATAAATTGTAAGTCTTAATTACAAATAATTAAGACTTAGTTGTCCTTTTCTAAAATTATCAACCCATTCATCAATCAACCATTATTATATAAATACTTAACTGTACAACCATGTTTGTCAAAGTTTAATTTATAATTTAAGTTGGTAAAAATATATAAACATGTTTTTTTTCCACATATTTTATATGACTCACAACTATTTACCTCATAATTATTAACACATGTTTAATAAGACTCGTAACTTATAAGCACTTAAAAAAATAATTTCATCACTACCAAACGTGGCATTTTGGTCAAATCAATAAAATGATAACTAAAACAAGGCCTTCGACTATAGGAAGGAGGCTTCACTTATCTATGGTCCTTCAACGATCTCAAATGTATTCTTTTAACAATGTCGTCTTCCATCTTTCAATTTTGTTACACTTTTGATTTGTCAAATAGCTTAGCTATTCAAAAATAAAATGTCACACTTTTGTTAAAAAAGTCAAATATAACTTTATTTTTAATCAAAATTAAAAATGAAACAAATCGATAAAATAAAAGAGAGGAAAAAAAAGCAAGATTCACGGTGGGGGATTGGGGTCGTGAAAGGAGCGGTTTAGTGTGCTTGGGGATCTTTTATTGTTATTATTTTTTATACCTAATTTCACCTAATTTCATTTTTTTAACTATTTTGAATTATAATTATTTATATTTATCCATTAGAGCGAATAATGCTATTCATAGTGAGTAATGTTATTCAGTCAGCGACTACCATAGTCAGTCTGTGTAACATTAATTGATATGATCTGTTGACCACTAAAATCGAAGCCAACAAATCATTCTCCACCTCTTTGCTAGAATGAATAACTCAATCCTCTATGAATTGCGGTCCGAAGATTAAGAATTCAAGGAGCAAAAAGTTGGCTAAAGTTTCTAATTGTTCTCTCTTTGCTTTGATTTAATTTGGACTATTTATAGGTGTTACAAGCCTTTGGGCTTTTTCAGTCTTTTTTCCTTTTTTTTTTTGCCATGTGTCACTTTTTCATTAGAGGGCCCATAATTCTAGAGGATTCTATGACACATGGCAGAAGAATATTGCATCGAAGACGTGATCTTTTGTAATTGATTTGGCCACGTGGAGATCAACAATGTGGTCCCAAGGATATTCTATCCTTGGAATCAATGGGCGATGCAGGGGCGATGCTCGTGTCCTTCGCCATACACGTGTTCTTAAGATGACAAAGTTAAAAATATGATACATCAAGGTTAGATTTAAATAGTTAGATAGTTGGTTCTCAAATCCTATATCTTCGTCCATCTTGAGGGATAGATTGAATAACAATTAATTGACAATGTGACATAGCGTACTACTATATTGTGACAAAATAATGAGCGAAAATTACAATTATACTATTACTTGTTAAGAATAATTGATTTGAGCTTAAACGAGCTCTTAAAACGTAATTCTTTTTTGGATTGTTATGTTGATGTTTGCTAGTTTATGGTCAATCCTATTTATATTCATATTCCTTCCGTCCAATGAAGATAGAGTTATTTTTATTACTATAGTTGAAATAATCAATTTTACTTATATTTTTAATATATCCTTACATTAATTTAATGATAGTAATATGGGCGGATCTAAGGGGCCCTATCACGCCTCGGAAAAAATAAATTTTATAGTGGAAAAAAACTCGATCTCAAAAAAATCATGTTTCCACCCCTGAGTATATATTTGTTGATAGCAAGACACATTAAATAGGAGCATATTAGAAAACAAAGAAATTAACTATACTATGAACAAAGAAAATTGACTATAATTTGGGGTAGTCAGGTAGATCAACAAAGAAAGTAAATATATCTTTATAAGACGGATAGTGTATTTGATATAACTCAAAAGTGTTGTTACGGAATCAATAACCTCTTCAAAACAAGGAATTCAAGAAAATCCACCTAACAAAGGCGGAATCCTCGTCGGCAGAGTGATGTGTAGTGCTTGAACAACCCATTTTATTGAATTGGACCAAACCCTCAAGAATTCAAATTCGGGCTCCAACTTTTTCGGGAAAAAATGACACAACTATAAAAAACCACTTATTAAAGAATTGTGTACGAAATTTGCTTGTTACAAGATCAAATACACAAGAAAATTGGTAAAAAAATTGAATGAAGGAGCTGTAATTTGTTCGCATTGGAGGGGAAAAAACTTGCAAAATGGACAAATTTGGTGACATGAGAAATGGGAACCAAAAGGAAGAAGGAATAAATAAAAAAAAATTTAAAGTCCAAAACGGCGTTTTGAACGACATCATAAATATCCCATAGACACTTATAGTTATAGTTATAGTAAATATATATGACTTTAATGATAGTAAAAAAAATCATTACACATTAAAATCCGCTTGACGTATATAAATGCTCGTTCAATGAATTTTTACAGAAAAATTACATTCTTGATATAATAAAATTTCAGAACTCCTTATCAAAATTTGTAATATATCCTTAATGATACTAAAAGTATGGATGGGTGTTTCATTGTTCATTAGCATCATCCAAAACGGCACCGTTTTGGACTTACATTTTTTTTCTTCTTCTTTAGTTCTTCTTGCGAACCCGCTTTCACATTTATCACTTCTCCTTCCCGTCTCTTCCGAAAACCTAGATATCGCCAGTGTGGATGTTCAAAGTGATCGACCATTTCCAGACCAGAATTTATAGTGGGTTTCGATGGGTAAGATGATTTCTCCTGTTTCTGTTGGCAAAATTGATGCTCGGGTGAATGAGAAATTAAATCTCAAAGTGGACCTTCGTTTTGTCCAAGACCTTCCAACTTCTCAACTGATTTCAAGTGTTAATGGATAGTTAGTAGTGGATTAATGAGTATAACTCTTGTAACTTACATGTTAATGGTGGAATTGGAATTGGAAGGTCATTCGAGAGCCTATATAAATAGGTCCAAATTTCCTCAGTCTACACGACAATTCAGCATTTCCTCCTCTTCTTTAGCATTTGAATTTTCTCACAGTGATATTGTTACGGCAATGAGCTTTCGGTTCATTTAGTAAATGCCAGGATTCTTCCGTTGTATCCTCAAAAACGAATGTTCATAACTCACTACTGATGAGGAGACAAATTTGTTTTAAGGAAACTGTATTTGTATAGGTCTCGGTTTGCATTTTCTTGTCCTTCTTTATTCAATTTGTATTCCGCAGTTATACTATTTGTTTATTGTTCTTTTTTATTATAATATGCTATGTTTAATTTTTTTTTTCAATTGACGTATGGGATAATTGTTTGTTTGAAATCGTTTTCTTCTTACAATTGTTGTTCCTGCTGTGTTGTCTTCTTCAATTTCTTGGCAAAGAGGTTCAATTTGAATCACGCCTTCCAATGTTAGTCCCGCTTCCAGATTTTTTTTGATTTCTTTGCTTTCATTTTTTTTTACAGGCGACAGACTTGTTCTTCACCCATACTGTGTTTTTTAGCTTAGTCTTCATTCATTTTACCTAAATAAACAATTCGATCATATGGGCATTCTATTCTGTGCTCGTTTAATTTTTTTTCCCGGATTGTCTTCTTCCATGAAGACAAATTATTTTTGCTTCATACCATCTGTCTTGGTCTGTTGTGTGCATGAATTGTTTTTTTTCTCCATATTCCTTTGTTTTATCTTCTAGCTTTCATACCCATACCCAGTGAAAAAACATTTGCGTTATGTAGTTAATGAAATTTTTTTGTTGTTTTTCGTCCATTTGCTATCTTGCTCAAAATCATAAGTATACTTTCTTGCTCCATTGCTTTTCAAAGATTTTTAATACTTGACTACTGTAGCTCGAACCAGGAAAAATTCAGATAAGACCTTCAGTCATAAAGGATGAGACAGAGTTGAAGTTTTCGGTTGAACAAACATTTAACTCACTTGAGATTGTTGCTGTTAGGTATCTTTCCCTTATTAACTTTCTCAGTTCTTACTTCTTACCATCACTCCATCATAATATGAGAATTTCTGGCACACTCATTTGCTTTTATAAATTACAATTAGCATTCTGTTGGAAGCGCTTGTTTACTAGTAATAACTTCCTACACATTTATTATCTACACATTCATTCTTTCTTCTGTATAATAGACAATATTATGTTGTTATTCTAGTTGTCTTAGTATTTGGTCATATCACCCTGTCTCTTTCCTTTGTATTACAAGAAAAAGTAAATAAATAAATGAACGTAGGTTAGCAGCCCACGTAACCGGCGGCTTTTTGCGAAGATAGGATAATGTACATGTGAACCATGTGGTTGTTAGGTGCAGAAACTTTTAATTGTAACATTTACAGTGATACATGCAGCGATATATATAGTGTACTCTGCATATTCCATTTTCGAATACCCATTAGAATTAATTTACAAAGTTGAGAGGAGTGGAGTGATGGGAAAGTTTATTATTGTAACGTTTATGTTTTGCTCATTGGTTATAGCCATGACTTATGCCAATGCCCAAGAACAAGCCGGTTCCAAAACCTTTGCCGAGGAACTGAAAAAATGACGACTATTCAAATATTCGTACAGGATGTGGTCGGCGGCAAAAACCGAACTGTCTGGGAGGTGGCCCGGAGCAGCATAACGGCTGACTCACCAACATTATTTGGCCAAGTTAGAGTGGTGGATGATCTAGTAACAGCTGGGCCAAACAAAACGTCAGAGAAAATCAGGCGGGCTCAGGGACTAATAACATCTGCTGACCTCCAAGAATCTGCCATTGCAATGAACTTGAATTTTATATTTACAGGTGGACAGTACAACGGAAGTACACTATGCATGCTAGGGAGGAATCCATTGGGAAATGACTACAGAGAGTTGGCAATTGTTGGAGGGACTGGACTTTTCGAATGGCCCGTGGATATGCCATTACCAACACTTACTCGTATGATACACCCAGTTATGGTGTTCTGGAGTACAATATTTACGTTGCTTATGTCGAGGCATCCACCCAGTGGCGGATCTGAGGGTTGAAGTTCAATTAGGGTGAGCGTTGATATGACCGTTGACCAAGAAACGACCCGATCTTGTGAAAAATAATGTAAAAATAATGTGAAAAATAATGACCAAAGTCAACGGTAGATCTTGTAAAAATAATGCTCGGGTTGTTGATGTCTCCATCTCATTGTATTGTTTGAAAGCTGCATGTCTTCAAACGTTGCACCCAAAACACTCGTGAATTTGTAGGTTTAGATCCAACCGCAAAATGGGAATAAGAAAGAGTATAATGTGATAATGGTGCCGTGGTAAAATAACCATTCAAGTTTCATAAGCTAAAGATTTACCTTCATTCACGTTGTGGCTCCAGGGCACTCTGTTCACAAAAAAGTCATGCGAATTGAAGTTAGTTCTCGTTTGATGACCAATTACAATGTCTTAGTCAAAATGGGAACGAACAAAATTACAAATTTGGTAGTTTAAATAACCTACATTCCTCGAATGAAGCTCTCCTTCTTCTTCTCTTTGAAATTAAAATGTCTGCCAACAAAACGATAATCCAGCTTTTATTTATCTTTGAATCAAGTTTTGTCTTTTATATTGCAATGTAAAATTATAGAATGTTAATATATATGCTGCTAATTGATTCTCTGTTAAAATTTAGCGGAATCCAGTTTTCAATTTATTGATTTCGCCATCTCCATTTCATCTTATTACATGGACGTGAGTTTGACTTGCTGTTTTCATATTAAGGTCCTGTCTATATTTGAAAGGTTAGTGTACTTTCTTTGTTTGTGTTTACCTTCTACAGCTAATTAATGCCTTTCAAATTGATGTAAATTTTGTAATCTAGTATAATATTTATCCTTTCGTATGCATTTGAGATTGAATCTCGTTAAAGATCTTCTAAATTAACACTTGAGAAGCTGCTAAAATCTTCAAGGCCAAGGACTAGCTCAAGTGGTAAGAGCGAAACCTTCCCAAGCCAATGGAGTGGGTTTGAAGGGGAGGGGTGAAGTCCTTTGATCAACAAAAAGAAGCTAAAATTCTCAGTTGTGCTATTTATAAAGATAGCATGTTGGTCTCTTTCTCTACTCTTTCTAGACATACAACTATATTTATAGGAGCTTGCCCTTCCCTGACTGGGGTCTGGGGCAATAGTTGACAGTCATATTTGCAAACGAAAACAGGAAGAAGTCGTCTGAGATGTAGGCTACAGAACAAATAAAGTAAAATGCTTACGTTCGTTTTTCTTAATCTTTAATTTATTACTTTCACAAATTACCTTTTTTCCCTTTAACGTGTTAAAAAAATTACTTACAGTGCAAGAGCACCTAAAATTCCATTTCTAACTTTCAGTCGGACAAGATCCCCACTTCATGATTTTCTATCACCTCGCTATTCATAGCCATATTCATGCTTACCAAGTTATGCTCGAACTTATTCGTGGGAGCATGATTACTATTCTCTATCTCGAAAGGGAAGACACTATAACTCTTTTGATTACTTATTCATGTTGGCAACTTATAGTGTGAACATAGATGTAAACTAACCGTTTATGATAATTCTTAAAAAAAATGGATAATTACTAGCTGTTGATGTTATCTACTAAACAGAATCAAATGGGATAATAATCAGTCATGATTGATTATTTTACTTCTTTAATAAAGATTCAGGTTCACATTCATCTCTAAATTACTCAAATCAAGCCAACTTCGCAAATTTCTTAAACAAGGAAAAAATAAAGATCTAGCACCAACAAGCAGCTAAATGACTATATTCAAACCTCTAAAAGAACAAGCTAGAACAGAGAAAAAAACCATAGAAAGCAAGAAATTAAAAAAAAAAAAAAAAATCATATTTAATGAATTAAACGCCATACAAAGTAGTGAAACTTGTTTTTCCCTACTCTTCACCACTAAGATTCAAACGAACACTATTTATTTAATGAGAGCTAATATTTGTCAAACATTTGTTGTGACTTAATTTTCGACAATATGTTGATAATAATCATTTGCAACCTCAACGAAAATTACTCTTCTATAAAAATCCTCAAAGACAAAAATATATATCTTCTAAATCGTGCCCTACTAAATTTTGCTCGTACCCACCCTCCCTTTTTAGATGTGCCATATATAAATTATTTGGTATGGAAACACAATTGAAAAACTCACACCTTTTAACTTTCAACTTCCAAAATGCTTTTGAAGTCTCAAGAATTGACTGTGGCAATTGGTATTCGGTGAACAAAAATATACTATCGCGTCCAAATTATTTTCATCATTAAAGCCCTCACATAAATAGAAAATCTAAAAGATCTCAATTCTTATATTCTTCGTAGTTATTTAACCTTTCACAAAATAGAAGTGTTCAAAATCTTAATAACAATAAAAAAAATTCACAAAAAACTAAATTCAAGATGTAGAATTTTATTTTGCAGTGATATGAACAATTAATAATAAAGAACATTTTGACTTGACCTAACTGTTTATTGGCCACTCGAAACAAGCGATTTCCTCATTAATTCAAATACAACATTCTACAACCATAACACCAATTGTGGATACTCGTGTCTCAAATAGGCTAATATAATAGATACACAATCGACAAAAGTCAAATATCTCCATAAAGTTAATAAATAAAAAATGTACACAAAGATATCCAAAGAGAACAATACAAATTTACAATGAATACACATGCACACATCAATAGAATTAGTCGAACATACAAATTCTAGGAGTTAACAGAGAGTTTCGTGCTTTCCATATTCACAACAAATCATTATCAAACACAAAATACTTAAAACTTCTATGGAGACACTACCACTACTAACACCAAGATCAAGAAATTGCTTCAAAAAAAATATTACATGTTGCATCAAAAGAAAAGTACCTCAAGCAAGTTGCGCCTATAGAGATTGTAAGTAAAATTACCAAATTTAACTTTTCGAGATTATACTTTCTTTTCAAGCAAAAAAAAAAAAAAAGACAAAATCATATTTTTCTTTCTTATATTTATTACCACCATGGTAAACATTAATAAGAGACTATTAATAATCAATCAACACTACAAATCAATAAAACAAAGAAATAAAATCAGTACATGAAATTCAAAAGTTAAACCAAACTTTCAGTCCATAAACACAATCTAATGCAAAATCCAAATATCAATTAAGTAAAAGCCATTGAAGAAAAACTAAAAAAAATATATTAAAAATTGATTAAGCCAACCGTACCTGGCCGATCATCTTGTGCTTAACAACCATTTCTTTATCAAGAATGTTGATCGAATGTCATGGTTGCGTAAGCCAATACTAGGTTGGAAGACACGATTTTATCAAAAATGTTGATCGAATTATAAATATATCTTCTAGGGAGTTTTCTGTTGCCATGTTCTTTCGGGTAGAAGACAAGTTTTTACTACAAGTTTTAGGTTGTGTAATGTTTTTCGTTTTTCACAGACAGCACCAATCTATTAATGTCGGAATCTGCACTATCCACGTGTCAATAGATCTCCAATCAATTCTCTGTCAACTTATATGTTACCTGCACACTAGAACGGCCGTTATGCACCAAGATCACCGAAAAAAGTCGACGATCGTTGGTACTCACGACGATCAAGTCAATCGCAGATATATGTAAAGGATAACAATATACGAGAGAAATAATAAAATATGTGTGATAGAGACAAGCATGCAGAGATTTGATCAGAGTTTAAGGGTGAAAATAATACGTACTTTAGAATAACCGGAGATATTCTATTTATAGATTCAGAGTTCTAATTGATTTAGAAAAACAATCAATTAGATATCTGATTGGATCCTCATTCCTTATGAGATAAGGACAATCGGTTGGCAATGCAATCTTCTAGATTCTATTCCTTATTTGAGTTGATTCCTATTACCACGTTGCTTAATCTTTAGAAAATTGATATTTAGTTTTCCCGTGAGAATTTGTGTGCCAATCAAACACAATCTCTCTTTGAATATATCTTTGGTCATTCTGAAATATCACAATGCCCGCAGATCTTGTGACGAATTCGGTTGCCGGTGAAGCGCCTAGGGTCGGCCATGAATGTCGAGGCTCTTTACGGGCTTCACCATACTTAATTCAAGGGTGTCACTGTGTTATCAGGCCTAAAATGCATTCGTGAGGCCCTCGTCCGGTACACGAGGCTTTTACGAATTCGGAAGGCCCTCGCTAGGCCTACGAGGCATAAATTGGGTCTTCACTGGGCCTTTACTGACGTGGAGGCCTTACCAAAATCTGGTGGCAACAACATACAAATTGAATTTATTTTTTTTATCCAAAGTTTAATAAGTACGCACAATTAATTTTTTAAACAATATGTGACTATGAGACATGAAGTCAAATTTGTTAGTTGATATATTAGTTATCTGATTTTAAAAGTTTAAATTATTAAAAAGATCATGCAAATTTTCATTTATATCTCGTCTTCCATAGATCATTTAATTTGCTCAATCTATTATGGATTAATAGATATAAATTAAGTTTAATACTAGGATTTACATGTTTTAATTTCAATCTCTAGCACAAGGATATTTGATTTAGGGAGACATATCATTTGTTTGACTACTACGTGTTGATAGTCGAACAAATACACAAGAAGACCAGTTGAACAAAAAAAGAAAGAATTTGTATTTATCCAACTGCTAAAGTCGAACAAAAAAAAAAAGAGAATTTGTATTTATCCAACTGCTAACACATAGTAGCTTGTCGGGCAAACTGATATGAATCCCATATCATTTCTCTGGATACAGGTACCCTTTGCAGGTACAATAATTTACAATTGGTAGTTGGTGTTTAATCATGGATGGGATCAAATAGTTGTCAAGAATGCGATGCTTATCTACCTTTTCTCTATATAATGTTTGCAGACTTTAGTACAAGATCTACTACTGTACTATGTGGGTGGTCGCAAGCACTCATTAGGTGAATTTGAATTAATTTACTGTCAATTTGTCCACTTGCAGTATAATTTTTACACTCATATCACTACAACAAAAAGGGTCTATAGCGACGACATATATTGCGATGACAACAAGTCGTCTCTATTGATTCTACATAGTAGCGACGACAAAGAAATGTCGTCGCAATACAAACAAATCTTATAGCGACGACATATGTCGTCGCTATAAAACATAAATCGTCTATGTTACTTAGAGGCTATAACGACGTCTTTCCGTGTTGTCGCCACTAAGATTCGGAAAGGACGGGAACTAATGGTGGCATTTTGATGCATGAATAGCGACGACCAATGTCGTCGCAATTGATTTGCGGATGATGATGTAAGTCACGTGAATCATGAATTTTCTCGTAAAGTGTGATGGGGTCTATAGCGACGACATATGTTGTCTCTATATACCAACCTCATTTTAGGCAGGAAAATTGGCGCCCATTTGTTATATATAGCGACGACATATGTCGTCGCTACACCTATGTTGATCAAATGTTGCAGGCGCGTGACTAATTACATTCCTCGTAAAATTGGCATGCTCCTTTAGCGACGACATTTATCTATAGCGACGACAATGTCGTCGCTATAGACTCTTCTTAATCTTCTTCCCATCTCCGCATTTCTGTATTGCATACTACACACAAAATAAATTCTTCTCCATCTACGTTTCTTCATCTCCGTTTCTTCATCTCCATTTCTTCAAAATCATCTCCATTTCTTCATAATCATCTCCATTTATTATCAGTACTGTATTTGTAAGAATATAGTATTTTACAAGTATGGATATTGATAAAAGTTGGACAACAATTAGAAATCGCACAAAATCTGCAGATTTTCTAAGCGGTTTGTAAGCATTTATAAACATGGCGAGGCCATACGTTAACGAACAGAGGAAGAATTAAATGTCCGTGCAAAAAATGTTTAAACCGTCTCACACATCCATTGGAAATTGTCGAGGCTCATATATTTCGTAATGGTTTTGCGGAGAGTTATGTCACCTGGATATATCATGGCGAGATCGATGTTCGTACTCCGAATGTGTATAGACAGAATGAGCGAGATGGTGTGGAAGATGAGATGATGGATGTAATAGACGACGTGTAGTTGGTGATGAGCATGCACGGTACAAGCACCGATGGTTACTATGACGAACTGCTTTGAGCTCTCTATTCGAATCTGTGCATCTCGGAGTTTCATCATTTTCATCCCTAAATTTTTAGTCAAGTTGATGCATATTAAAGTTATGAACAAATGGACAAACAAGTCTGCGATGATGATCTTTTAAAATTGTTTGAAGTTAGCATTCCCAAACATGAACCCGGTTGACTCTCACTACTGAAGCTAAGAAGGCGATGACGAAGCTTGGTTTGGGTTACAAATCCATTCATGCTCGCAAGAACGACCGCACTCTTTTGGGGTGAACATGCCGATAGACAAACTTGCCCGATTTGCCGGAAAGTCGTTGGGTGCACACTTACGGGAAAGTGAGCGGGAAGAATGTTCGCATAAGGTGTTGCGATATTTTCCTTGGCCCCGCACTAAAACGTATGATCGCGACGAAGATACCGCAAAACTTATGAGGTGGCACGGTATAGGAAGGTATAGGGACGATGATGAAATGCAACATCCCGTTGATGGAAAGGCATGGCGGGATTTTGACATGAAACATCCAATGTTCGCAAGTGAGATCGGGAATGTCGGGTTAGGTTTGGCATGAGACGGATTCAATCCATTCGGTGACATGAGTCAGCAAATGCGACATGTGGCGATGGTTGTAACGATTTACAACTTGCCACTCTGGTTATTATCGTGAAGCTTCGAATACCTCATGGTTACTCTATTGATACCGGTCCTAAAGCACCGTGTAAGGACATTGATGTATTTTTACGACCATTAGTGGATGAGTTGAAGGAATTGTGGGCGATGGGATTGACACGGAGACGGTGGAACCAACAACAAGTCGGTATTCGATTGCGTGCGATTTGTTGTGGATCGTTAACGATTTCCCAGCGAAAAGTAGTTTGTCCGGTTGGAGTGGTCGGTACAACAAGGCATGTCCGACGTGCAACGAGGATACTCCTTCATCCGTGTGATAGGTAAGACAAACTTATGTGGGTCATCGTCGGTTCCTCGCCATCCGTGCATCATTTTGAGCAATTTAGACTTGATGGAAGGACGGATAGACGACCACCTCCGCGTCGATTAACGCCTCTGAGACATTTAGCACAATTAAGTCGTGTCGATATATGAAGTCCGTGAAAGCACCCAAATTACGGTGGCGCTACAATTCGGAGAAGTGATAACGAGCTCAATTGGAGAAAAAGAGCATTTTCTATGAGTTGCAGTATTGGACTTCTCTGAGCTCAAACATAACATCGATGTCATGCACGTGAGAAGAATGTTTGTGATAGCTTGCTCGGCACAATTATGGACGATCTATTCAAATCAAAGACACGATCAATGCGGTAGCGATCTAATGCAATTAGGGATCAAAAGGAGTTGCACTTGTATCGAACGAAAATATGGGATGAAGCTCGCCGCATGTTACACCATGTCGTCTTCAAATCGTAAGAAATTTTGTCAATTTATCCGATCGGTTGAGTTTCCGATGGCTTCGCTTCTAATCTTCGGAAGAATATTGCTCTAAATGACGTACCGTAGATTATCGGGTTGAAGTCACATGATTGCCATATTATCATGCAGCGGTTATTACCAATCGGATGTCGGGCGTTCTTAAACAAAACAATTTCAACGGTCATTATTGAATCGCATGACGTTCTTGAAAGCTTTGTGCAAGAACACTAAAGGTTAGCGACATGATAGCATCCCACGATCACCTTGTACTCATTCTCCGTAAGTTGGAAAGGATATTTCCGCCAACGCTTCTTCGACATCATGATTCACCTCGTAATGCATTTACCAGAAGAGGCAATCCTTGGAGGTCCGGTGCACATGAGATGGATGTATCCATTCGAGCGATACCTGAAGAAATTGAAGGGCTACGTCAGAAATCGAGCTCGGCCCGAGGGATCAATAGCTGAAGGGTATGTTGTGGACGAGGCATTGACCTTTTGTTCGAGGTACTTCCAGGACATAGGGACAAGGTTCGATCGACCAGACAGAAGCGAGGATGCTACTGTTCCACGAACCACGACTTTCTATTTTTCAACGATCAGCTGTCACCCACTTGGAAAGCAGTCACCAACGATGTTTCCTACTCAAGTTCGAAATCAAGCAATTTTTTACATCCTGAACAACTGTTATGAAGTTGAGCCATTCTTGCAGTAAGAAGGCGTTAATTCTTGATTATTATTCTTTTATCTCGAATTAACTTTATCATTTGAAACGAACTAATGAACGTTGATCTTCAATACTTTGTTCAGGGAACATAGGCAGGAACTAATGAACAATGGCTGTCCAAACATCAAACTAGTGTACAGAAGAGACTTTCACGGTTGGTTCTACTGAAAGGTAAACGAACATCGATCGAATAAAATTGCAAGTTTTCAACATAATTTCTTTCAATAATCGAGAATAATTCTTGTCATGCAACTATATGCAATGCGCCAAAGCCACAACCATCAAGTTTCTCATGAGTTATTTGCGTTGGCGATGGATGTTACCGAAGAGTTATGTCATACACGGCTTGTGTTGTCAAAGGAGTTCGGTTCGTGACATATGATCGTGATATTCAAGAAAAACTCAAAATAGTGGTGTGTCCGTCCCGGGATCGGGGTGAGATTTACTACGGGCAGTTACAAGATATCTTTGAGCTACAATATGGACCGAAACTTTCGGTCTATCTGCTTCGATGCAAGTGGTTTAGGTGTGATGGGAGGCGGATGGTGGCGAGAATAACGTTACCAATGATGACATGTCATCGCGCAGAGGCATTCGAGGATGATCGGTTCATACTTGCTAGCCAAGCACAACAAGTGTTCTACATTGAAGATCCATCTCGTGGTCCGAATGGCGAGTAGTACAAATTGTCCATCACGAGAGCACGTGGGACACAGCCGGGAGCTAACATCACGAGAGATTGACCCGCTCACACAATAACTCTTCCGATTTATCTCTGAGTCGTTGATCTTGGCAACATAGAGCATGTATCCTTGCACGCGCGATGATAAAGGCGATGAGATCGATGCATCGGTTATCGGGAGAGCCTCGTCGACATCTTCTGCAGAAGAAACTTCGTTTATAAACGGCGATGATGTTGAAGACGATACAAATGCGAGAATACGAGGATGAAAAAACATCGAGTGAAATCAATGAGGGGCGTCGGTGTGATGATGTAGATTAATCGTATCATGATAGTGAATCGATTGAAATGTTATTGTGCGTCACTAAATTTGCAATAAAATTACTTTAAAAAACGCGATGTTCAAATTGTTGTTCTTGTTTTACTTGAATGTTTGTCATTCATTCATCTGCTTCATTGGTATTGGTCAAAACGCGAGTTTGGATGGAGTTTCAACATTTGTGTACATAATGTAGAACAAAAAGTTCTACAATTGTACAAAAACATGATTTCATTTTCCCATTATATCTTCAATCGTAAAACTTGAAGGACTTAAGTTGCAAATAAAATTGAAGGAAATTGAAATAAAAGAAAAATTAAGAGGACCCAAATGAAAAATGTTTAAAGTTGAATGACCCAAATAAATATGAAAACATAAAAATTAAATATTCAATATTAAATACTAAAAATTATTATTCTTAATATTAAATCTCAATAAATATTAAAAATTAAAAATTAAAAATTAAAAATTAAAAATTAAAAATTCAATATTAAATACTAATAATTTATAATTGATATTATTAAATATCAATAAATATGAAAACATACAAATTAAATATTAAATATTAAATACTAAAAATTATTATTGATAATATTAAATCTCAATAAATATTAAATATTAAAAATTAAAATTAAAAATTCAATATTAAATACTAATAATTTTTATTGATATTAATAAATCTCAATAAATATGAAAACATAAAATTAAAAATTAAATATTAAATACTAAAATTATTATTGATAATATTAAATCTCAATAAATATTAAATATTAAAATTAAAATTAAAAATTCAATATTAAATACTAATAATTTTTATTGATATTATTAAATCTCAATAAATATTAAATATTAAAATTCAAAATTAAATAATAATAATTATTATTGATAATATTAAATATTAAAATAATTGATAATATTAAATATTAAAATTTTTCATAATATTAAAAAGCGGGAAAATTAATAATTATAAAAATTATTTCAATTAAAAAATCCTTCAAATGAGAAAGCAACATTTAATTTTCTGTATTGTATTGTCAATAGCGACGACATTTGTCGTCGCTATTGTCCTGAAAATTGAGCGCTACCTTTAAGGCGGCGATGTTCAAAATTTGGAAAAATGTCGTCGCTATAGAGTCAGACCTTTTAATTCACGCGTAGCCTTCTTCTTTTCTATTTTGGCTTTGCTTGTTCTTTTTGCCTAACCCACCACCACCATGCCGCCGCCGCTGCCCGTCTGTCTCTGCCGCCCGCCATCTCGCCCATTGTGACCGAGGTGTGCACTCCAATACAAAACCCGTAAGTTTTCATCCTTGTTCTTCTTCATCACCCCATAGATTTTTTTTTTTTTACATGTTCACCCTTTACATCCAGTTAAGGGTATACCACTCCGTCTCTCATTATTTAGGACTAATGTAGCAAAGTGCCCATTGGTTTATTTGACATTTATAATTATGATGTTGGTTGATTACACGAAACTTTGAATCTATCTTTTGCATTCCCATGCATTTTCTTACAACGAGTTATATCTAGTTTTTGGCGCCTTCGCGAAATTCTATCCCTTGATTGCATCATCATCATGTACTTTGATAGTTCAAAATGGCAAGGATCAATCGTTGGTTCTATATAATTTTATACACGGCTTCTTTAGTTCCTATCAATTTCAAGGACCAGACTTTGGCCAATGTTGTTATTATGATATTGTGGAGAATTCGCACTCAGAAAACGTTTCATCTCCTCAATCCTTTGAATTTTTTCTTCTTATGTTGCACTTCCTTTGAATTTGATTTTGCACTCCCGAATGAAACCGAAATGCAGTGGAATGTTGTATATTTGGGAATAATTTTGCAAATTGATTTTTGTGTATGATTTTTTAATTATGTTGTGAATGATTTTTGCAATAATGTTGGGGTGAGTTTGAACAGCTTCTTATTGTTTGATGAAATGCTAGGGAATGTTGTTTGGGGAGAAAATTATTTTATGAATGATTTTGCATGTTTGATGAAATCGGTAATTTAGGAAGTTAGGGATCAATGATGGACTCATTTGTAATAAACTAAGTTTAGGGACTTCTTCATTAGTAACATAATTGTTAGGATCAATTTCACAAAAACTCAAAATTTAGGGATTCGTTTGTAATAAACTAAGTTTAGGAGCCAATTCATCATTAAAATGAAAGTTAGGGATCAAAGTTATAAAAAATCAAAATTTAGGGACTCGTGTGTAATAAACTAATTGTAGGGGGCCAATTCATCAATAAAATAAATGTTAGGGATAGTTAAATCGTTAAATTGTTAAATTTGCATTACGGGTTTCAATTAGTATGGAAAATAAGTTTACGGACTTATTTGCAATAAATAAGTTTAGGGACCAAAGTGAAATAAAATATAATACATTCAAATTTTTCCATAAATTTAAAGTTTAGGGAGTTATTTGCAATAAAATAAGTTCAGGGACCAATTTGAAATAAAATATAATAACTTCAAAATTTTTCCTATAAATTTAAAGTTTAGGGACTTCTTTGCAATAAAATAAGTTTAGGTACCAAATTGAAATAAAATATAATACATTCAAATTTTTCTATAAATTTAAAGTTTAGGGACTTATTTGCAATAAAATAAGTTTAGGGACCAAATTGAAATAAAATATAATACATTCAAATTTTCCTATAAATTTAAAGTTTAGGGACTTCTTAGCAATAAAATAAGTTTAGGGACCAAATTGAAATAAAATATAATACATTCAAATTTTCCTATAAATTTAAAGTTTAGGGACTTATTTGCAATAAAATAAGATTAGGGACCAATTTGAAATAAAATATAATAACTTCAAAAATTTCCATAAATTCAAAGTTTAGGGACTTCTTTGCAATAAAATAAGTTTAGGGACCAAATTGAAATAAAATATAATACATTCAAATGTTTCTATAAATTTAAAGTTTAGGGACTTATTTACAATAAAATAAGATTAGGGACCAATTTGAAATAAAATATAATAACTTCAAAAATTTTCCTATAAATTTAAAGTAGGGACTTCTTTGCAATAAAATAAGTTTAGGGACCAAATTGAAATAAAATATAATACATTCAAATTTTTCTATAAATTTAAAGTTTAGGGACTTATTTGCAATAAAATAAGATTAGGGACCAATTTGAAATAAAATATAATAACTTCAAAATTTTTCCATAAATTCAAAGTTTAGGGACTTCTTTGCAATAAAATAAGTTTAGGGACCAAAGTGAAATAAAATATAATACATTCAAATTTTCTCATAAATTTAAAGTTTAGGGACCAATTTGAAATAAAATATAAAAACTTCAAAAAATTTCCATAAATTCAAAGGTTAGGGACTTCTTTGCAATAAAATAAGTTTAGGGACCAAAGTGAAATAAAATATAATACATTCAAATTTTCTCATAAATTTAAAGTTTAGGGACTTATTTGCAATAAAATGAGTTTAATTAGTGACCAATTTGAAATAAAATATAATAACTTCAAAATTTTTCCATAAATTCAAAGTTTATGGACTTCTTTGCAATAAAATAAGTTTATGGACAAATTGGAAATAAAATATAATACATTCAAATTTTCACATACATTTAAAGTTAGTATGGCGGACGTGATATTCACAGTTATGTCATGTGTTAGTATGGCTGACGTGATGTCGCACGGAGGTGATGGTGCAGGAGATCCTCCACAGCAGCCATCTCACCGGCTCCCTTCGGCATGCGAGTCTGGTAAGACTTTTCGTTCAAATTGTAATTATTTATTATTTTATACATATCGTGAAAATCGTATGATCAATACATTTTACATTTTCTTCATTTTCAGCACCTCCGCCAAAGCGACGGAGTATCTCTCGACGCATCAACCTTGAGATGGTTTGGCAGGCGAATGGGAAGATGCCACTTCCTATCGCGTTCGACAATGTCGAACGCACAATGCAGTCGATCGGGAATAACGCGAAGTATTTCACGCGCTTGGTTGGGAACCAAGTGAGATTCACCGTGCCCCCGTGCTACCCTTCATGGACAGAGGTTCCAGAGGAGCAGTGGGCACGATTACGTAGCATTATTGAGGTATGAATTTAAATTAGTTTTGTTATTAGTACACTTAATAAATACTTGTTTTACGACTTCTACAATGAACGTATTCTTTTGCACTCTTGCGGGCGATCGGTCGCCCGACGAGTCTGCAGCGAAGATATGCCGCGATAGAGATCGTCTGGCGGCCGATCGTTATCGCGATTACAAACTAAAGGCGCATAATCACTTAAAAGGGCATGGACCGAGCCGACCATATGGCGAGATGTCCATGAGGAGGAGCTAGCAGTGCATTGACTTCTTCACCATCCTACTTTCGTCAGTAAGTATTGTTTATATATTGTTTACGATATTTTATATACTCTTTTAACTAATACATTTTTGCTAATCAATTATATGTTATACCTTCAGACCGGGTCCTCCAAAATAAAGCCAATCGGGGTAAGGCTAAATACTCGGCGCAGGGTCGAAAGAGCTTCTCCGCAGCGCTACGATCGAGTACAACATATAAATTTTCAATATCATTATAAATATTTTCACTACATTACGCAAAAATGTATACTAAATTTTACGTTTAAATTGTCGTGGCGGGACCCCGAGACCCAAGTGGCCGGATTATTGATTCGCTTCAGACGCTTCACACCTTCCGGATGGCAATTGGGTCAACCAGCGGTGATTTGGTGACTATGTGAGAATTTTTAAATTATGTGAATATAATTTTATCGACATGCATGATATTATTATTTATTATTATTTTTCAATCGAACAGGATAAACTTGTTGAGTTGAGAGAGACTCAGCGAACACAAAGTCGCCTCCAATAGCGCGTCGTTAGGCAGCGTGCTATTGCAAAGGGAGGTTCTCGGAGAACAGCGAGGTCACATCCGTGGGGTTGGTCGGGTTCCGAAGGGCACCTTTCCTCGCTAGATTCGGCTCGCCGCATCGTTTGCCCCAGGAACTTCCCATCATCCTCTGCGGACCCCGAATAATGATGTTCGGTTTGCCATGTACGAGGCAGCTACGCCAAATGCAAAAGTGAAATTGAGCTTCTAAAAAGTAAAATACCACCGCGCTGCGGATGAGGAGGACGGGACGGGACGACACAGTTTAGAGGGTCTCAGAGATTTTTGAATTTTTATATATATTTATATTATTTGGAAACAAAAAATTAAAAGCGTTTATAGCGGCGACAATGTCGTCGCTATAGTTACTACATAATTTGTATTAGCGACGACAAAGTCGTCACCGTAATGGATGCATGCGTATGGCGGCGAGACAATGGTCTCTATTATTTTGTCTATAGCGACGATCGTGTCGTCCCTATAAGTCCGTTTTTGAGATATGGTCACGACGCTATTGCGACGATGTTGTCGTCTCTATAGATACAAATTTATATAGAGACGACGTAAAGTCGTCACTATAACTCTAGAGACACTAACTTGTTGCGGCGACATATAGCGACGACTATGTCGTCTCTAAAACCTTAAAGAGACGACTTATGGATATTCAGCGACGACAAATGTCGCCGCTATTGTCCTCATTTCTGGTAGTGTATAGTCTTGTTTGGTTCAGTTTAAAAAGTTCAAGTCAAATAAAACAATTAATTTTAACTACACAATACAATAAATTCATAATTTTTATCAAATTTTCAACTATATATTTTATCAGTTTTAATAAAAATCTGCTAAAACATTTATTAAAAAGTTTGTTACTTAGAGCTTGTTTGATTTTACTTAAAATTCTGCTAAAAAGCTGAAGTCAAAGTTAACAAGTACTTTTAACCATTCATTTCGTGAACCCACAACTTTTTACAACTTTTTCAACAACATATTTCATCAACTTTTACAAAAAAAATCTGATTTTAATCAAAATCAAACATATTCTTAAAAACCAATCCAATTTCACCCTTAAACACATTTACTGGCCAAATTTATATAGATGTAAAATCCACACATTATGATCAATATATAGGATCGGGATTACTCTTGTTAACAATGTTGACTTTATAAGACTAGTTAGAAACACGTGCATTGCACGTGATTTCGCAATAATTTTGTTAATTTTTAATATTGTCAAGCTTCTTATGTTTTAATTGTTAAAATGTTAAAGTAGCAATTACAATAAGATAAAAAAAAACACAATTCTTGATAACATGCTGGATTGATTGACTTTGCCAGCTTCAAACCCTACTCTTCTAAGGATAAGGAAATGGGATGAAATATAATAAATAATGTTGATATTTTATTTACATTCATAGAAGTATAATTGCAATTAGAGATGAATTTTATATTGTGGTAATACCAAGAGTAACTTGAACTCAGTAAATACAATTTCAATAATTTGAGTTTTGATGATCGACAAACTATTGATATCAAATCTTATGGAATTGATACTATCAAAAATAAAAAATTTGACAAACTTTTAATAATGGTAAGATCTCTAAATTTCAATTCAATATTTGTTTAAATAGAAGTTGAATGAAGTCTCGGCATTAGCAAAACTAATTATTTTTTAATTAATAAAAAGCAGGCGACTAAGAAAATTAGAAAGAATGAAATGAATTATATTATCATGTCTAGATAAAGATCAATTATGTTGCATATTCTCCTTTGGTTGTATTCGTTATTAATATTAATGCATTATCCCAAGAACTTTAGCAAATAAAACACTTATCAAAATACTTAATATTTCACTCGTGTTTTGAAATTACAATTAAGTTTTTTCTTGAATTATATAAACAATGCTTATACAATATTTTTCACGGAATGTATTTTTTCCTATTTAGTGAACTTTGTACAAGCTATTTTAATTGATAAAACTTCAATCAATCCACACTTTCATTTCTCTATGAACATAGTCCATTTTGATAGATACAAATTATGATTATAGGAAACGAAAATTTATGAAGATCATTTACTATTTATATGAATGATACTTACAAATATTTTTAGGAACTAACAGAAAAATGACGACTCACTTTTTGTCTACTTCACATTTGGAAAAATAAATTCGTAACTTGAGTGCTTCTCATTGACAGAACTTGAGAATCAAGCCCTTGTTACACATATGCGTGCTACAATTTCTATCAATAAAGACTAAACAAGTTAATAAAATGTAGTGACACTTAAAAGAAAATAATAGAACTCATAAATGTAATGAGAAAGAAAGAAAGCGTGTCTTACATAGAAGATGTCAAATTGGTGAAAGAGGTCAAAAATTTCATTAGTTTAAAATGTAGGCAATTAAATAGCGATGAAGAAAATATAAACCGATATTTATTAATGTCATACATGTTACTTTCATATTAATTATGTTGGTTAATATTTAAACTGATAGAATTATGTTCCTTTTCTTGATAGAATTCTGTTCCTTTTCTCTCTTAGAATTCTATTTTGTTTACATTTAAATTGATTCTTATATGTTCTTTTTTCTATCTTTTTTCCCCCTCTAGACACATGCTTCTACCGATTTCAAACTAATACCAATGAATTGTGACAATTTTCCAATTTTAGTTAACTTAGACTACATGGACATTTTTACTACACTTAGCTTGACTAAGCAATAAACAAATATTTCACGTGTCATTGTTTCTTAATTCTATTCAATTATCTCTAGTACTCCAAAATTCATATAAACTTCTATACAATTCATACCACATTTCATAGTGAGCAACCAAACCATGCTGAATAGAAATACTTTTTACAATTTTTCATTACATTTCATAGTGAAAAGACTGAACCATATCGAATGAAAAGTTCTATACATTTCTTTATACTATTTCATAAGTTAGCAAATGTAATCATATCAAACGAAATGGTATATTATCTCATCGTGTAAGATTATGAAAAATATTATATCAAGTTTAAATAATCATTTGCACGTAGATTTCACCTTAGATTTCTTGAATATGAAAACTGATTGAAAATCTATAATTTTGTGTGTTCTTCAACAACTTTAAATTACCACTTCTTTCTTTTTTCTTTCCTTTGTAAAAATTTGAAGAAAAATGAGTTTTATGTGTGTGATATGTTGTGAAAAGAAAAAGACAAAATAAGAGAATTTTGAGGGAAAATTTACAATTCTAACTTTTAAAATTTACATGAAAAGTTGATGCCAAAGTAAAGAGGAGAAGGAGTCAACCATCACAATGCTTTTTTATAGAAAAAATGATAAATTTTGATGTCAATTTGACAAATAAAATGTCTTTTAACTCTCTAATTCATAAATCTCATCTTTATGATCCTAAATACATATTTAGGAATTACATAATTATCATATGACAATTTGTATTATGTACCAAAAAAAAAATTGAAGATAAGTTGTCCAAATCGCCTAAATAACCCTTATTTTGTTCAATAATGGTGGAAGAAGAAATGTTTTTGAATTTTTAATTTAATATGAGAGAGTAAAATAGTCCAGAGATATAATATGGTAGGATAAAATAGTCCAAGGTAAAATAGTTTAAAATTGTTTCTTACTTTGAGAGCCTTTTAGAAGTTGTAAAAATTTGAAGAAAAATGAGTTTTTTTTTTTTTTTTTGTGTGTAATATGTCTTGAAAAGTAAAGACAAAATGAGAGAATTTTGAGAGAAACTTCTAATTCTAATTTGTAAAATTTGCATGCAAAATCTAAAAAATTGATGTCAAAGTAAAGAGAAAGAGTCGACTATCACAATGTTTTTTAGAGAAAAAAATGATAAACTTTGATGTCAATATTGATAAATGAAATGTCTTTTAATTCCACAATTCATAAATCCTATTTTTATGATCTTAAATACATATTTAGAATTACATAATCATCATATAATGATTTGTATTCCAAAAAAGCAAGATAAGCTTCTTAAAAGCTTCCAAACAATCCTTTATTTTGTTCAATAATGGTGAGAGATGAAAAGTTTTTAGATTTTTTAATTTAATATGAGACAGTAAAATAGCACAAAAATGTAAATATATGAAGGTAAAATAGTCCAAAATTGTTTCTCCTTTTAGGACATTTTAAAAGTAATATAGATGTTATCCTAAAACCTAATATAGTTCAAAGTCTAAAAGCTCAAACGAGTGATATATGGATCCGACTTAAGTCTTAAAGTTCAAAGAGACGGTTGGATTCTAGGATTGGTATTCGAGATCAAGATACCATATTGCGGAAATATTATTTAAATATTAAAAAAATAATCGACATATACAAATTTGAGCTGCTCTTTATAACTTCAACACAAGATTATTATTTATAAAGCATATTTGGCAAAAAGTTTAAATTATAATTTAAAACTAATCGAATATAATTTTTATCTATATATTTTTAAAATTCATAATTTATAACACACTTATTATCTACACGGACAATTTCTTTCTTTATTTTGTATAATAGAGTAATATAAAATATTATGTTGATATATTGATTGTCCCAGTATGTGGTCATAATTCACCCTGTCACTTTCTTTTGTATTACAAAGGATAAATAAATAAATGTACGTAGGTAGCAACACCATCAGAGCCACGTAGCCAGCGGCTATTGGCGAAGAGAGGCTAATGCACATGTGAAATGTGTGGCGGCTAATGACGAAGATAGGATAATGTATATGTGAACTGTGTGGTTGTTAGATGCTGAAACTTTCAATTGTATAAAAGTGATACATTAGCGGATTAGCCTATATATACATAGCGGACAACACATAATCTCCGACTGCATTAAAAACAACCTTCGTCCCCTTCTTTTGAAACCTCAACCCAATCCAACCCAATCCAATTTTCAAGAATTGGGGTTGGTCCCTCACCCCAAGCCACCCCCACCCCCCCTACCCCACCCCCACCCCAAACCCAAAACTCCCTTTTAATTCAATATCCCTATTTTATGAATTGAAGCTATTTCGCCCACGTCTTTTTTAAATCAATTATCTTTTTATTGCAAATAGCCTTCCAATTGTTGTTTAAAAGTAATAATAATGTATATTAATTTATTCCTCATTATTTATTCAATCATAAATATATGTGAACTAAATTCAAGCATAATATTTTGCAATATTCCAAACATATTAAACTTGTACAAAACGATAATGCAGATAATCTTTAACCATACATTACAAAGCAAATCTGTTGACGTTGGATTCCGCACTGCACCACTTGTCAACAGATCTTGATCACTCTTACCGCCAACCTATATGTTACATGCACACTGGGAAGGCCGTTGGGCAGCATCAAGATCACTGGGGAAAAGGGACCCATGATTGTTGGTCTTTCGACGATCGTTTAATCATGGGTATATGGAACAACATATGGGGAACGAAAATAATTGAGTGTGGGAAGGACAAGACATATATTTGAAAGCAGTGTTTAGGGGTGAGAATAATGTAAAAGAGTGCGTCAAAAGACGTCCCTTGGAATAACCGATGTGATGGGTTCAAGAGTGCTAAGATATTCGATGGGCCTCCAAGGCCTTCTAAGAATTTACTGAAGCCCTTGATGAGCCCCAAGGCTTTCGCCCGGTCTATGAAGCATTTGTTGTGCTTTTGATGACATGAAGGCGCTTACCAAAATCGCCAGTGGTAAAATCTAATATAAGGGAATGAGTAATGGTAGTTGAAAAACCGAGGCGAGCAACTTCAAAAGCTGCTCCTAAGTTTTCAACAACCAAGATTGTTCATAAGGATGTGCATGGATTGGGTTGGTTGGGTTTTGGCCCAAACCGAAATCGAAACCAATTCGGTTTGGCTATTAACTGAAACCAAACCAAATTGCCTTATTGGATAAAACTGATTCAAACTGAACCGACCAATCTTAGTTTGGTTCGATTTAGTTTAGGCGGTTTGGGATTGAATACTTTGGGTTTGTATTTGTATTCTCAGAAAAAAAAAATAATAAAATAACTCCCATTTCAAATCAAAATGAGGAACCCTAGGTCTTCGAATTGTTTGAGAATTTGGGTCGAAGATAGAGGCAAATCAAAATGAGGAACCCTAGGTCTTCGAATTGGGGCTTGGAGCTTAGACAAAAAATAGCAGCCAGCGTCGCCTTCACCTTCAGAAAGAGATTAACGGGCTGAAGCTGATGAAGCAGCTGCCAACAGCGAGCACTTCGTAGTTCGCAATTGCTTCGCTTTAATACTATGAAGTAAGAACTGAAATTGATGAAGATAGTAGAAATGATGAAATGAAAAATGAAAACTACGTAGTTGATGAAATGGAGAAAGAAATGGCGATTTCGACGACGATGAGAAGGAGATGATGAAATGGAGAAGAAAAAGGTGATTCGGTGGACACTGTTATTTGGAGAATTGGATATGTGGACATACTGATACGTGAAATGGATTGGGCTGGGGTGTTGGGTTGGGCTACTTGGGTTGAATTTCATGTGTGTTTTTCTCGATTCGATTTTTCAACGGTTTGGTTTGGTTTATTTGCTACAAACTGAAACCAAACCAACTCGAATATATTTCTTAACTTAGTAAACCAAACCAAACCAAACCGTCGAGTGTGAAAAATCGAACCAAACCGACCCGACTCGGCCTCGTTCGATTTGAGCGATTTAATGGTTTGGATGTCCACCTCTGCTTCCCTTATATTAGATTTTGTTACCATCCGATTTTGGTTAAAGATTATCTATATTATTGTTTTGTACAAGTTTAATATATTTAGAATATTACTGAGAATTCTATGCTTGAATTTAGTTCACGATATTTATGATTGAATAAATAATGAGGAATCAATTAATATACATTATTATTCCTTTTAAACAACAATTGGGGGCTATTTGCAATAAAAAAAAAAAGTGATTGATTTAAAAGACGTGGGTGGAAATAGCTTCAATTCATAAATTAGGGATATTGAATTAAAAAGGAGTTTTGGATTGGGGTGGGGTGGGGTGGGGTGGGGTGGGGTGGGGTGGGGACCAGCCCAATTCTTGAAAAAGAGGAGGGGATTATTCCTCTGATGCAGTCGGGCATTATGTGTTGCCCGAATTCGGGCAACACATAATCCTCATATATATATATATATATATATATATATATATATATATATATATATATATATATATATATATATATATATATATATATATATAGCGTACTCTGCATATTCCATTTTCGTATACCCATTAGAATTAATTTATAAAGTTAAGAGGAGTGGAGTGATGGAAAAGTTTAGTATTGTAACGTTTATGTTTTGCTCATTGGTTATAGCCATGGCTTATGCCAATTCCCAAGAACAAGCCCGGTTCCAAAACCTCTGCCGAGGAATTGAAAAAGCGACGACCATTCAAATATTCATGCAGTTCTTAAGAATGATTGGCGCTTCTTCTTTCTTCATATTGGCATTGCTTTCAAGTATGTGTTTGCTTTTAAGGACCTAGATACTTTGGAAGAGCTTTAATTTACAAAGAAAAGAATGTACATTAATCAAATGATCTTTGTTTTAAAAGATTTGTGATCTTGTTTTGAAAAAAAATTAAAAAGATTGTCATTTTAAGCTAAAGAGACGACTTCAAACGGGTAAAATCTATCATACGCAAAGGTCTGCAAAGCGACTCGGGTCTTGATCGTCTCATCGAGACCATTCCGAAAACATATTATAATAAAAATTACGAGCACGCAATGCGAATTCTATGTTCATTTCTATTGTGATACTATTTTTTGTGATCTTTGTTTTACATAATACTGATGTCAAACAACACACGTGACTATGATATCATACTTTTATCTTTGATACTATTTAATTAGTCATATGTTTTTTTTAATACTGTATTGTGCAAAACAGTATCATAGATTAAAACATGGATTAAAGCAGTATCAAATTATATTAATGTACATTACCTATACAAAACATTATCATGGATTAAAATAGTATTATAGACAAAACTAAGACATTCAAACAGTATCACGGGTTCAAACATTGCTATAATTAAACAGTATCAAAAATAAAAGCACGGTATCATAAATAAAATTCATTCCACATATATTCAAACAGTTTCATAGGATTAAAACAGTATCATAGATTAAAACAATATCAAAATATACTAATGTACATTACCTAAACAAAACAAGATCATGGATTAAAACTAAGACATTCAAACAAAGATTATGATTAAAACAAAGATTATCATGGATTAAAACAATATCAAAATATACTAATGCACATTACCTAAACAAAAACAGATTATGGATTAAAACTAAGACATTCAAACAAGATCATATGATTAAAACAAGATTATCATGGACTAAAACTAAGACATTCAAACAAAGATAACATGTTCAAACATTGCCATAATTAAACAGTATCATGGATTAAAATAGTATCATAGGATTAAAACATGTTTCAAATGATAGTGAAATATTATGACAAAGTTTCGACCTATTAAACCTTGCCATAATTAAACAGTATCATGGATTAAAACTAAGACATTAAAACAGTATCATGGATTAAAACTAAGACATTAAAACAGTATCATTGATTAAAATTAAGACATTCAAACAGTTTCAAACATTGCCATAATTAAATAGTATTAAAGATTAAAACAGTATCATATGATTGTTTTTGTTATCTTTGTTTTGTTGAAAAGTATTGTAGTCATCTTGTAACCGGGCCAGTAACAAGAAGCAAAGCTCGCAAAAAATGCAAAATGAACTTCCGATTGCCAAATCAACATAGATAGTGATAAACCAACTCGGCCTTTCTCTCTTTCTTCTTCTTGAATAAGTTGTCCATTTGTCCACATTGCATTATTTGTTTTATCATTTTGATCGGTTGGAGATTCTTTTTTCTGCAGAGAATTCTTAGCATTTCCGTCTTCGCTATCCTCACCAACAACATTCCTTGCCCTCAATGGAATCAAGTCTTGATAAAGCTTCTTTACGCATCATCAACTAGTTCCATGAAATCACTACCCGGATTTTAGAATATCGTTGTACTTTTCGAGATTGAGTAATCCTTCCATCTTTCATAACCTCGATGATAAAGCAATTGGTTTTGTGACTGGATGAAGAATCACTGGGACAAATGGAACGAACAAGAAATGAACGACTCACCAAAACCGGATAAGCTCTTGGTAAAAATTCTACTTGATGCGTGACATAAATAACGAGCTTTTTGAATCCGTAAGCCCCAATATACATTCCTATAATGTAAACATGATAAATATCATAACAACAATGAAAAATGCATATTTTGGTTCTATTCAATTGGTGTCCATGGGAATCAAGAACAAGGTTGACAAGATTAAGCACAAGAACAACTAGAATTAGTTTAGAACAATCATAATCTTGATGAGAAGCGAACGTTACATTGAAAAGTGACATCACTGGCCAGAAGAAGCTCATGGGAGGTCGCCGGGAGGTCGCCGAGAGGTCACCGGAGGTGGAGGAGGTTGTCGCTCAAGGTCGGAGGAGGTTGTCGCCGGAGGTGGAGGAGGTTGTCGCTCAAGGTCGCCGGGAGGTTTGTGGAGTTGGAAGATTGTGCCAATGAAAAGTATGGTTAAAAGGGTGATTTTGGAATTAATATAAAATATTCTTTGTGAAGTATGACTTAATCACAATTTAAAAAAAAAGTTTGACCTAATTTGAAACAAATCATGTGGAGATGACTTATTGACAATTTCTCCCCCCCAAAAAAAAAAAGAACTAATTTAATTAAACAAACAACTGCATCCAAAAAAAAAAACCCAAATTTCACCAAGCATAAGAAAAGAATTATTTTACTCTCAATTGTGCATCCAAATTTAATTAAACAAACAATTATTTGCATTTCATGTAAGTATTAGAAAGTTCAAAATTGAAATTCAAACTTTAGAAATTTCAAAATTCGAACGTGATTTGAATTTTTAATTTGTTGTACCTTCTACTATTTAGTGTTGAAATATCATTTTATTTTCTAACTTGGTTGTAATAATTTTGTTGTGTATGACTTACTTATATGTCGTTTCATTAAATATAGGATTACAATATAATTGTATATAATACTACTAAAGAGTTTAAATATTTTGTGCATTGACTACATAACTTCGTTTTAGATAAAATAGATATAGAATATATTATAAAATAATTTTTGATGTGCATCGACTATATAATAATTTTTGTTGAGAAAGACTTTGTTAATAAAATAAAAATATATTCTATTATAGAAGAATTTGCAATTGTAAAAGATCGCTAAGACAACATTCTTTAGCTAGTTTAGATTTTGAATATTTTGTTTAAAAACTTCAGAACCTTTTTAAAGATTGTGACTTATAAAAAATATTAGATTCTCATAAAAATAGGTAAAATAATTATGGTTTGAGGAAAAAAAAATTAAGTGGGCTGTAAGAAGGGTCCCCATTCCCCACCCACAATCTTCTTTGAGTACATCTTGGCTCAAGTCCCTAACCACAAGACATGAACTTAAATTTGTTATTTGGTATATTATTTATCTTATTTTTAAAAAAGATCACGCAAATTTTCATTTATATCTCGTCTTTCATAAATTATTTGCCCAAAATATTATAGATTAATAGATATAAATTAAGTTTAATAATACGATTTACATGTTTTTATTTCATTCTCTAGCACAAAGATATTCGATACAGGGAGAAATGATATGTTGTTCGAATTGAGCAACATATAATTTGCCCCGATTGTTACATGTCAATAGTCGAATAAATACACATGAGGGCTAGTCGAACAAAAAAAAGAGAGTTTATATTTACTCAACTAACAACACGTGGTAGTTGGGCATGCATACCGATATGAATCCCATATGATTTCTTTCAATATAGGTACCCTTTGCAAGCACAATAATTTACAATTGGTAGTTGGTGTTTAATCATGGATGGGATCGAATACTAGTCAAGAATGAGATGCTTACACTACTTTTTCTTTTTATAACGTTTGTATACTACAATATGGGTGGTCAAATTCACTCATTAGGTGAGTTTGAACTAATTTACTGTCAATTTATCCAGTTGCATTATATTTTTAGTATTAATTTTTACGTTGATTTAGTCTTGTTTGATTCAATTTAAAAAATTAAAGTCAAAGTCAACAATTAATTTTAATTATACTGTATATTAGATCCATATTTTTTATCAACTTTTCAATTATATATTTCATAATCTTTAATCAAAATCTTCTAAATTTTTATAAAAATTTTGTTAATTACAAAACCAATCCAATTTCATGACCTAACACATTTACTGGCCAATTTTATATAGATATAAAATCACACATTATGATCAATATATATAGGGTAGTGGAGTTATTCTTTTAATAATATTGACTTTGTAAGATGAAATTCTAATTCCTAGGAACTTGTTTGGTGGAGATTGAAAATTTACTAAAAAGTTGAAATCAAAATCAATAATTAATTTTAACCATATGTTTTATGGAACTATTAACTTTTTCAAACCATATATTTCATCAATTTAATAATTTTTATTTATCAAAATATGCTAAAAAACTTCACCAAACAAGCACATAACATAGTTCAAAGTCTAAAAGCTCAAACGAGTGATATATGGGTCCATCTTAATTATTAAAGTTCAAAAAGGCAGTTGGATTCTAAAATTAGTATTCTCAGACAAGACACCATATTGCGGGGATATCATTTAAAGGGAAAAGATATAAAAAGTATAATCGACATGTACAAGTTTGAACTATTTTTTATAACTTCAACAAAAGATTATTATTTATAGCATATTTGATAAAGTTTAAATTATAATTTAATTTAATCAAATATATTATTTATCTATATATTTTATATGACTCATTACTTACTATTTACTTATTATCCACGCATCCATCCTCTCTCTTTCTTTTATATAATTGCAATACTACGTAGATATACTAGTTGTCCAACCAGTCTTTTTCTTTTGTATTACAAGAATAAATAGAAAAATGTAGGTAGGTTGGCTACACCATCCGGAGCCACGCTGCCGTCAGCTATTGGAGAAGATAGGCTAATGTACATGTGAACTGTGTGGTTGTTAAATGCAGAAACTTTTAATTGTATAATCTTGTAAGTTAATTAATCCCTCTTGCTCCAAAAATAAGTTGATTAATCCATTTTAGCTTCTCCCTTTTTGTCCTTAATTTCCATTTTACAGTGATACATGCAGCTATATATATATATATACAGCACATATTCCATTTTCATATACTTAATTAAGAGGGAGTGATGGGAAAGTTTAGAATTGTAATGTTTATGTTTTGCTCATTGGTTATAGCCATTACTGTGCCACGGGCCAATGCCAATGCTCAAGAACTAGCTCGGTTCCAAAAGCACTGCCGAGGAAATGAAAAAACGACGACCCTTCAAATTTTCATACAAGATGAGCTCGGCGGCGAAAACAAAACTGTCTGGGAGGTGGCCCGAAGCAGCATAACGGCTAACTCACCAACATTATTCGGCCAAGTTAGAGTCTTGGATGACCTAATAACAGCCGGGCCTAACAGAACGTCAGAGAAAATCAGGCGGGCTCAAGGACTAATTACATCTGCTGACCTCAAAGAATCTGCCCTAGCAATGAACTTGAACTTTGTATTTACAGGGGGCAGTACAATGGAAGTACACTATGCGTGCTGGGGAGGAATCAATTGAAAATGAATACAGAGAGTTGGCAATTGTTGGAGGGACCGGGCTATTTCGGATGGCCCGTGGATATGCCATTACCAACACTTACTCGTATGATGTTGAAACCAATTATGGTGTTTTGGAGTACAATATTTATGTTGCTTATGTCTAGGCATCCACCGTCGATCAATGAACATGTAATCTTTATATTAAAAGTCATTGTTTTCAAGTATTTTACAAGAAATAAAATTAATTGTTTGTAGATCAACTATGGACATTATATTAACATTTACCTTTTATATATACAAGTATGTGATTCGTATTTGCAAAAATTACTCTTTGCCCAATTTAAATTGACTTCAAGTTGACTCTTTGTGTAAAGCTTTCTATAATTAAATTAATCGGTATCATATAATAAATATTATGTATTCAACATAATTTGAAGTTGTGCATGGCACAAAATCATATATTAAACACACCGGAACAACCTATCAAATCCTACATTATCCAGGGCAGATTTAGCCCCAACGCTGATTTTAAACTTTCGGTTTTGTATATAGAAAATTTTAAATTTTATAGGTCAATTCGTAAAATATAAATTTTACT
Organism: Forsythia suspensa; assembly: GCA_023638005.1. NCBI lineage: Eukaryota > Viridiplantae > Streptophyta > Magnoliopsida > Lamiales > Oleaceae > Forsythia > Forsythia suspensa. The sequence continues at coordinate 622,953 of CM042665.1, forward strand.
ATAGAATAATGTAAACAATGTGTTTGTAGCTAGTAGTAGAACTACGAGGCTTTGGTTGGACAGACTCTGTTCAAATCACCGTGTTTTTTATATATCGGTGCAAATGGTCTTTAATTTTTGCTCTTAGTAGAGAAATGATACCTAATATTTATTTTTAGCACAGACATATCCTTAACCTATGTATTTTGGTAAGTAATTGATCTTTATTTAATTGAAAAAACTAATATGCCCTTAATTTGAAGGAAATATAACATATTTGATCAACAATCTTTCAAAACATAAGGTGTATCATCGACATTTAAAAATAAAGACCGAACATCCCAATGTTTGAAGAAATAGACATGGTAGTAGTATTATGGATTGAGGTTTGTCTCTACTTTGGTTATTCAACGCATCACCGGAGGTGGAGGACATTGGTCCATTCAAGCTACTCTTCATCGCATCGACATCTTATTGTTTTCGACCGTGATACTATTTCTCATATTTATCGTGAGGGCAACCAGGTGGCCGATTTACTTGCTTCAGAGGATTGGGATCGTCGATACTATTTCAAGCACAACTCGGGACTTCTGCGCGATCTGCTAGCTTAGTTGATTGATAGACATGGGCTTCATACAGTTAAAGGACTATAGATTTTTTAGGGCTTATTGTTTGGAAGGTGATACTTCCTTATTTATTGCTTTATTATTTATTCATTTATTTGTTTGTTTTAGCTCTTTTGATTGGAAGTCATGTTTTATGTCCTACTCTCATGTATTTTTTATGAGTTATTTATATATAGTTGGGGTATCCAAATCTCTCCATCATTTTCTGGTGGAGGCTTGACAACCACACTTATAACTTTCAAAATTGTGGTGGTGTGTTGAATAAAAAAAAAAGACATGATAGACCGTTTATAACAAAATTGTCCTCCTTTTTAAATTAAAAAAAATACAAGATAAGACAAGAAAAAAAGAAAAAGATGAAACAAAATGTGTCCCTAAAAATAAAGAATAACAAAAAGATCAATCTTCTTCTTTCACCCTAACCTCCCAAAAAATAAAATCATTTGGGAACCATTTGTACGAATTAATAAAAGGATTGAGACCATATCTGGAAATAATATTGTTACAAAGATGAAAAAATGGAATTGTAAGTGTAATTTACTTGAAAATAATTATTTTTATTTATTGCAATAATTTCGGACAAAAAGAGATAAATAGGAAAAACTTGGGAAAAAAAATCCCAACTTATTTTATTTGAGGGGAGTGAGAAGAGAGGTATCAATTCTCTGTCTTCATTGACCAAGGATTGTTGTTCTCACAACTAAAGTCAAGGGTCTGTAAAGACCATTTCAAAGTTATAAATTGTAAGTCTTGATTACAAATAAATAAGACTTAGTTGTCATTTTCTAAAATTTTGTCAATAATTTGCACAATTTTGAAAGTTATAAGGGAATTAGTTGCCCTTTTCTAAAATTATCAACCCATTAATCAATCAACCATTATTATATAAATGCTTAACTGAACAACCATGTTTGTCAAAGCTTAATTTATAATTTAAATTAGTAAAAATATACAAAGATATTTTTTATCCACATATTTTATATGACTCACAACTAACTACCTCATAATTATTATCACCCGCTCAATAGAACTCGTAATTTATAAACACTTAAAAAATAATTTCAACACTACCAAACGTGGGTCAAATCAATAAAATGATAAATAAAACAAGGCCTTCGACTATAGGAAGGAAGCTTCAATTATATATGTCCTTCATCGATCTCAAATGTATTCTTTTAACAATGTCGTCTTCCATCTTTCAATTTCGTTACACTGTTGATTGGTCAAATAGCTTAGCTATTCAAAAATAAAATGTCACACTTTTGTTAAAAAAGTCAAATATAACTTTATTTTTAATCAAAATTAAAAATGAAACAAATTGATAAAATAAAAGAGAGGAAAAAAAAGCAAGATCCACGGTGGGGGATTAGGGTCGTGAAAGGAGCGGTTTAGTGTGCTTGGGGATCTTTTATTATTATTATTTTTTATACCTAATTTCACCTAATTTCATTTTTTAACTATATTGAATTATAATTATTTATATTTATGCATTAGAGCGAAATGTGCTATTCATTGTGAGTAATGTTATTCAGTCAACAACTACCATAATCAGTCTATATAACATTAATTGATATGATTTGTTGACTACTAAAATCGAAGCCAACAAATCATTCTCCACCTCTTTGTTAGAATGAATAACTCAATCATCTATGAATTACAGTCCGAAGATTAAGAATTCAAGGAGCAAGAAGTTGGCTAAAGTTTTTAATTGTTCTCTCTTTGCTTTGATTTAATTTAGACTATTTATAGGTGTTACAAGCATTTGAGCTTTTTCAGTCTTTTTTCCTTCTTTTTTTTTTTTGGCCACGTGTCATAATTTTTTATTAGAAGGCCCATAATTCTAGAGGATTTTATGACACATGGATTGCATCAACCATCCTTTTCTCCAAATTTAATTGGTTGTTATCCTCACGTGGGCTTTTTGTAATTGATTTGGCCACGTGGACATCAACAATGTGGTCCCAAGGATATTCTATCACTTGAAATCAATGGGCGATGCAGGGGCTTATGCTCGTATCCTTTGCCATACAAGTGTTCTTAAGATGACACTTAGATAGTTGGTTCTCAAATCCTATATCTTCGTCTATCTTAAGAGATAGATTAAATAACAATTAATTGACCACGTGACATAGCTTACTATTATATTGTGACAAAATAATGAGCCAAGATTACAATTATATTATTACTTGTTCAGAATAATTGATTTGAGCTTAAACAAGCTCTTAAAAGGTAATTCCTTTTTGGATTGTTATGTTGATGTTTGCTAGTTTATGGTCAATCCTATCTATATTCATATACCTTCCGTCCAACAAGGATAAAGTTAATTTTATTACTATAGTTGAAATAATCAATTTTACTTATATTTTTTTTAATATACTCTTACATTAATTTAATGATAGTTATATGGGCGGATCTAAGGGGTCCGGTCCCACCCCAGAAAAAATAAATTTTATAGTGGAAAAAACCTCGATCTCAAAAAAATCATGGTTCTGCCTCTAAGTATATATTTGTTGATAGTAAGACACATTAAATAGGAGCAAATTAGAAAACTATAAAATTAACTATACTATGAACAAAGAAAATTGACTATAATTTGGGGTAGTCGGGTAGATCAATAAAAAAAGTAAATCTATTTTTATAAGACGGATAATGTATTTGATATAACTTTCAGAAGTGTTGTTACGGGATCAAGAACCTCTTCAAAACAAGGAATTCAAGAACATCCACCTAACAATGGTCGGAATCCTCGTCGACAAAGTGGTGTATAGCGCTTGAACAATCCATTTTATTGAATTAAACCAAACCCTCAAAAATTGAATTCGGGGCTCCAACTTTTTCGTGAAGAACCCGACACAACTATAAAAAACCACATATTAACGAATTGTGTACGAAATTTGCTTGTTACAAAATCAAATACTAAAAAAAAAAAAAAAAAAAAAAAAAAAAAAATTGAATGAAGGAAATGTAATTTGTTCGCATTGGAGGGGGAAAACTTGCAAAATGGACAAATTTGCTGACATGAGAAATAGGAACCAAAAGGAAGAAGGGAATAAAAAAAATTTCAAATCCAAAACGGTGTTTTAAACGACATCGTAAATACCCGTAGACACTTATACTTATAGTATAGTAAAGATATATGATTTTAATGATAGTAAAAAAAAAAAAAATCACTACACATTAAATCCCGCTTGACGTATATAAATGCTCGTTCAACGAATTTTTACAGAAAAATTACATTCTTGATATAATAAAATTTCAGAACTCTTTATCAAAATTTGTAATATATCCTTAATGATACTAATGGTGTGTTTGACTGGAGGAAGGTAGAAAAGAAAACAATTTTCATATAAGTTAGAAAATAAAATCTCATTCCCTCTAAGAAAATATTTTTTATAGAATTAGCCAAAAATAAGCTTAAAGTGGTTGTACCCTAGAATTTATTTTCATTTTACACCTTGTATCAAACAATTAAAGTAGGAAAATATTTTCCTCAAGTGTGACATTATTTTCCTCGGATGTCACATTTTCCATAAAAAATGGTGCAATCAAATTGACCCTAAAAGCATGGGTGTGTGTTTCACTATTCACAACATCTTCCAAAAGCGGTTCGTAAGACTGTTTTGGACTTACATCTATTTTTCTTCTTCTTTCGTTCTTAAATGCGAACCCGTTTTCACATTTATCACTTCTTCTTCCTTCTCTTCCTAAAACCTAGATATTGCCGGTGTGGATGTTCAACGTGATCGACCATTTCTGACCAGAATGTATAGTGGGCTTCGATAGGTAAGATGATTTCTCCTGTTTCTTCTTTCAATTTCTAAAGTATGTTTGTTTGAAATCGTTTTCTTCTTACAATTGTTGTTCCATTTGAATCCAAAGTTTAGTAAGTACGCACAATTAATTTTAAAAAAAATAGACGACCACGAGACATGAACTTAAATTTGTTATTTGGTATATTATTTATCTTATTTTAAAAGTTTAAATTGTTAAAAAGATCACGCAAATTTTCATTTATATCTCGTCTTCCATAAATTATTTGCTCAAACTATTATATATTAATAGATATAAATTAAGTTTAGGGATAATTGCATCAAAGGTCCCCAACGTTTCAAAATCGTTGGAAATATGCCCCTAACCTAAAAAAATAGCACAATACATCCCCAACATATGAAGACTTTGGCGTGGTAGGTCCTTTATAACCAAATTGTCCTTCTCTTTAAATAAATAAAAAAACAAAAAACAAGAAAAAAGAAAAACAATATTGAAAACTAACCAAATGTACCCTAAAAAATAAAAAGTATAAAATATACCCCAAAAATAAAAAGTAAGAAAGAGGTCCATCTTCTTAAAAATCCAAAATCCAACCCAAAATTCCTCCTCTTACAATCCACACTCACAATAACCTTCAAATTCCCAACCATGGCCTTCTCTCCGAAAAGCTTCTTCTTCTTCTTCATCACTCGACTGCACAAAAATCAATGGAAATTAAAAATCTTAACATCCAATTAATTAATTTATATGCTTGCATTCTCACAAAGACAATTAAGAACAAAATTTATGAATTAAAGATGTTAGATGAGCAACTTACAGAGTCAAGCTAGAAATTTTGGATCGGTTGAGCTTTTGGAGTAGTTCTCTTGTTTCTTTTCTCCTTCCTTTGTCTCTTCCTATTTCTTGTACTCTGGTTTAGAAACCTTCACTTTCTCTTCAAACTGAGTGGCGATCACCTCCTCATCACACTTATTCTTTTCGCCTTTATTCCCACGAAATCAAACAAGCCACGGTCGGTTGCCTCCACAGTAGCCGCATAATCATCAAACTTGACAGAGCGGGCGACGCTTCATCGCGTGGCTCATCGCTCTTCTTCTCAATGTTATGGTGGTGGGGGTATTGAGCTTCCTCGAAAATTCTCTAAAAAGTAAGAAATTTTGGGTTGGATTTTGGGTTTTGGAGAAGATGGACCTCTTTCTTATTTTTATTTTTGGGGTATATTTCTACTTTTTATTTTTTTGGAGTACATTTGGTTAGTTTTCAATCTTGTTTTTTTTTTTCTTGTTTTTGTTTTTTATTTATTTAAAGAAAATGGCTATTTAGTCATAAAGGACCTACTACGCCAGGTTTTCATACGTTGGAGACGTATGGTGCTATTTTTTTAAGTTAGGAGCATATCCTCAACAATTTTGAAATATTTGGAGACCTTTGATGCAATTATCCTTTAAGTTTAATAATAGGATTTACATGTTTTAATTTCAATATTTAGCACAAAGATATTCAATATAGGAAAAAAGATGTGTTGTCCAAATCAGACAACCTATAATTTGTCTGACTGCTACATAACAATAATAAGATAAAGAAAAGATCTGGACCCCGTGACGGGTCCAGATCAATTCCATCTGGGCTGCGTGATTGAAATTTTTTTTTTAACCCCCACCCCACCCCACCCCACCCCACCCCACCCCACCCCACCGCAAGGAAAAAAGCACTCCCAGCTCCCACCCACCCATTTAATTTTACAGCCCCACACCCTTATTTAATTTTACAGCCCCCCCTCATTTAATTTTACACCCCCAACAAATTCATTTCATTTATTCCTTTCCCACCTATTTATATACTTCTCAACGTAATAATTTTTTCTCATCAAATACATATTTTTCCATCTTTATCGTAATACATATTTTTACCTCCTTATCGAATACATATTTTCTTGAAATTTGGCCAACACAATCGCTTTATTTACTTTACCCAAATTTGACCAACATCAAACGCTTTTCAATCACTTTTGTTCTCTAAATTTATTTTATCGAATTTGTGTCCCACTTATTGTTTTTCATATTCTTTAAAGGTTAGTAATAAATTATTAATTTATTTTTTATTTTCGCTTATTTGTACAGATTTATTTTTTGTAATTTGCAAGTTAGTTGTAATATTATTAACGGTTTTTTATATTTTTTTTATTTGCACATATAATTGATGTGGCATCAGTGACCACGATAGAAGAACTTGTCCTACGTTGCAAAATAGGTAAGTAAATGTTATATATTTTCTTACTTATTTCCTTATTTATTGATTTATTAGTGTTTGGTCCATTTATTTTATAATGGATAATAATTTGATTGTCAGCTTGGACAACACAAATCAACCACAACACTCGTAGGATCCGTCGTACCAATAGTATCATCGTCGGACCCACGAAGACGCGTATTATGCGCCTGACTCACAATGACGCGTATCATACACCCCACCCCACAAGCACCCATATCATGCGCCCGACCCACAATACCCATATCATGCTCCGGATCCACAATACCCATAAAGATGCTCCGGATCCACAATACCGATCACGGGCGAATAATGCATCATATTCCTAGACCCACTTGAGTATGATGATGCACGCTTTAACTCTCGTCGTTAATTTATTATTTCTAATATAATATTACTTTCTTTGTTGTATGTGTAAATTATCAATTGAGCAAATTTATTATGCACGCTTTATTTATTTTTATTTTTAAGTAAAATTTCATTTGTTACTCAAATATAAACTAATTAATTAGTCTCAATGTAATCTTAATAATAAAATTAACGTTAACTAAATTATTTATTATATGATATAAATAATATATAACTTAATGAAAAAAATATATATATATATATATATATATATATATATATATATATATATATATATATATATATATATATATATATTTAAAAAAAATACAATGAATATCATAATAAAAAATTTATTTTTAATTTAATAAATTTAATTATATTAATAATTTGGATATAAATTTAGTGGTAAATAAATAGGTTAAGAATTGAAGAAAGTGGGGTTAAAGTATAAATAAATGAGAAAGTAGAGGATGGGGGTTAAAGTATAAATAAATGATGGGGTTGGGTTGGGGTTTTAGGGGTGGGTTTGTTACATCTGTTTGGTGGGTTTTTGCAAGGGGTATTAAATTTTGTGGGTTTTGCGCGGGGGTGGGGGAACTTTTGTCACGGGTCCAGATCTTTCTCTAAGATAAATGCACGTGAAAGACGAGTCAGAACCAAAAAAGGAGTATATGCGTGTCGGCAGTCGGGCAAACTAATATGTTGCCCGACTATCATTTCTTTCTGTACATGTACAATAATTGGTTGTCAGGTGTTTAACGAATGGGATCGAATGCTTATCTACTTTTTCTTTTTATAATAATGTTATTGTACAATATGGGTGGTGGCATGCACTCATTAGGTGAGTTGGAATTAATTCACTGCCAATTTTTCTTACGCAGATTTAGTCTTTGTCTGATTCAATTAATTTAAAAAGTTGCTAAGAATATCACGTTAAAATTAATAATTAATTTTAACCACACAATAAATTAGATTCATAATTTTATCAATTTTTTAATTATATATTTCAATCAATTTTTATCAAAATCTGCT